>CM040421.1:51900460-52500460 GCA_022702705.1 Papilionanthe hookeriana x Papilionanthe teres
AATTTTCTTAGGAGATGGGAGGTGCTGCTGGTTTGAGGCTTGGATTTCCTGCTCCTCTTGTGTGTTCTACATTAGTTGGTAACCCTTTTTCTCTCCTCTGTTCTTCTCGGTTTGGCCTAGGGTGGTTGTGGCTTTGGCTTGTTCCTCCCTGTTTAGCCTTTCGGCTGGGCTCTTATATGTCGTGGAGTAGCTTGTATGCTTGCTTAAATGATTGTTACTTCCCCTCTTTTATTTCTAATGGCATGCTAGCTTGTTATTGTGGCTTTATTTGGGAAAGTTCATTACTTAAGCATGTCAAAGATATAAATATGAGCATGTTCTAAGGTTAGATTTGATTACTTACTTAAGATGGTGAAAGAATGACATGTTATTAGCTCCTCTCTTTTCTTTTTGTTCAAGGCAAATTGGAAATATTAGAATATGGTTTTGAGATAATGTAGCTCCTCTTGCAAGTGTATTGGGATGTGTAGCATAGGGCTCTTCAGTCACTCTTGTTTGTTATGAATTATAGGGGAGCCCTTTTTTTTCTTTTATGTGCATGTGGAGGCTCGATTTTGGGCTCCTTGTAGCTTGGCCTTTATAAAAGCATGTTATGAATTTTTTTTTTAGGATTGGAAGGTCTTGTAGCTTGTTTTGATAGTTTTATTTGAACTCTTTATAAAATGTTCTTCTCTTTACCTATTTGTTGGAAGATTGCTTCCTATTTGAAACGATCAAGTTGGAGGAGGGCCTAAAAGTGCTCTTGTTTAAAAATATATATATAAGATGGCTCTATGTTGTGGCATTTAAGAAACTCCCGAATTTTTTTCTTTAGCCTTTGCAATGCTCGGTTTTCACTTTAGGGAAGTTTGGGTGTTGGTTTTGTAAAGACTTGGCCTTTGGTTTCATGTTGGGGCTATGTTTCAAATGTATGAATTTCATACATTAAGCTTTAAAGAGTTTGTTTTGGCCTGGTGCTAGGCTTAGTTTCAACTTCACTATGGCTTGGATTTGAGCCTCATGTTGGCTCGGTTTAAATTCTGTGATTATTTTATTAAGCCTTGTGTTTTTGGTTTTGTGCTTGGGTTGATTTAGCCTTGTGGTAGCTCGGGTTTAGGCCCCGTAATGGCTCGGTTTCAGTCCTTGTTGGACTCGGTTTTGCCCCTATGCTGGGCTTGGTTTCAGTCCTTGCTACTCGATTTTGGCCTTGTGCTGGCTCGGTTTTACTCTTGTAGTGGTTTCCTACTTTGGCCTTGTGTTGGGCCTGTTTTAGCCTCATACTGGCTCGGTTTCAGCCTGATGGTAGCTCGGGTTTGGGCCTTGTGTTGGCTCGGTTTCAGCCCTATGGTAATTCAATCCGATGGCTTTCTGTTGGGCTGCAGTTATGGCTATGTGATGAATACTTTCATATACCTTGTGATGGTTTGGATTCCCCTTGGCTTGCTTATGGAGAGAGGTGATTGAGAATTATCTTTTAATGAACCTTTCCTATATGTCACATGAGAGGATTGGGGCTAAGTTGGGATTTGTGAACTTGTCCATTCACTTTCGTATGTGTTAAAAGCTTTATGTTGGGATGTTTCCCCTGTCTTTATGCTCTGGCCGTGAGCTTCTTTGGCCTTATCCCGTCTTGGCCGTGAACTTCTACTTGGATTTATTGGAGGATTTTACACTTATGTGATATGTTGAGTTATGAATCAAGTTGAGAGTTGGAGAATTGCAATATTTGGGTTTGGAAATACTAGTGGGAGTCTTTCTTGGATTACTCCTCTTTGGTTTAATTTGTGAGGTTTGGAAACTTCTCAAG
Source organism: Papilionanthe hookeriana x Papilionanthe teres (assembly GCA_022702705.1). NCBI lineage: Eukaryota > Viridiplantae > Streptophyta > Magnoliopsida > Asparagales > Orchidaceae > Papilionanthe > Papilionanthe hookeriana x Papilionanthe teres. Next base: position 51,902,247 of record CM040421.1, read on the forward strand.
CCTTATTTAGGAGTGTTTTAGACTAACCCTCCTACTGTTTGGGCCCCTCCCTTTTTTTAAATCGGATTTGGAGGTGGGTTAGTCTCCTTTCCTTCCCCTTTTGCTCTTTTGGTTTGTTTTTTTTCGCTTTTCTTGGTTTTGATTTTCTTTTTGTTTTGGGGCATAGGGTGCTGATGATAAAGGCACACTGGTGGTAGAGTGGAATGATATCCCATCCTACGACACCAGGACCCACTCCAGGAACCCAGTGAACCGTAGGATGATGGTATCATTCACCGGTATAAGGCAAGCGGGGCACCCGTACTTTCTTAGAATTGTTAGTGATCCTACACTCGACGAAGTGATCGACTTGTGGACAACCCTAATTTTCAAAAAAAAAAAAAGATAAGAACAGATACTATATTTACAATAAAAATATATTTTCACTACAATCAAAACATCGATATAAACTCTCTTTTGTATGCCTGAAATTTACGTGCATGCTAAAAATATAAATTTTAAAACTATATTATAAACTTGGTTGTCCACTTGTTGATTATCGATCACGGGTTAAGAACACCTCCCGAGTTAGGTTTAGTAGGACACCCTTCTAGTTGAGTAGCGGGCTCTATACACTCGGGTGACCGAGTAGCCTTCGATGACCCTCGAGAATAACTATACAGTTTCTGAGCCTAGCCCCGACCCGAGTGCCTACGGTTTTCTTCGGATTTTTTGTATGATTTTGGTGAAGCACTCGTGGTCCTTTTTTCGGAACTTTCACGAGGTTTTGATGATTTTATTTAAAGTGGTTATTTATTTTCCCGAGTTTTCTACCGTGAGTCATTCGCTGTCCTTTCTCGAGTTTTCTGGACGATATTTATTTTTCTGTTTGGCTTTCATTTGTGTGATGCATTCCAGTCTGCTACATTTAAGAAAATAACGAATCTCCCAAGTACACAAGTTCGTTTATATTTACAGCATGTTATTTTTTATACTTGCTACTGTTCTTTTTAACACGTTGTACCATACTCTCTACTGCATGATTTACTGTTTTTCTATGCTATATACCCTTCTATACATTGTACAACGTTAAACATGCTTCCATAGGGTATTTAAGAGAACTACAACTATAGGGCCACCTGATTTGACGTCATAACTTGCCACCCTAAAAAACTTAAGCTCGTCACGGCAAGGAGCTTAGAGGCATGTGATGGGCAAGTACGGTCATCTTCGAAACAAAACATATCTTCACTAATTAAACCATTCGCTAAGAATTAAACAACAACCCATAGAATTTCGAGGTTATTCCAAATTTGAGTCAATCCCCCTTCACACCTCTTTGTCCGATTTTGTTGAAAAGTCATATCCTTTTGACCTCCATGAAGATAATATTTCCTGATTTTTATCAAGAGTTTTCTTAAGTGATTTCGGTCATTTAAGATGTAATTAACTGTAGGGGATTGCCCTTATAAGAAGCTTTTCCGAACCCAGCTTAAAATAAACCCAATTTAATCCTTCGTATTAAATAAGGGAACTTGTCGGCAAATAATATGATTTCGCAAACCAAACAGACGTCATATATTTCTTAGTTTATTTAATCGAGTCTCACCCTCAAGTCTTGTGTTTATCTTTCGAGATAAATACAGGACTTGAGGTGTAGCGCTCTTTCATTTAAACTATGAAAAATATGTGGTCAGTTTGATTTCATTTTTTTCAAAAAAAATGAAATATATATATATATGTGTGTGTGTGTGTGTGTGTAAATTAAAACGTCCTTCAGAAGCGGGCGACGGGATTTCGATTCTGGTGACCGACAGCTTCCTACAGGCACTCCACACCCAAAATAACGCCGACACTCATGAAGCACTCAAACAATATACATCCAACAAACGTATATAAGAATTGAAGAAAAGTAGAAGCACATTTCAATACAAGAAATTCACATGCCTCAGAGTCCCATGCATAGCCTATAAAAGATCTAAACTGATAAACATGAATCCAAGCAGGAATACTTCCAAAAAATAACCAATTCTATTATCACAAGGACGCGACAAATTTGGAAAGAAATAGTAGCAAAACATGAGCCAGGTGGCACCAATAAAGAAAGAATAAGTAGCAAAGCAGTAGCATGGAGCGAAAGATAATAATGAGAGTCAGTTTCTCAGAATATAGCAAGTGAAGAAATAGGCTGAACAATGGACAGAGAATAGCGGGTACTTTAGCAGCATCAATAGCAGGAGGGCATTAGAATCTCGAAATTCACATTAAATCTTGACAGAAAACGCTCATGAACAACAAGCAAAGACATGAACACAAGCATGGAGATGAATTGTACATTTTAAAATTCAACTAAGCCATCAAAAGATCAAGTTAGTTCTATTAGACCAAATATAAGATGCTCGTATAACAGAGTGACACAATAAGGTTGAATGGCAGTACCCAAAATACATCAATCACATGCAACAAACAAACATTAGTTTTGGTTAAGTTCCTTTTGTAAGACCATGTCAAAACTAACCTGCGCCGGGTGGCTTTGAATAGTATCCATAATGTACTTCTCATGTCCCCATTCAAGATGATGCCTTGCCCCAATTACCAAAGACATTTTTCTTGAAACATTTTTCTGAATTTTGAAACCCTCACCAACTAATGCCTGAGTCATATTGAATCAACATCAACACAATAACATCTATAAAATATCACAAATGCAAAAATCAAACTGATTAAGGCGTGGACGATAGGATAAAGGCAATATGTTATTATGGTTCATATAAACCTGAATTAGATGCCATATTTTCTGAATAGTGACTGATTTTACACCCGAATGATCAAGGCCCAGACTCTCGTAAGCATTCCTAAATGCTGTAGCAGGCTAACCATAAGAACAAACAGTAATTAATGCATAAAGAAAAATAGTTGAACAAATGCATCATTATTCACATAAAAAGGCTAAAAAATGCAAATATAATCTAAACAATCTAACTTCACAATTGTGATTAATTGAAGTTCTAACAGAACAAATAAAGCAACTATGCCTTTTTAAACATACTTGCTAAAATCAAAAGAAATGTTTATTACCAGAAGATATCAATTCAATGGCAAAATAATGGAAAGACGGGCAGGATTATCAAGTACAAAATAAGTAGAGCCTACAGACAGTAGAGTTTGCATTTAAGCCTCTCAATGATCAATACAAAGTTGATGAACATAGCCATTGAGAAGCCATAATAGCCTAAGTGTAAAGAGACTGAAAGTCCCAGCAAATCACATTGTGCCTTTGCAGTCATTCCAAACAAAAACGTGAGCATCTTGGCATTATATGTCTGTGGTATGAGTAACTAACTAGTCAGGCAATTAGCTTTAATCAAATGATTCAAATATTGGTAATAAATAGAAACATTAGATGCACAAGACAAATCAAATTAATTAAGAAAAATAATTAAAAAATAAGATGAGATTTTAAAAACACATTTGTTGATAGTGCTATAGAATTTGCTCCATAGCACAACTTATTGAGTCTCATACCCTCCATGCTATTAATAATACAAGAAATGAATAAAAAATGGTGTGCAAATCTACAAAAAGACAAATTAACGATGCATAAAGAACATGCGGAGAAATGGTGCATTGATCATTTAATTTTAGCATGATTGATTGGATTGACTCATTGTTATTTTTAAATGAAGGCATGATGTCATTGTTGATTTTGTTTTATTCATGTACATCTATAATTGGAAGTGCTTAAGCTCAATCCAATCAACCAAGCTTATACTCCCAAAAAGTGGTTCGCATCAGTGCCTCTGGGAGTAACTAGAAATAATAAGTCGTTGTACAGCTCAAAAGCTTTCCCATACCATCAATATGGCATGAAACGGTGGCCAAAATCAACTCTAAAATATGATTGATCCTACCTTCAAGTGCTTATATGAGAACCTCATGTGGGCACAAGCGGTCACTTCTCACATGGCGACACGGGAGTTCAATATCAAAAACAGCCTAAGTCCACGATTTCTAGAAGTGATTATTGCTCCCATATCAAAAAAACTTTAAAAATAGCCCCTTAAACTTTCATGAAACTAGAAACATTGAAGGTTAATTTCTGGTCCTAATTTCATTAAAATTGAAATAGCACGAGGAAAACATTATAAAAATTAAATCTAAAAGGGAGACATAGTAAATCCATTTTCAGTGTTTCCTGCTCTTTTGCCTCTAATCTATCTTACTAAAGATCATAGTGGTTCATATTTTGCTAGCCAAATATATACCAACAAGTGCAAAAATGAGTCCATTCTTGGCATCAAAGGGAGGTTCTCACAACATTATTCTCTTATTAATTTGCTAGCATGTAAGGATTCTATCTCAATGGAAGAAAAATAATTTGTTCATATGACAAAAAAGGGTCTGCATATGTCCCATAATGAGGAGGTCTAACAAGTTATATTAATCTTTATTATTAAATGTCAACCTTCAAAAGAAATTTCAAAACTTACATATGTCTTCCTAAGCATGATAAGGAGGTTCTATTCTAAGATTTGTTTGTTTTCCTATGTTAGGGGTACATAGAGAATAAAAAGATATTGATCATGTCCATATGACAAAATGGGCTCGTCGCATATCCCATAATGAGGTATTAATATTTATATTAATCTTTCTTACTATATGTCAACCTTCAAAGGAAATGGGAATTTCAAAGCCAAAATATGCCTTCCTTGGCATGATAAGGAGGTTGTACTCTAAGGTTTGTTTGTTTCCGTGTGTTAGGAGTATAAAGTAGAGAAAATATAAGAGTTTCTTTTTCTTGGTGCATAGTTTATAGTAAAGCAAATGCAAAATATTAATATAAGAGATGCATAATAACACATAACGTCCAAATTTGATGAAATGAAATTCGATCAAATTAGGCAATTCCAAATGCAAAGACCCTGCAACCCGTGTCTCTAGTCATTAGCCCAGACTACATCAAATATTATCATCCCCCAACAAAGCCTATAGCACGTACCATACCTAACCTCAATCTCGTCAGCCCAAAAGTGTTCCAATTCATATTATCACCAAATATGATCCCAACATTAATCCCAATCTCGAATCCTCGCCACAATTTCATCCCTACTTAATGTGGGAGACATCAACACATCGTCGAGTAGCTCTGCTTGTTGTACCCTAGATAAATTAAAAACTTTTACTTTCAACCAACAAAACATAAAACATTCATATCAAAGATTTATTTTACAATCAAATAAACAACCTTTAAAAACCAAAACAATATATATTTAATTTATACTACAATTGTAATACATATATATCTTAAATACTTGCAAACAAATAACCAATAGTCATGATATTTTGTGCATCAACCATACATAATTTTCTTAATGTGATAGCGACTTGAATGGGTATAAAATTTTAAATAGAATACTACCAGTTGAACAAATCTTCTCCTTGTGTGATGGTTGCACGGTTACACCGAAAAATAGCAACCAAAACAAAAAGTAGACCAAACAAGCATAAATACATATGCACAAACAAACGATCAAAGAATGTCAGAATATGTGGTGAGACAATGAGACAAGATGAAACACTTAAAAAAAATTTGTAGACAAGACTTTCCAGGAACACACTTAGATCAAGTCAAATTTCATGTAATGTAAAACGAAACTTCTAATGCCTCCACATGGACACAAAAAAATGGACAACATATATCAGACATGATGCAAAGCATTGCATCACATGTGTGTTAAAATTACAAATCTACTATAAAATTTACGAAACACACCGATACTTTATAAATTGATTAAATATTTTAGCTTAAGGGAATTCTTCATGGCTAAATCAAAAGTGTAGACAATTGTCTACCCCCACCATCTGTACACAAATTAAATTACTAGCATGCCTCTAAAGATAAAACAATCATAAAAATTCATCAAGCATCATAGTATTTTAAAATTTGAACTCAAATTTGCTAGATGAGCAATGACTTACATGACTTAGACCACACCCTTAAGAAAATATAAATGACTTTGACCACACAAATTTGCTAGATGAGCTGTTTCAAAATTGCTTGATCACATCGGTTTACAATCAAAATTGCATATGAAATCAATCCAATATGGTTAACACCCACCGAAGCAACAAGCAAAAATAAGGCCTCAACAAATAAGAGTGCACGAAATTCTCATCCCTAGAGAAACCAGAGTAAATATGGTTCATTAAGTTATATGTTAATCTCGACACTAGCCAACATAATTTTGGGCTTTTCAAGTTATTTGGTTATCCATTTGCATAAATCATTCAAGCCTAAGCAAATATTTGTCAATGAAATCTTTGGACCACCATCCTTTCGGATTACAAATCATGCCTACATTGCAATGTTCATACAAAATTAGTAAGTCTCATGAACATGAATCAAATCTTGTGGTAGAGTCAAGGCTCGCCTATGAGCTTTCCTCATTCTCGAAGTTGGAAGTTCAGCCCTCGGGCTTTCCTCACTGTTGAAGTTGTAAGCCCCATCCTAGACTGTTCATACCAAACTATAGCCAAGTTGGCAACAAGCAACACGATAGTGTATAATAACAATCCCTTTACCCATAATAATAGGTCCAAACAATTTCAGATTAAGCTTCCAACCTGAAAGTCTAATATACCCACCAAGGACTAGCTACTTGGTGATAAGTTCAATCAAACAAATACCAAAGTTGGCTAATGTTGTAAGCCATGGATATCAACATGACCTGCTAAGGTGAACTTGGCGCCATCAAATTAGATCTCAATGAATCCCTTTTATGTCATGAAATTAAAATATGTTAAAACTCCAAATTGGAACTGAAGCTTATTCAAATTCCCTTCTTGAGTCAAACTATGGAAAAAAAACCAATTCCTATCCACATGATTGAATCACCTCAGGAGCATGAGATCAACCCATGATAAGAAAACTACCGAGTCAAATGTATAATATGAACTACACTTGCACAGCAAAGAGTGCTCCACAACACAAAATCAATACAAAAAAAGTATGTTTCATAGCATACATATTTCAAGGCGAGCCTGACTTTGTTCTCAGATGGTTGAATTTGTAATGCCATGCCTCTAAGCCATCTTTAGCCATGTTCAGAACATCTAAACAAAGAACAAAAATGGACCATGCCCTCAAATCATTTTATTGTGAATTGGTTGTGCGAAATACATTTGAGCCATCATCCAGAATATTTATTATCTTTAAACCATGATTGGCCGTTCATTATAACCGTGAACATTTATAATCCCAAGTGAATTCAGGCTTTACCAAGAAAGGGTTGTCCACCCGGATTTACTGATGACATCTGAAAGTAGGCCTGATAACTATTTCTAAAACTTAAAACTAGCTCTAATTTCAGTAACTAAAAAATAAAATTGATATGTTTCAGCTCAGAGATATCCAGTCTCATGTTAGTTATGTGCTCAATTGCAATACGAAGAAATATTATATGAGTTCATAATCAAACAACACATATATAGGGTTAAAGAAGATTTTTGGAGGTATGATTTTTTGCAAGTAAAGAGTAACAAAAGATCTTGTAGAAGTCAAAGGAGGTCGTGACTGTAATTGAACTGGAATGTGAGTTAGATGGGTGAGGACACAAATGAGTTATTGCAAGAGCAAATGTGCAAGGATACCCACAAGCTAAAAAATGAATGGATTGTATAATGAATGGTTTGTTGCAATGAGACACAATTGATGACAGTATGCATGTGGGCCGTGTGTGAATATTCATTAAAGCGCCACTATGATGCGATCACACTTGCAAACACTCGCTGATGCAAGTATAGGTATGCCAATAGTTGTGTAGTGTGGCGATTAGAATAAGGAGGTTGAAAGAGTTAACAATAAAAAAAAACAAAATTAAAATTAAAAAAAAGAAAAAAAAAACTCCACATACATAACTTAAAGCGGAAAGAAGAAATAACTACATACATAAATTTTGGAGAGATCTGTCTACATGACTTGGATCAAAAGAGAACACTTAATTAGCCTTGCCATTAATTTCATTCAAAAAAGTTCAGTTTAGTTAAATACAGGAGATGAATCACTATTAATAGAAATGGGATAAGAATTATAAGGCCCAATATTTTTAAAACAAATCTAATCCTGCTAAAGATAAGTAGAATCCAATCAAAGCACTGGAATTCATAAATAACATTATCCAATGAGAATAATTGGCATTAATAAATTAAATTAAGTTAAAAAGAAATGAATCCCATACATATATGAATATAAAACTAAAATAATTTGAAAATTAATCCAAATCAACTCTTTTGTAGCTCGGTGTGACTTCTTTTAGTTGGCTTGTGAAAAATCAGTCTTTTCCCAACCAAAAATAGCAATAACGTATTGTATCATTATCTATGAATCACGGACACGTACATGGCTACATAACAAATTATAAAATTAAAAAGATATTGTCCTACTTTATGAACTATTAATATAAAATAACTATGCGCATAACTAGAAAAACTATAGCAGTATGTAAATATATTCCAACAAAAAAAATAACAACATATAATGAAAAATAAGCACTATTAATAATAAAAAAGCTTTATCAACATTAGCATGTATAACTCTTTTTCAACTATCAGATATTTTGTCAATATCAATATTGCCGATACAATATCAAAAAACCTCCACATACATGCAAGCACGCATAGCATGTATAAATCTTTTTCAACTATCAGATCTTTTGTCAATATCAATATTGCCGATAAAATATCAAAAAACCGCCACACACATGCATGCACGCATACATATATACATCACAAATTCTAGTTCCTATTTGGATTGGTTCTTATAGGTGTGGTTATAAGCAAAGTATTGTGATGGAAAGGACTCCTAGATTATCTCTGCTAGTTGTTTAGTTATTATTTGTTTATTTTTTAAAGAATTAAAGATCTGTGTTGGCATTGTAACTGTAACTGCATCTAATCCTACACATTAACTGGTCCCAACAAATACGGTTATCATCAATATCCACCTCCTTTTTATCCCACGGTAATTCTATAGTTGTTTGACTACTAGTCTGTTGATCAACAAGGTGAAGAAAAATATTATTCCTGGAGATTTTTAATATATTGCCTACTCAAATTAGAATGGAGCATGTCAGTCCAATTATTACAGATTTGGCTTATTACAGAGAGCAGTGGAATCAACTTTTATGACCCATATTTCAAAAAGTATTGCTCACTTTAAAGAGAATGTTAGATTTAAAGTTGTTTTTTCTCTTTCTTTTCCCCCAACTAATATTCTCTTACTCTTGAGACCATCACACCATTTGCTCAACAATATTTTCACTTTATATTTAATATCATTTTATCAGAAGATGATTTTACTATAGGTAATTCAGGCTATTTTGAACCCTTTCAAATTATAGTAGAGTAACAACAACAACAAACTTTTATCCCACTCAGCGGGGTCTGCTGCAAGAATCCTTTTTATTCATTGTGTCCTATTAAATGTCATATTTTCATTTAATTCTAATAAATTACGATCATTTTTTTATACAATATGCCCAAGTATTTTAGGTCTACCTCTGCCTAACATAAGTCGAATATAAAATATCTACTACTCTCCTAACCGGCTCATCAGATGATCGACGTTTAATATGACCAAATCATCTAAGACAACTCTATCCAATCTTGTATGTCATTGGAGCTGCACCAACCCTTTCAAAGATGCATTTATTTTGTATTTTGTCTGTAAGTGTCAAGCCACTCATCCACCTAAGATTTCTCATCTCAGCAACACTTAACTAAAATGATCACACCTTTTAATGATTTGATTACCCGTAGTTACAACTCAACTATTAAAGCTACTAATACTAAAACTATATTCCATGTATTCAATTTTAGGTCCTTTAGACTCCAATGTCGACCTCCATTATTCAAGTTTTTCATGCCTCTTTGCCTAATATTATCCACAAGAACGATATCATCAGAAAAAAAAAAACATACACCGAGATACATCCTCCTGTAAATGTTCAGCAAGAGCATTCATAACTAAAGCAAAAAGATATGATCTAAAAGTCGATCTCTAATGCAATCCAACTGAAATAAGAAAATACTCAGGCCAATCCTCCAATTCGAACACAAGTAATAGCTCTAGTGGACATATCATTAATGACTTGAATATAAGCAACATCAACACCTTTCTTTTCTAGAACTCACAAAATAACTTCTCTTGGAACCTTATCATAAGCCTTTTCTAAATCATTAAAAATTATATGTAGATCTTCATTTCTATGTAATTTTCCAACAAACCTCTTAAAAAATGTACAGCTTCCATAATACATTTGCTCGACATAAATCCAAACTGATTATGAGAAATTTTTGTATCACATCTTAACCTATGTTTAATTACTCTCTCCCATAATTTTAATGTATGACATATTAACTTAATTCCTCTACAATTTGCAAACCCTTGTGAATCACCTTTATAATTAAAATTGGGAATCAGAATACCCTTCCTCCACTCCTTAAAGCATCTTTTTAGCTTTCAAAAAAATATTAAAAAGTTTAGTAGGCCAAGAAACTCACAAATCTCCTAAATATTTCCACACTTTAATTGGGATATCATTAGGTCCCCATTTTCCACCTTTGGTTTTCTTTAAAGTCTCAACTTTCTTTTTAGCAATGTGGCGATAAATATATAAATTTTTATTAAAACTATATTAAGATCATTAAGGTCGGTCGTATTTTCAGAAACTTCATAGAAAAGTTTATCAAAATATCTCACCCTCCTATGTTTAATATTTTCATCTAAGAAAATTATTTTTTTTTATTTTCATCTTTAATACACTTAATTTTTTTTTTATCTTTGTTTGGCTAGTTTATACATATATTTTTCACCCAATTTAGTATCTAATCTATTATAAAGATTATTAAAACCAGAATTATTAGCGTCACAAATTGTTCTCTTAGACTCCTTACAAGCTATCTTATTTTTTTACCAGTTCTCTAAGAATTTATATCTGAACTAATTTATATAACAAAATTTCTTACATTTTATATGTTCTTGCACATTATTATTCCACCATCAACTATTTTTATTTATTAAAATTTTCATTTTAAATCTCCAAGTAAATCTTTTGTCACTTCTTTAATAGTGTGTTATTTTATCCCACATACATATAACTTCTTCATTAACATCCCAAATCTTGAAATCTTAAACTTTACTTGCAAAAATAATTTTATTTGTCTTTTAGGTGCCCCGATCTAATTCTAAAACAATGTTTCATTATATTTTCTTTCAACTCCTCATCTTAAAATCTATAATAAAAAATTGATGTTGATCCAATTTTCAGTTGAAATGACCTTCCAATCTTTACATTCTCGACGATCAATTTTTTTCTCAAAAGAAAAAAACTGATTTGCGTATTATTATATTCATTCAAAAAAGTAATAATATGTCATCTTTTTTCTTAAATAATGTATTAGCAATAACCAATTCATAGGCTAAAGCAAAATCTAATATGATTCTATCTTCGTAATTAATCACTCAAAAATCGTACTCATCATGAATAATTCTAAAATCTTCTACCACTTTACCAACATGTTCATTTAAATCTTCTCCAATAAAAATTCTTCTTCAAGAGGGGTATCATTTGTATTAATTCTCCTAGATCATTCTAAAATTTTTTTTTTGAACTTATATCTAAACCTAATTGAGAACATAACACTTATAACATTAAAGGACTTCTTCGAACTCCATCAACATTAAATATGTTGTTTAAACATTTCTAATAACATATAAAGCATGCTCCAATAAATTTTATTTGGGAAATCGTAGCTCCTACTAGACGAGGTATAGTGGATGTGTAAATGTGCCTAAGCCACTTGTAATTGGCAAGGCTTCTAAGTAAGAGCCCTAATAAATTTGTTATATTGTGTTTGAGTAGGAAGTGATGTGGAAGCTTCCTATAGGGGTAGAAATTGGCCGTTGGCAAGATTTTCTTATAACAGCTGTCGCAGATATACCAAACAAATGCAGCATAAACATCCAAATCCTTAATAGCAAAAGCAAACTTCCCTCAAATCAAAAACTTCAAAAGAAAGATCAAGTACCTAAGGATTTCACGACAGAATCCATACCTAACAAATAACAAAAAAAAATGTGCATTTGAGGTAACCAAAACACTATGCCTACAAAATGTAGCACAAACAAATAATTTCCCCATGTATTACCTTCGGAGAAAAAATGCACAAAAAACAACAGAATCCACAAGTTACAAGTACAAATATCAATTTAAGTAACAAAAACCAATCATCTACAGTATGTAGAGCACGCTATTATTGAATGTTTCTTACTTTGAAAGGCAATCCACGGCCCCTTGAGTCATTGAGAATCCTTACAGTTTGAGAATAAACCAATGCTTTCCTTTCAATAATTGGTTTGTTTCCAAAAGATCTGCCGTCCATGGCTGATGGACGCCCAGAAACCTGAGGACTGGATTCTTTGGATGAAATTTGAACACCACCGCTGGGAACACTGATTGAAATGCCACTTATGCCAGTGTTAATCCTCGGCAAGGAAGAAAGTCTATTTAAATTTTGCAGAAAGTCCTTCTTCAGATTTTGCCAATCATCCTAAACGAAATTGAATGTCAACCAAAAAATAGTTAATAAGTGTTGAAACAGAATCGCAAAACATCTTCTGTACCCAAAAAATAAAAATTAAAAAATCAAAAATTTATGCATCAAGTTGGAAACTTGGAATTCATTCAGACAACACTAAAGTCATGGATGACTGACTAACAGCTAACATAAACCTTTCTAATAAGGGATTTGTATAGACTTGTGTTGTTCGCAGTCAACATAGACGTTGGTTTGCACAGCTCTCTCTCCTGTCCTTTCATGATTCCATTTCGGGAGGAATTGTATCTTTTAATAGAGAAAAATAAAATTTAAGATTTAACTTCTAAAATTTGGACAAATTAGGCTAAAAATAAGTCCGCATTCGAGAACCTATGAGAAGGGTTCTAAGGTGGGGCTACCTATGGACCATGGCTAAGCACATCAATAAGTTAACATCATTCAAAAATGGGATCAACGGTGTTCATGATGTCAAAGTTAACCAAAACCACAATAGAAACACAAATATTATTATTGAAAATAAATTTGAGATAACAACCACACACATGAAAACAAAATATAACAACTACAAGCGCATGCAGCTAAATGTATCCAAAGGTGGTGGTCCGTTTGGTGGTGGACGGCAGTAGAATGGTGACGAGGTGATGGGTGGCTGAAAGAGGAGGAAGGGGAAGTTGTGGTAGACTGTGGAGGGGAAAGTGGAGGTTGGTCGGCTGATACATAGCAAGTAGGGGGTGATTGGAGTGCTGGAACAGCAGCAAACCTCCAGGGCGAGCAGAAATGACGGCGGTTGTGGCAGGGGATGCGTAGAATTGTGCAAAGGCAAAGGGAGGATTGTCTTGGGGCTGCGGCAGTGAAGGGAATGGCTAGACAGCGAAGATGGGAGGCTGGAATGAATGGCAACAACATGATAGATGGTGAGAAGATGGCAGCCAATGTAAGAGGTGTTGGTTGGCGGCTAGAGTTGCAGGAAGACAACCGGAGTGTTATTTGGTGGTTTTGGCATGCATGTTTTTACAGCTAGTTGAAAGATTCAAAATTAAGTGCAATCTGCTTCTTAAATATAACAAACATTATTGGAGCACTCATAAGGGTAAGAAAATAAACCAATCTATTAAAATACAAGGCTGAAGAGGGAGGCAGGAATGATTGCACTCATGCAACGATTTCATTCCACATACAAGTATTGTGCATGACCTTCAATATAATAAAACTTAAATTTATAACTTTAACTACGCCTTTACAAATCATCCAAAAATGGCATGATCTCAATATCACATCAAGTTCACTTAGCTAAGGGTGCTGCACAGAACTCTAACCTCCATAACTCGCATCATGTGGTCACTAAAACTTCGTAAATTGTCCTTTTGTGATTCTTGGATAGCCGAGACCATCGCCATTTCATGTACCTGTAAGTGATGAATCAATCAAAAAGCCATAATTTTATTACAGATAACTTGTTACTATGTTGATTTCTGCTCAGGATGACATTGAGATGCACATAGCTATCAGACTAAAAATACACCGCAAGTGAAGCAAAATCCAAACACTATTGACACGTTATGATGAATGATCTGCAAGAAAGTCACTAATGTGTGGAAGCTGTGATGATCACATTATTATAAGTTACTGTCAAGTCATCAAAACTAATTAGATTCTGTAAGAAGCTGTGTGCATCCTCAAAAAGCATAAAATCATTATCACAAAATGTTTGAAATAGTGCTCGGTCATTGGATCAAGATAACAAAAGACAAGACCAAGGTTTCATTGAGACTTGGTAAAAGGATCGCCAAATAGTTGCCTGAAGCAGTCGCACCACCAATCAAGATGGAAGCTCAAAAAATATATGATCGTGTAAACTTACCTGCTGCAGATACTCCTCCACTGTAGTTGTTTCTGAAGGAAAGACATCCTCGTAGGTTGTCTGCAAGATTAAATAGAGTTTAGTTGGTTGTCTGCAATATTAAACAGAGTTTTCGGGTTTGGCATTTATTTCAAACCAATGATAACATCCCAATGATTCTACTTAGCTACCTGATAATATTAACCCAATCAATTGCTACCTGTAGTACTCTTACACGAAAGAATATAACTTCGATATTTCACAAACACATATGACTTCATCTATCCGAGTCGGATACTAGGATGCCGTGAAAGGCATTTAAGATTACCTTTATCTCAAATGATTTGAGATCCTTCGCAAGCTGTTCAGCATTAATTCCCTCGCGAGCTAACAACCTGTGGACAGAAAAATAATATTTCCATTGACATAAAACACCCAACAACAAGGCCCAATATGTAAATAATCCGACAAATCACACATAGAACCATCCCAGCATTTATATTCACTGCCCGTAAGAGATGGATTTGAGCATCAAAGAGGAACAGCGGTTGGACAAGGCCATGAGAGTACCTCGTAGCAGCGATGGACTGAGAGGGGGTCTCGGCCCTTAGGGTTTTAGATTTGAGCTTCTTCGAAAGCGACTCCAGCTGTTCAAGATTCCTCTGCGGAACCCCATATTTTAAACAAAATAAGCGAGGAAGCGATGCCAATGATAGTAAGATGGTGTGAAACTTAGACAATGAAGAGACCTGAAGAGGGGGAAACTGGGCGGATGGTGAGCCCTGCTCGAGCAACTTCGTGGAAGCATGGAGAAGCTCCGTCCATCCGCTCATGTCGGCGTCGCCCGCCATTGCAAACCTCCAGCGTCCTCTCTCTTGCCCGACTGCGAGTTCTACGAACTGGATCGCCCTCGCTCGGGGTTTTAGATTATCGAACCGGAGGGAAACGAAGAAACTACGAACTATTAGGCATATATATATATACATGAATGTAAGGAGCATTTACATACATACCACCCAATTCCCAAATATTTACATACCTAACATCAATACAAATTTTCAGATGATATAAAAAAAAACCAGCATTCCTATTTTTCTGAAGTGAAATACATATTTTATGCATAGATAATAGATAAGATAAATATATGTAAAAATTAAATAATAGGGGCATTTACATACATACCTCCCATTTCTACATATTTACATATCTAACATTTAAACATTCATTCTTAATTTATAACACCCGATTTTCTTTATGACATCGAAAATCTTATCATATTTTCATGCGACGATAAAGTACATGATTGAAAATTTGAAATTTATTTGTTTGATATACAAATATATAAAAATTTAGGTGTTGTATACTTATTTTGAATATGATTCTACATAATGAATTCAAATAAGTTTAAATTTTCATTCAGAAATGTTCGCATCAATTTTTTATGTCATATACATTGGATGTCTATTTAAATAGCATGAATTGTGTCCAGCTTCCCGATGTCCGAGACATCCAATCGGACATCGTGGTGCGTCCCCCGAGTACGAAATCATAATCGGTAATGACTTGACTCTACCCTAGAAAATTCACCGTGAGGTGGTGTTAGCTTTAACTTCGGATATGTTTTACGTCTGTTCTGAAGTGAGAGACCCAACTCCATCAATCACGGGTCATCTAAAGCCATGGGTAGTCGTCGAGATCCCCACATATATTTTTTTTGAAATTTTCAAGTTTGGACCAATTTGACCCCTGCAGGTGTCTGAGACGTTCGTCGACACAAAAATCCCCAGTTTGAAATCTTTAAAATTTTCATTATTGAGTTAAGGGGTCATATTATAAAGATGCACAATTTTTATTGCTTATGGATCAATAAGGACCATCCTAAGGTCGTTTAAGCAAAAAATTATGGTTTGGAACACCCCACCCATGTCGTGGTCCGGGACGACCTTTGAAAACGATTTCCTAAATGAAATACTCATTTTATAAAGTGATGAGAACCAATCCCTCATAGCTTACGGATCTAGGAACCCTCCCTGAACGATATACGTGAAATCGAGGTTTTCGGGTCAAAGTAGCGCCTAGGCACCAGTCCCGGGCACTTAGGTGCCCAAAGCTGCATTCTAAAGAAATTATTGAGTCTTGGGAAAATAGGCTGCACCTAAGCACCTAAAATGTCTCAAAAACAGTCTTTTCCCAAGAAGCAGCAAGTAGGCGCCACCCTTCTGGCTCCCAGGCGTCAGGGGATTTAGTGTCATGGTGTCAGGCTGGGCGTCAGGGCCATGGCACTAAGGTACCAATCCAGTTTCTTGATGCAAAAATCTAAATTAGTTAGCCATTTTGACCTCTACACATCGCCCCATAGAGCCTAAATTTTGGATTTTGATGGCTAATGGGAAAATTGCATGGGGGTGCAAAACGGGGGCTCATGATACCACTTCCGACTAATTTTGGAAGCTTCCTAAGGTCTGATAAAGCTTGCTATGGCTAAATTAGAAGTAAGGCTTGGGTTTAAGCTTGGTTAACACTCTTTCTTTCCCGATTTTCTCCTCTCTCTCTCATGCCTAGAGGTCGGTGCTTGGAGCAAGAGAGGAAAGCTTCAAGCTTCATTGAGAGAGAGTTTTTTGGAGCAAGAAGTTGAGGAAGGCACTTCGTCTTCCTCAAGTAGAAAGCTATTTTGGAGAGATTTTTTCTCCAAACTTCAACTTTTTCTTTTTCTCCCTAATTTATTCTTCTCTTCTTTGAATCCATTGCACTTTCTTCTTCTTCTACTCATTTTTTCTCAAGAAAGAAAGTGTGAGTGAGGGGATTCATTGGAGGAGAAGCAGCTTGAAGGCGAGACATTCTCTCATTATGGAAGGAGAGCTTTGACCCACAATTTTATATTATGATATTTTTAATTTAATTGCAACAACGCCAAAAACTTGACCCGCTATATTATATGTATAGAATTGTAATTGTTTATGTTGTGGATGCTACGCAAGTATACGTATCGTATCGAGTAATACGGGGCTCTAGTGGAGTCCCAGTTATCGATCTCACAGTGAAATAGAAAATTAAATAACAACTAATTTTAAAATAATAATAATAATAATTTTAAAATAGTATACGAAAATTTGGAATTCTAAATTTAAGCGCAATAAAGTAAACTAAGTATTTTAATTAGGTAACTTAACTAAGTAGAAAATTAATACGTATTGAAAGTGCAGGAAATTAAACTAATTGCTAAATAAGTCTTAACTATTCAGAAAAAGTATATTTCCCCTTGTTTAAAAATTTAAGTGATTGATGAATTTAAATAGATAATTTTAAGGTATTGTGACAAATAAGAGCATTCCTATTCTTTATACTTTGGTCCAGGTGTAAAGAATATTGACTAATTCTATGTTTGATTACAAAATCTGCGGCTAGGATGGGAGGATACCGACTGCCACTTCAGAGCTCTCACGTTCCCCTCGCCTGAGGGCTAACATCTACACTTCAGCTCTCAAACAATAGGACAGAATTGAATATTTTAGTCTGTCACACTAAAATGCTCTATTCTACGCCCAGGTGATATTATTTCCCTATTTATTTGCACCCTCCTTCAAGCTTTTAATTCCGAATATCAGATGTAATTTTTATTATAGTTGATAATCAACAAATTTTAACAAATCAAATGGTCAGTTTGAAAGTAAATTAAGTTTTAAGTAAAAATTATCACAATTTATTAATATTTAAAAGTACTTCTATTTTTAGTTTATCTAGTCACTTAATTTCATAAACAGGGAGAAAGTCTAAATTAACTACTCAGAATGCATGGGAACTAAACTAAGCATGAATTTCATTTAAAGTTAAAAACAATAAATATAAATACTTATCTCGATTTATCCCTAGCGGACTCTCGCAGTTCCTTTAACTCTTCCTTCCAAGATATGCAAGACTCGCTAAAAACTCACTAACTCACTAATTAAGACTCTAAAGACTAAAATTGACACTTAAAGACTCAAAACCGCACACATAACACAAAATAACACACACTTATAACACACACTTATAACACACACTTAGAAGCTGAATTTCGGCTTCTATATATAGAGGTGAGCAAAGGACCAAGAGGTGTGTAAGCATCCCTTCAAAAAGTGTCCAGGTTCAATGTATCTGCGCCATTTGAACTACCTCGCTGTCGGTGAGGCTTCTAGAAGGTCTTCGAACCGCGCTATCTCGCTGTCGGAGGGCTCGGTCTCGCTGTCAGTGATACAGTTATAAATCCTTCAGAATTTCTTCCTCGTACCCTCGCCGTCGGCGGGCTCGATCTCGCCGTCGGCGACTCAAGACAAATTGCATTATTTTCTTCCTTTTTGCTCCAAATCGCTCCTTTTTATGATTTTTGCTTTTATCACCTAAATTCTACATTCCTGCAACAAAATAAAGAAAATACCTTTCTTTAAAGTGCAATTTCATCAAAAATAGGTATGAATTTCTTAATAAAATTTTCAGTGATCAAGCTTCATCCTACCTTGAGGAAGGCCAAACTCCGACGACTTTGTCATTCTCTCTGGCTAGGAGAGCTTCTTTCCTACTTTGGAGAAGGACCATGAAGTTCGGGACTCCGTCTCTTTCCTACGATAAGGAGAGCTTCAACTGATACAAAGCGGGACTTCAATCACTCATCGCGTAGGTGAAACCCTTCTAAACCCCTGTTCTTTATTTTCCTAGAAACCTCAAAATTTGTGTTGATAATGTTAGACTTAGGTTGTTGTTTTCCTAAACAAGGCAGCTAGGTTATGGAAGCTTTCATTGGACAAGGTCCCATACGAAATCAAGTGATATCCTTGCAAAATTCTTATCCTGAACCCAAATCGGTCGAAATTTGAATTTCTCCTTGCTTTGGTGGTTCCAACTTTCCTTGGAGGGGTTGGACATTAGGATTTTATGGAATGGAAAAAGATTTGTAGCTAGTCTATTTCAGAAAATCGGGGAGAGTCGTAGAATAGGAAAAGCTTTGTAGCTAGCTCATCCTACAAAATCACAGAGAGTTTTCCCATCGAGAAATCAAAGAGTGAAATTCCTCACATTCTCCGCCAAAGCTAGAGGCAGCTATATGTCACACATACATACACTAAAACCTTTGTTTTATGTGAGAACGCTTGGACAAGAATGGCTCGTTGTCGAGCATTAACATGTGCACTACATCACATGTTATGTCATGTTGTATGTTTGCATCTTGCATGTTGTATGTGCCACATTGGCTTGACTAGTTGTCCCATACCAGTCTGCTTAGCACTTAGGTCTGACCGGTCATCCGGCTCGGTCGACCGATCACTTAGGTCCGACCAGCCGACCAGCCACTTAGGTCTGATCGTCCGCCCCGGCTCGATAGACCGATCACTTTGGTTTGATTAGCTGCCCCAGCTCGATTTACCTCATTGATCATGATACTTGGTTTACCGCCCCGATCAAACCAATTGGTCGATGGTCAACTTCACTTGCATATTTGTCTGCTTCGCATGTGCACTTGTATTATTTGCATTCTGCATATGTCATATTTAAAATTCATATTTGCATGTGCATGAAAATAAAACTTTTGAATGTTATGTTATATGATAAACTCATTTGCAAGATGAAAAATTAAATCATTTACCTTTAGCATGTGTTTATATATGGTGTCTCAATGAGCATCGATATATGCGATATCACCGCATTCATATGACACTATGTGTGTGTGGTTTAATATTCACATTTTGTGGTGAATAGTGGTTAGCAATGCTAGTTCACCTCGTGTTATATTCAAACACCATAAGCTCTTTTCACATTGTATACTCAACCAGGATTATGTGTTAGAGCCTATGCCCATCAAGTGTAGAACATATCTGCATTTGAGTTCTGTCATTTGCATGTTGTTTGGTGATTTTCCATTGTGTATACTCATACTATATTAGAGTGATCACAGTGTTGAACCTTGTGATATGTATTGCATTTGCATTTGACTACATGCTTTAGTAGCGAGTCAGACTTTGTGGAAAAGTGACCTTGTGTCGATCGCAGTGCTTTAACGAGCATTATTCATCAGGTAGATCCCAAGGAGTAATTCTAGTTAATGCATCGGGATTGACACAAATAAGACTATGCTAAGAATCCAAAGAATTTAACTCATGTTACCTGTCATACATGTTTACAGGTTTACATTTAATGGATGACCCTAGCTTAAAACAACAAAGAAAAAAATATTATTGTTTTCTACTATGATATTCATTATATTATTTAAAATTATGCAAATAGCAAGCTAGGTAATATGTAAGGCCAACTCCTTTGTAAAATCCAACTTGGCAGATGTTTGTTAGATCCCTTGGATCCTTAGGACAGGGTCGAAATTGGCGATCCTGTCAAAGTTCTACATACCCGAAGACTTATCCTAAGCACGTAGATGCTAGTTAAGACACTTTCCATTAGATTGTGTGCTAGGCTATGGCTAGGCAGCTAGGTAATATTTTTGGCACATCATTATTGTTCTATTCTGGCTTGATTACTCTAGCCAGGTGTCTTTTTGTACCCGTGCTTTTGGTCTGCTAGCATGTTTACCGTGTTTGTGTACATGCAATATTATATTAGGCTAGTTTTTCTAGCTTTGAGCTATCCACGTGAAGTTCACTTCATGGAAGTTCTTCATATTTTTTCTCTCGTTTGTTTATTGTTCGTTGTATATCCCTCTTTTCGGTTCCTCTCCTCTTCAGATCATTTATCTTATTTGAAATGGATTTACTCGAATAAGGGAATAATATGACAATTATCAATAGACAAGCTGGCGACTCCTTTAAAAAAAATAAAAGAGAGAAAAAGAATAAAAATAAAAATATTATATTGTCAACTAAGCACATGTAAAATACTAATTCATATTTCTCATGCTTATAAAAATGTTAAAACGTCTTGGAGTTTCCAAATAGAAAAGAATTTTCAATTAATAAGCATCCACAGTTCAAATAAATTATTTTCCATTCTATAATTGGCTCAGTTTTTTACTCAAGCTTTCATTTCGAACTTCTCATTCAATAGGTTTCTTTCTTTTTCTTTTTTTTTTTTTACATTTTGTTTCTTTAAAATTGAACTTAATATGCAATATATTATTGTTTTTCTTATTTAGTTTTTTATTAACACAAATTGCTTATGATGCTAATGGAGCTGCTTTTATTAATATTATTTTAAAGTTGTTAGAAAGGGCTCTTATACTTTTTTCAAGCTGATTATCATAAATTTGAAAAGATAAACCTGTGTTTGACAAAGCCCGGTATATGCACTTTAACTATTTTATAGCCAATATTAGCATGTAGCATTAATGACACAACCCATTAGTTATAAATAAGGGGAGTTATAACTCTAAATATTAATATAACCCTCCACACAATTAAGTAGTTATTTCTCATGTGGCTTATTTTTTTTTTTTTGTGATGATGTTCATTTAAGTAATGCAAATGTGGAATTAACGTATGTGAGCTAGCAATCCATTGTACTCGAGTAATATTGATCCTTCGCAAGTTTTTTAAACAATACAAGTTTGTTAAATCCAACATCATCACAAAAAAGTTTGAACATGAGCAAAATTCAAATAAAATAACAATCACATGAGTTGGGTATGAAAACTTATGAAACTCGTTCAAAATCACCACATTTACACATATTTAAAAAAACGCTTATCATTGATTTTTTAATGAATTAACATTACTATGCATAATGATAATGGCTAATTAAAGAAATGAATGGTGTATTGTCTAATGAAATATACATTTGATACACAATGCATAATTATATTAACCCGTGTGATTCGAGTAAAGTTAAGTCTCTGTGTAATATAAGCAATGAATATCTTAAATAAACTATATTAACCATTACACTTTTGACATTTTTTTAAAATATTTAAGATGATATTCATAAAAAATAGAATGATTAAAAAACTTGTTTAATCTATAAATGTATTATAAATTAAATACAATGTATTTAAAAAAAATTATGATTCAATATAAACTAAGTTCATAATATCATTTTTTATAATTGGTTAAAAGGAAACAAATTATTGTAAGGGCGATGGATTGATGTTAGTAAAGGTGGCAATGAAAATATGGGTTGCTAAATATGGGATTAAAATCTAGCTGGTTGGCATCAGGTGTGGAGCATTAAGGCTATGGTTTATGTCTCATGTAGGGGACGACAAGTTTAAGGTTCACGTGCAAGGATAACGTGGTCGTAATGGTTTTAAAAATTGGGTTGAATTGGTCATTCATATCCATTCAAAATATTAAAAATTGAGAGCTCAATGACTCAACACCAACACTTTGGTGTTGTTGCACCCAACTACAAAAAAGCATGCAATCAACCCGATAAAAACAATTATGCATGCCAAATTTCAAACATTTAGGGGATAACTGAATTCACTTTTTTTATCATGATTTAGCTAATATATTCATCCATCCACCCCCTGATTCGATATCAATGCAAAGTAAGATTTAAGGGCTTGAAAGGAGCTCAGTAATAATTAAAACCCTAAGAAGTTTCCCACCATAACCACGACAATTTATGGTCTAGCTACGTCCTAGCTAGCATAATTACACTAGCTTGGGAGTGACTAGAGCTCTCCAGGTCGCGGGGGAGGTGGGGCCGGCTTGATTACACAATCATTACTCTACATCCTCCCATTTGATTTTGAAATGCTAACTGATCACTTTGGCCTTCGTCGCCTTCACCCCATATGAACCCCTTCCTCACCTCTATATAAGAAGATCCAATCATTCTCCCTCTCCTTCATTTGTTATTCACTATCACATTCCTGCACTCATTTGGTATGCATCCTCCCCAAAATTCTTCAACTTCTCTGTTGTAATTACATTATACTCTTTTTCTTCTTGTTCTTCCTCTCTTCTGACCACCAAATTAATCTTTCTTCTTTCATTCACTTCATAACATAGCTTGCTTTTGTGTTGTATGTCTCGTGAGAATTTTATTTATGTGGTGTTCATTTTCAAATATTTTTATTATATGAAGTTATTTTTTTCACTGTTTTCTTGTGAAACACTTAATTCCATGTATAATTTTTCATGTATTCTTGCTTCACAACAATTTTTCTTTGTGTATTTCCTTCATGTATTTTTCTTTTAAACCAAAGACAGTTCTATATGGAGCCTCTAGGGTTGTTTTCTTCCATGTGTAAGACCTTCTAGTATAATTCACCTTCATAAGGGTAAATCTTCACAATGTACAAAATTCTCCATCCCATGGCTAAAACCCCATCCTCACCCCCACCTTTCATACCTCTTAGCCTCACTCTCTCTTCCTTATCTCCATTCTATGTCTAAAACCCTAGTCCCGCTCTCTCTTCTCCATCTCCACCACATAGATGAAACCCTAGCCTCGCCATCTCTTCCATATCCCCACCCCATGGTCGAAACACTAGACTTATGCTCTCTTCCTTATCTCCACCCCATGCTGAAATTCTAGCCCTCCCCTCTCCTCCGTATCTCTACCCCATGGCCAGAACCCTAGCCTCCCTCTATCTTTCCTATCTCTACCCCATGTATGGAATTGCAACCCCGCCATCTCTTCTCTATATCTACCCCATGACCGAAATCATTTCCTCACTCTCTCTTTCCATGTCAACTCCATGGCCGAAACCCTAACCTCGTCCCATCTTCCCTATCTCCACTTCATGACTGAAACACAACCCTTCTCCTCCCATGGTCGATCCTACATCATACACTGTTTCTTCTCCTTCTCCAAACCATATATCATTCCCCTCTCCCCATCTTCCCATGGTTAAATTCTATCTTAGTTGGCTTACTTCCACGTGTAATTCCCATGCATACACTTCTTCATATGTAGCTTACTTACACATGTAAACTCTGTAGGTAATTTTATCCCATGCAATTATTACTTTTTTTTTATAGGATTTCAATATGTGGTTTACTTATATGTGCTTTTTATTTCTATGTATAAATCCCCATACGTGTATTCTTCACCATGTATAGTTTATCTTCAATACTTATAGTCTCCATATATACATTTCACAATGTATAGTGTACTACACGTATAGTTTGCTCCAAGCAAGATCTCTTCCATGTATCTTATACTTCATATGTAGTTTCCATGCATAATCTCATCCATATAT
Source organism: Papilionanthe hookeriana x Papilionanthe teres (assembly GCA_022702705.1). Taxonomy (NCBI): domain Eukaryota; kingdom Viridiplantae; phylum Streptophyta; class Magnoliopsida; order Asparagales; family Orchidaceae; genus Papilionanthe; species Papilionanthe hookeriana x Papilionanthe teres. The sequence goes on from CM040421.1 coordinate 51,926,810, forward strand.
AGTATGTTTCATAAGTGGTTTCCATGTGCAGTTCCATCAATATGTAGTATACTCCATGTGTAGTTTTCTTTACATGTCAAGTAAAATGAAGTGAAGTGAATTTCATGTGCAAGGGCTTTCACCACACATCAACGTGTTAACTTAAAAAAATTTGATGTGATTTTCTTCATAATTTACTTCCATGCATAGTTTCCATGTGTGTGTAGACATCTTCATGTATAGTTTTCTCTCTATATATTTTTTTCATATGATTTTTGTTTAATTATATTTCTCCATCTATGCGCAGTCTTCACCATGTATAGTTTATATCTATTTGTATGCTTCATGTATTTTTTTCTCCATGTATTAAATTCGTTAACTTGAAAGAATCATATACATATTTCAAATCTAATTTTCCTCCATATGTAGACTTCATCATGAGTAATCCTATGCTCGCACAAACATTTTCAGAGGAAAGTTCTCTTTATATGTAAATTCCTATATTTGAAATCCTCTTCATGCATTACGTATTATCCCTTATGTTAATAATGTGAATAAGAAAAAAGAAAAAGAAAAACTTGTCATGTGTAAATTTTGTGTAACATGCAAGTATGGTTCTTTATGTGCTTGAGGTATGCCATTTGCAAACTTATATAGTTAAGATATGTTAATTTACAATTTTAAATTACCCGGGCTTATGTTGCACGTAAATCCCAAAAGAAACTTTAAAAGACGTAAACCTAAGTTTTGAGAAGCTCGAATATGATAAAAATTCTAAAAAATTATTTTGATAGAAACTAGATTTAAGTGAAATGAACTAAAATTCTAAACACTTTAAAATTTTTAAACATTTAAAATACTTTAAACATTTAAAATAATTTGAACTTTTAAATCCAAATCTTTCACTTGAAACTTTAAAAAGTTAAAACTGTTTTAAAACATTTTTAACTTTTAAATTATAAAACCTTTTAATTTTTTAAAATAGCCCAATATTTCCTTTTCAATTACTTGAAACATTTTACAATTTTAAGACATTTTAAACCTTTTAAAACAATAAGTTAAAACGTCTTAACACTTAAGAATTTAAAATAATCTAAAACCTATTAAAATAAGCATTACAAAAAGTTAAAAAAAAATTAAAATCTTCTAAAATTTTAAAAATTTAAAACCTTTAAAACAACTCAAAACTTTTGAATCCTTAAAATTTTAAAACACTTCAAGACTTTAAAATAACTTTAAAAATTTAAACATTTTAAATTTTAAAATAACTTAAAATTTTAAAACGCTTAACGTTAAAACCTTTAAAAATAATTTACAACTTTTAAATACTTCGAAATTCAAAATATTATCGAATCATTAGAAATAACTTAAACTTGTAAACACTTCAAAATTAAAAAAAAAATTAAAAATTTAAAATAACCTAAAAATTTAGACACTTAAAAATTTAAAACACATTTGAATCTTTAAAAATGACTTAAAACTTTTGAAATAACTTTAAAAATTCAAAAATAGTTTAAGACTTTCAAATAAATTTGAAAATCAAAACTGCTAAAAACTTTAAAATTACTTCAAATTTTCAATTAACTTAATAAATTTAAATAATTAAAAGCAGATGACACTTTAAAACCCTTGAACCCACTAAAAACCTTCAAACATTTGAAATCTAATACACTTAAAAAATTAAAATAACCAACACCTTCAACATAATTAAAACTTTCAAATTGACACTGTTGGCATTTTTTTTTATGTCATTTGTGCAAGGTCTTCACATGACTAGCTCGGAACGATCCACTGCTCATTCATAGCATCTCATAGCTCAAGAACCCAGTCAGAGACCTCTGGTGCGTGTTCGAGGCGCGAAACTAGAGTTTGCAATGATTCTTCCTTACCCGAGAGAATTCGCTATTGAGCAAGCCTGCTTAAAACATTAGACATGTTTGAAGTTCGCTCTGGTGTTTAGAGATCCATTTGTATCTATTTAGAGCCTCCCATAGGTCAAGAGAAGTCACGAAGCTCTCTTACGTGCTACGGGGAAATTAGGGTTTGGAATGCCATACCGGCACCATAATCTAGAGCGCCCATCGGTGACAAATTCTTCGATCAATGTTTTAGCAAAATACTCATTTATTAGGTTAGGGGATCATAAGTTACTCGTATGCGGTCTCCCATGGCCTTCAAATTGAGGAAATCCTCCTCCAGGCGCTCCTTGTGTGAACTAGGGTTTTCGGGACTAGACCGGTGCCAAGGCAGCCAAAATGTCATTTTGGATGGTCAAAATTAAGCCGATGGAAGTCTGACGCTAGTTTATGGCACCTAGGCACCCAAAATAGCTCAAACGACCTTTTCCTCAAAGACGTGAAAGTAGGCGCTACATAGGTGGTTCCTAGGTGCCAGAGGCCTGACGTCATGGTGCCAAACTAGGTGACTAGGCGATTGGGTCGCAACGCCTTGGAACCACTCTATTTCCAGATAGTGAAAAAAACCTATTTTTGGCACTGATTTGACCCCGACGAACCTCCCTAAGCAGCTCAAATTGCAGAGATTGCCTTAGGCATTGGAGGATTTGTTATGGGTAAGGGAAAAGTGAGTCATCATGCCACTTTTGCAAGCTCTTAGGTACCATCGTGAGCCAATTTTTGGCTTGATCAAGGGGCATGCTTGTGATTTCCTTGGGTGAGCTGATTTTAATCTTCCCCCTCTCATTTGAAGAAGATACTCTCATTTTTCAGTTTTGGACTGGTGAGGAGAGGAGAGTGCTTCTTCTTCCTCTTGATGGTGGATAGTTAGAGAGGAGTTTTGGTGAAGGATAAACTTGGATAGGATCTCAAGTAAGGGAGAGAAGACTTCTTCTCCTCTCAAACTCCATCTTCTTCATCTTTTTCAACTTTTTCTTCCTCATCTTCTTCATCTTCGTCCACCATTTTTTTTTAGCATGTGAGAAAATCTTCTTGAGGAAGAGCTAGCCTAGTGAGGGAGCAAAGTGTTGAATCTCCTACACCAAATAAGAGCTTGATCTAGCTCGAAGAAGGATTGCGGAGCTTCGCCGAAACTTTGATGGAATCTCGCCGGACTCTCCAGCTAAAGGAGAGTTTCTTCATTCTTTGGAGAAGAAGTGGAACGGAACTCACTGGAGCTTTGTTGGAACATTGCCATCTCTCCTACCGGTAGGAGAGTTTCCTCATATGAGAAGAAACACACTGCAACCTTCGTGATGGTGAGATTCTCAAATTTGTTAATGTTTTCTTTCGTAGCTAGCCATAGTAATAAATTTGCTAAGCGTTGTGGGTTAAGTCACCTACACAAGGCTAGTTGGCCAGTCGATACCAGTCGCCACAACCACACACCTTTGGATTTACCGTTGATTTCCTAGAGGAAGCCCTAGGTTAGGAGTCGCGCGTGTGGACAAATCCTTTGCAAAGCCCGAAAACCTTCCTTTGTGAACTCTATACCTAAATCCTAGCGGGTCGGAATCTCAATTTTCCTTTGATTTGACATTCCCAACCTTCCTTAGAGGGGTTGGGATGTTTAGATTTTGCAAAGTAAGAAAAGATTTGTAGCTGACTCACTTTGCAAAATCATGAGAAGTTGTGGAATGGAAAAAGCTTTGTAACTAGTCCACTCCACAACATCGTGGAGAGTTGTCCTTTTGCAGATCCGAAGGTGAAGCTCCCCACACTCCTCGTCAAAGTAGGAGGCTACTATATGACATATGAATGTGCTAAACCCTAGGTGCCACAATGTGTGTTTTGCATGAAGCATGTTGCTATAGCACATTGCCTTGACCGGCCTTCTCAACCCGGTTCGCATGACACATTGCTTTGGTTGTCCGACCCAGTTGACCGACCACTTTGGTCCGACCGATCGTCCCAACCTAATTGACTGATCACTTGCATAGTGTGTGTTTTACATGTGCAATAATGTCTTGCATAAAATCTTATGCAATCATTATCACGTGCATGAGTTGCATTTTGAGTGTCCATTCATACACTTACCCCACTTGTATGATTCTCCCGATGAGGATCATCATTCCCTTAAGAGTAAATGACTCTTGCGATACACTCACCCTTTTCGGGTCATAGATTTCAAGACATACCAATTTTTTGGGTCACTACCTCTACGACATGCGCCATTTCGGGTCACTGCCTCTACAACACACCAATCATTTGGGCAGCTGCCTCTAAGGTACATTCACTCTTTCAGTTCACTACCTCTACAACACACCTATTCTTCGGGTTGCTGCCTCCATGATACTCTCACCCTTTCAAGTCACTGCCTTCGTGGCAAACCCTTTATTCAGCCTGTTTCTTCCATCACAAGACACACTTTCGTACCACTGATTCCACAACACTACCATCATTTAGACTACTGCCTCAATGACACGCTCACCCTTTCGAGTCTCTACCTCCATGATAAACCATTTATCTGAGTTGCTACCTCTACGACATGGCCACCCTTTTGGGTCACTGCCTCCACAATAAATCCATAATTTGGGTCACCGCCTTTGCGGTAGGCCCACCCTTATGGGTCACTGCATCTACAACAAACCCATTATTTGGATCGTAACCTCCACGCACGCTCAACCTTTCAGGTCATACGCCCATTCTTCCAGTTCATTGCCTCCATGACATAACAACTCCTGTGAGCCGTTGCCTTCATGACACACCTACTCCTGAGTCACTGCCTCCACGACACACTTCTCACCACTTCTATTACATGATCATTTGTATTTATATTTGTATGCGTGCATTGATAGCAAGCTAAATTTGATAAGAGAGTGACCCTGTGTTGGTCACGAGGCCTTAACAAGCATTGCTTGTTAGGTCAACCCTAACGAGCAATATGATTTAAAGTATGAATGAGTTAAGGATCCAAGGGATCTAACACGTGTCACATTGCATGTTACGGAGCCACATTTAATGATGTTTATTTTAAAATGAAGAAAACATATATTATTGTATTTATTATATTTGTCATAATTTTAAATTTATGCATGTAGCAAATTAGGTCATATGTAAGACGAACTCATTTCAAAATCCATCATGGGTGACACTCGTTAGATCCCTTGGATCTTTTAGGACGGTGTTGGTGTGACGACCCTGTCAAATTCGTGCGTACGTAGAGGCTTACCTATACTTAGATGCTAGTTTGAACACTTCTCGTTATATTGTATGCTACGCTAGGATTTAAGATGTTAGGCATTATCTTTTACGCCTCTGACTATTTTTCTTTATTGATTAGATTCTGCTAGCCAAACTTCACTTTTTGTGCCTTTTTGTGTGCTTGCATGCTTGATATACATGATAGTATAATAGTGTGTTATTCGTAGCACACACACACACACACACACACACACACACACACACACACACACACACACACACACACACACACACACACACACACATATATATATATATATATATATATATATATATATATATATATGCACACACACATGTATCATTAAAGAGAATCATATAATGATTTCTACTTACGTTTACTTGCAGGTGTCATTCAGCTCTTCTGGAGAAAATACACGACTCATTATACATTGCATATTTGTTGGCTTTCTCGCTAATATTGTTTTCATGCGGGACAAGTCTTTATTTTCTCTTTCAAATGTATTTGATAGAGTCCCTAGACAGTGTCTAAATCAAACATAATATACAAACACAAGTTTCAAGGCAGATGACACATCGAAACACTTGACGGTGACTTTAAGCAGTTGCTCGTGTCCCGTACCTTAAGTCCAAATTCTATATTTTTGTATAGATTTAGGATTGGTTATATATATGCATAATTCGACCGCCTTTCCTGCTTTTCTTGAGATATGTCGTTGACCCAACGACACTAGTCTATTTTATATATTTTGGAATGTTCTTACTTTCTATTGTGTGTTTACATGCTTGGATTATTTTCCTTGTTTTTTCTGATATATTTGTGATGTTACAAAAATTTTAATTTAAACTCACTAAGGACCTTAAATTTATAATTTTTCCACATAAAAATCCTAATAAAAGATTTAAGATAAATTAAAAGTTAGGATTAAAAGATTAAGTATGTTTAAAACATGCTTTTACTTTTCTTCATGACTTCTAGCCTGATTTTAAAACAGGTTGTATAACGTGGATATCACCCAAGTCAATTTAATAGAGCATCTAAAATATTTAAGGACAACACTAGATAATTACAACATTTGAATGTCCCGAGAAAAATCCCCAGTGCTTCTCCAATCGGCTAACCCAGCATAGATTTCCATCAAATTTGACTAATTTTGATATTATTGGGTCCGTCACATCTGTCAAGTCAGTTTGACTATAAGTTTGTTGCAATCAAAGCTATAGATGACTTTTTATCATGATTTGAACATTTTTTGCTGAAAATATTACCTTAAGATTCATGTCATACCTGGATATTTGTGTCGGATGAAGAGAATTTGTTGATAGGGTGGTATAAATGTACAAAATAAATTTATGATTTTCAATATTTAAATACATAGGATTTGGGTGATATGTATGTAAATGTCTATATTAATAATACTATTAATAATAATAATAATAAAAGATTTCTTTACTCTCCTAACAAGTAGCAATTCTCATACTCTTCTATTTGCTTCCTTATATGTGGAAGTTGTTCTATATGTAATATTTATTTATTTAAAGGGGAGTAAAAGAACAAAAAAAAGTAAAAGTGACCGTCATTTAAAATATATGTGATCACACTTAGGGTTTGTTTTAGGCAGATGCAGCTTCCCAGCTTCTCAGCTGTAATTGTACTACCCCAGAAAGCTGTTGCGGGAAAACTACTACAAGGAAGCTGACAATCTGTTTGGGGGCAGCTGTGTGAAAACAGCTGCGCGATAGCTGTTTTCGAAAAAAAAAATGATCATTCTGCCTCTGTTTAGTGAGGTTGTATGAACCAAAATTATGACTGCCAATTATTTGATAATGCAGAAGCAAAAATTCATTTAAAAAAATTGAAATGTAAATAAGGTCACCTTGAGAATTTACGTGGTTCAGTCGAAATGACCTGTATCCACGAGAAAGGAATCAAATATCTTTATTAAGGCAATCGATAAGATAGATACATAACTACAAATCAAAATTTAGCCCTTGCCCCAACCAACTAATGAAAGGGCTAAAAAAACTGTTGCAGCATTTACATACATACCACCCAATTTGAGATTACAACTGGAGGAGGAAAAGGAAGTTCCATCCCCTCCTCTTTTGTAGAATTTCGAGCATCAAGATATCCAAGAAAGACACTCAAAGTCATTTGGGCTCCATCAATTATATATACTTGCACACATCTTTTCTTGCACATTTCAATTCTAATGTGAAACTTATTTCAAACATTCATGCAGGTAATACGAATACCCCTATGTGCTTTCATGACATTTATAAAGAACCTTCAAGAACTTCTACAACAAAGGTTGATATAAAAATAAAAAATAAAATAAAATATTGTAGCACTAAAAAAATGCAGCAAGTATAATAAAGCACCCATCAACCAAAAACTGAATCCCTTCTCCAAAAAGCATTATTGCCAGTAGAATTATAGAGTTATTGGAATATTAATAGAACAATATAACTTATTTGTATTGACATAAACACAATAGTACCTCAAAAAAACCACTAACAAATCATAGCTACACAACAATAGATCTAACGAGCAAGGGCCAAAACTTCTTACCGTTGCTGTGAGGAGACAGCGAAAAGCGGAGGACAAGGACAAGGAGAAAAGGAGGAAGACGAGCAGAAACTGTCACCAGATGAATAGGAGGAGGGGAGGGGAGGAGATTGCGGGTTGCTCTTTTTCGCGGGATCAACTGCTGTTGCAGTTTGGGCATGGTAAAAGGGGCACAGGGTAAAAGCCGCGTCGACGAATCAGGCTACAACATATTGGGGGCTTTCCGCATTCACACAAAACCGCGAGAAGCAGCGGCGACACCGCCAACCCAAACGGGAAAAAAAAGAGCGGCGCGGTGCTGCGCCGCATGCCCCTCACCACCTCAAACACACCCTTAATAACTCATTTATAAGTTTATTTGGAGCAGCTACAACTGTTTGAAGAAGCAACTGTGAAGTTGGTGAAAAAAAAAACTGTTGTTTAAAAATTTGCAGTGACAATTACAATTATTATTTTTTAATTAATCAGACTCTAGCAGTCATCGTAGGTAGTTAGATATGGTGGGAAAACACAGTCTAGAGTTGTAGCTTTTATAAAACGTAAAGATAACATAGTTTTGCTAAACAAGAAAAAAACTGTTATTTGGGAACACACCTCTCCTCGAGTTCAATATTAACTCCCGTTTTCAAAACCTCTAATATTAGGAACTTGAAACTTATGTTGCCCGTGCGGACAACCAGACCATAAGCTGGATCACATCACTTGTTGATGGCTATAACCATGGGAGTGCATCACAATCTTAAGCTCAGGGTCAATAGGATGATTAAGTTCTTGCACTAGGGTTTTGACCCTTCATTCTAAGTTCATAAAATCCTAATGAATTTCAAAATTCTAAGAAAATTATTAAAGTGCATTTCAAAATCCTTTAAACAAATACAATTTATATATTTTTTTTACTCAGCAAAATACACACACTTATAGAATCTCTCAAATTTAGATAAAAATCCTCCGAATTAATTCAACTAAAAAGCTCCTAAATAGATTATATAATCTAAATTTGCGAAAACCTTAAGCCATGGCAATCTACAATTGAACCTCCGGTCTGGTGCTAAGGATTTACCGGGCCTCGTCTAAGTTCTGATACTTCATCTCGGCGGCCGGAAGCCATGTCGATTTTTAGCGGCAGTCGGCGTGTTTGGATTATTCTCCGGGGAGCTTCCGTGCTCAGCGGTTCGGGACGACATCTAACCAGTCATCTCCTTGAGGCCCCCGGAAGAGCTCCATTCTCTCACGGCGACGGCTCATTGTCAAGGAACTTCTCTTGTTTTCCCTTCGGTATGTTTATATTTTAAAATCTACCAATTCAATTTGACTGCATGTTAATATTTGTCTTTGTTCAAGAGTTATATAACTGGTCCTAGTTTTTCAAACCAAATTTGGTGGTCGCAGAGGTGCTTCTTTACTCTTTGGCGGTAGGAAATTTGAAAGGGCCTGATTCTTTTTTTAGATTGCATTATTGTTAGAATAGGCTTTTAGAACATGCATTCCGTCATGAAGTTATTTGGTCAACTAGCTAGTAGTTTTTTTGTGGTTTTAATTGAAACTTTTAGCTTCTCTTTATTCTCGTATTAGACTAGCTGAAGATTTGAAAGGGAATACAAAGGCTACAAAATAGTTATTTCAAACTCTTTCCCAAGCAAATCCTTTGAAGTTTCCTCGATGAATCTTCAACTCTCCTTACAATTTTACTCTCGTCTTCATGAACCTGGGATATGATAAAAAATCAGAGCTTATATTGTCACTTTTCTGTATGAATGTATATGGAGGTAGCCAGTCGGAGAGCAATCTTTGCTAGATGCAACCCCAAAATGCAGTTTTTTATACTATTAAGCTTTAATGTAAACCTATTTAATGTGGGTATGGCTGTTTTGTATGGCTTTAGCTGCTTTAGTAAATTGTGTAAATCCAAATTTACCAAGGCAGTGTTCGGCTGCACATTAGATTCACGTTAAATAGGATTTGTCAAATACAATAAATCTAGATTTATCAGATCTAGTCGGTGATGGAAGGGATCACGAGCAACGGTAGAACAAATTCGGCTCACAATCCAATTTACCAAATCCGAATTTACGTCGCACAAGTGATGGAACTCGAGAAAATTGGATTTAACAGAGCGTCGCATTTATTATTATCATTATTATTATTTTTTGGTGTTTGGCTAGATTTAAGTTAATTCCACGGTGCAATCCTCTCAATAATATGCTACCAAACACTGCCTAAATACTGCCAATAGTAGAATTCAGTAAATCCATGATCTAAGGCAATACCAAGAACGAAACTAGAAGCAATTGGATATATGGAATTCAGGATTTAAAAGTGACTTTTTCGTTGTATGGCAAAATTTAAGTTAAATGTCACTTCAGTCAGTCACCAGATAGTCCCTAAGGATATGTTTTAGCCTGTTGCTATTTTATGGTTACATGTTATGCATTCTCATCTTAAACTATATTTTAGCATAAGTCCCACTGCCATCAATCTGTAATGGGTGTTTCAAGGAATCGAGTTACTTGCTGCACCATTTTGATGCTCAAGTTAATTAATGAACTTGTCATGCAACATCCTCAGACAGGTTTTTATTCAGATAACTTATGTGATGGTGCTATTTTCACGAGGCACTAACAGAAATACCATCCAATTTCTATGTTTTTACATATATAACACCTAAATTTTGCTTTTTATATTCATACGACCAAACCTTTTCATATCACATAAAAAATACCTTCATTTTAACTTCTAAAATGTGAATACACCTTTTCATGCATAGTTAAGATGGTATGTATGTAAAAAATGAAGTTTACGCGCTATATATGTAAATACATAGGAAATGACTGGCATTTATGTAATTCTTTCTATATTTTAATAATCTTTGTTTGCTGTATTTAGAATGTATATAAAGCAAATCCTTTCTGTAGATGTGTCCATTCGACAGATTTATAAAGGAAATGATCTTTGCACTAAGCAACTTGACTTCATAAACTGTAATTAAAAGCAAAAGAAAATTACTCACAAATAATTTACATTATATATTTTTTTTTCACTCATCCCTACACCTCCTTTAATTGCACTTGTATGATAAGGAGGTAAACTATTTGTAAACATTGGCGGAGAATAAATCTTTCCAATTGGTTACCTGTGGTTTTGTTGTCTTAACTTGTAGGAGAAAATACCAGTTTTTCATGTGTGAAGTTTACTCCTAAGAAATTCGAGCCCTCTCTTTTGGCGCATGCTCATTTTTCTACTGAAGCTGATAAAGATGATGCTGCTCCTCCAGGTTCTGGTTCCATCTTATTTTTTTGTCTTTGCCAAGTACATTTATTTCTTTCTAATTCTCTTGCGACTTGTTTGGGATGTTATTTTTTTATTTTTATTTTTGTTTTTATTTTTTCTTTTATTTTTAAAAACATATTTGTTTAGTGTTTTTTTACATGTTTTAATTTTTTATTTCTAAAACAAATTAAAATGTTTTATTTCTAAAACAAATTAAAATGATCTCGCAAACACTCAGAAAAATTTTTAGATGTTTTGAGTGTTAGAAAAAAAATCTTAATTAAACATGCCAAACATTTTTTGTTTCAAATCAAAATTTAAATAAAAAAATAAAAAATACAAAACATAAAACAAAGTGAACCTAAACGGCCTTTTAGTTTTTCTTCTTGTTTTTTATTGTGTCTTATGTTGCAATATGGATCTACAATGAATTCTTCTATATAAAATAAATTAATCTTGAATGACTCCTGATATAACGAGTGTCTAACATTTTTGGAACAACTGGAAAAATTGACAAATAACATCTAAATATTGACACTGACTGGGAGTTATATCCATTTATACAATCATGCAACAACTGTAAGGAGTTCTATTCTGACAACGTAAAGGTCTATCCAAACTAGTTTTGTTGGTTGGGCTTGGGCACTGAAGTAGAATTTCTAACATTTTGGAAGTTCTAGTGGATGCCTACTTTTTTTAAAGTGATTTTTACCAGTTTAAATTTTCTAATTTTTAATTATTTCTGTGGAATTTTAAGATTTATTTTCTACTTTCTTGTGAAAGCAAAATATTCTAATGGTTTCTGTTGTTATGTGATTACTTAATTTATTGCAGAGTCTGCACAAGAGATTTATACAAAACTGCTGAAATCAGTAGAAGCTAAAACCATGCCACCAAATGCATTATTATGGTCTCTCATTGAAAAATGTTCCAACAAGGAGGATATAAAGCTTTTATTTCAAATATTGCAGAGACTTCGTATATTTGTAAGTAATGTTCTCTTTATTGGCTGATCTACCACTCTGTCCCATCTCTTCCCACCTACTTGTTAAAAAGGAGGAATGAATGGTGGTACAGTATGCCGATAAAAAGCAAAAAAAAAAAAAAAGAGCGAATAAACAATTCTGTATTTTAGGCGAAATTAGTGCAATTTAGGCATCATATCTCGGGTCTGTTATTCAAATCAATGGTGATATACATGGGGATGTTAATAGTAGAATTTAAGTTGGTTAGCTGAAGTGGAGGAATGCTTAGGGCCTTTTGTGTGATAGAAAAATACCACTTAGACTGAAAGGAAAATTTTATAAGACGGTGGTGAGACCTGCAATGCTCTATGGCTTTGAATGTTGGCCTTTAAAAGAGAAACATAATACGAAGTTAAGTGTTGCCGAGATGAGAATGATTAGGTGGATGAGTGGCTCTACACTTAGAGACAGAATGTGAAATGATTATATCCGTGATAGGGTTGGTGTAGCTCCTGTGGCGGACAAAATTAGAGAGAGTGGTCTTAGATGGTTTGGTCAGATTCAACGTCGACCATCTGACCATCCGATCAGGAGAGTAGATGTTTTAGAGTCGACTTATATTAAGAAAGGCAGAGGTAGACCGAGGAAGACTTGGGCTAATTGTATAAAAAATGATCTTAATATATTAGAACTAACTGAGAATATGACTCTAAATAGGATAAAATGGAGAAAAAGGATTCATGTAGCCGATCCCACGTAGTGGGATTAAGGCTTTGTTGTTGTTTTACTATTTTTTTTTTCCTGCAAATTACATCCAATGAGAATCATTTTCTTATGTGGATAATTTGAGGGTCAAGCAAGGATAGATGGAGACTGTACCTAAAATATTAACATTATTCCTCCTCTTGAATATTCATCTCAATTCATAAGAGAGGCTAGACAAATAGAAGGAACATGTCTGATTGCATTGGAGTATTCAAGTTATAGTGATGTACTTGGTTACTGGAAAGCATTTATGTGAGATGTTTTTCAGAGGCGTTTTAGTTGAATCTGAAACTAACAGGCTATGTTTTGGCTGCAGAGATTATCAAGCCTTCGGATTCATGCAGATTTCAATTGTCATCTTTGTTTGAAAGTGACAGAGGCTTGTATTCGATCTGACGCGCTTGAATATGGTATGCTACCAATTACATTCCAGTGCTCTTTGTTTGAAATTTTGTCAGCTCAAAATTTTTTTATCCTAGATTTAATTTTTCTTAGTTAAGCATATTAGTATATCAGTATATTTTTGTCTCTTTGTATTACATCTGCAATGTATTTCTTATTTATTCGTTTTTGTGGTTTGTCCTCATGGCTTCTTTGCGGAGTTTTTTAGGTTGAATTTGTTTAGCCATTACTTTCTAGTTTTTTGTAGTCTGTTTGAACCTTATTAGCATCTAATATGATTATTTTGCTATATTTTAAGGGTCATTTACATACATACCACCCAAATTTTATGAATTTACACATCTAACATCTAAACTTTGTTTTTATATTTATATCACCTTAATCTTTTACATCACATAAAAAATACCACAATTATAACTTTTAAAAAGTGAAATACACCTTTTCATGCATAGTTAAGGCAGTATGTGTGGGAAAATTGAAGTTTGTGTGTTATATATGCAAATACATAGGAATTTAGTGGTGTGTATATAAATCTTCCTATTTTTAATAATTGAGAATATGTTTTAAAGGTCACAACTCAATCTGAACTGGCCCAATGGAACACGTGCTTATATTTGATCTGTAATTTTGTTTTGTTTCGAGTTCATGTTGCTTTTGTTTTGTGCTTCCAGGGATGAAGGCATTGTGGAAGCATAATGTGTATGGTTTAACTCCATCTATTAGTTCTGCTCATCGTTTACTGGTAATTAGCAACTTTGGCTGCTCTTCCTTCATGGAAAGAAAAATAGGTACTGAATTTCCCTGCAGTTGCATGCTAAGGAACACAATGATGTTAAACTCATGGAGAAGATTATGGATGTTCTAAAGAAAAATTCATTGCCTTTACAACCTGGAACAGCTGATATAGTCTTCAGGTTTTTGCTTCTTGCAACCTTTTCCTTGTTATACATGGATATGCTTCTCTGCCCTCGTAAATACTCATATAATTTATTTTTTTTGGGAAATTTACATAATAGTGCACAATTCTTATGTATTTACATATCTCACACCTAACTTGATGTTTACATACACAACACTTTGGTGCTTTAAACCTATCCATGAAAATGTCAGTCATGTTGGATCACTATATCACATTTTGTTTTGTTTAGATCTTATTACTTTTTGGCAAATACCCGCATCAGTAACTTCGTTCAACTTTCATATGAATATTCTTATGTGTATCCCCTTGCTTTGTTTTTTCTTTCTTTCATAGTTGTTCATTTCTTCCCCTTCATTATAATTAAAATCCACCTATTATCCAAACTTTAATACCATATCCTTAAATGCTCTTTCCTCTTTTGTTCTCACCTTAGTTCTTCTCCTTTTCCACTTGCCATGAATTGAGTTTCATTGCACGTGGTTTTCTCTCATGGAGCTTTCTAGCTTTTAGCTATTATTTCAAAGTTCTATTGAATTTAATCTCCTTGTTTGATAGATGGCATTTTATTTTTTATATATGGTAAGCTGGAAAAACCAACAAAACATTTTTTTAACATTGTGGTTTTTAATGCTTCTACTTCTTTGCCATGCTTTGATGACAGTTTCTACATGCAATCATATTTGAATATAAACATAGCTAAACAAGAGCATCATTTATATCTTAGGGCATGCAGAAACTATCATATATGTAGGTTATCATCTTGTTTATTATTCTATATGAATGATACGAATGATACTGTATTGGAAGATATGAATGATGCTCAACAATGACACTACATAAGTCCTTTGATTAAACTTACAAGTGTTAGAGTTTCATCATTTCAAAGCTTAGGAGCAGAAGTTTAAAAGAAGCAATGATGATAAAATTTTGTTGATTTTTTTTTTCACCTCACATTATGATGAATAAAATAATAAGCAGCTCAGATGAAAGAGGAATGAAAAGGAAAATAAATATGAGCGTAATAGCGCACAATAGAAGTCATGACGCATCGGGAGTATTGAAAGAGCCCCTTAATTTTTAGAATCTACGGTGAAAACTTGTTCTTAGCTTTTATAATATATTATTTATTAAATAAATAAATAATTAATTGAAGTTCTATTTTGTATTCATCGTCATTATTGTTGTTATCATTAATATCATCAATATAACATCATCAACAACAACAACGGTAATAACAACATTGTCATCAATACTAACAACAACAATTACAATAACAATAATATACAACAACAACAACAACAACAACAACAACAACAACAACAATTGCAATACCAACACCACGATAACAACAATAACAACAATAACAACAATAACAAGAAAAATAGAGTTAAATACAATATCACAACAAATGCCATGGCATACTTGCATTAGCATATTAGCTGGGATTTATAATAAGTTTAGGAGTTTATAAAAATATGACGGGTTTTTTGGGTTAGGCGAATGAGGCATGGGTCCCTATGCGCCCATTATGTATCCACCAATGTTTATGAACATTTAGGTTGTGTAGATTGATTTAGCTTGTTTTAAAACTACAACAATCATTTTTGGTGTGCAATGAACTCTCTTTTGGAGAGCTAAAGTTTCAATGTCATCCAAGAGTTCAATAACTAGTATTTAGAAATTCTCGTTGGTTCTTCAAGCATCATTTGGAGCTCCTTGATTAATAGTGTTTGATTAAGATTGTTCATCGTTCGAACAACAATCAAGTGAGATTTGAATAACGTTTGATTGTGTTTGAATATTTATGAAACAAGTAATGTTCATTGAAGGCTCGATCACCGTTCAAACAGTTATCGAACAACTGTCAATCATTATTTGATCCCAGTTCTAGCAATATTAGAACCGTTAGAATTGTTTTTATCAGCATTTGAATAACATTTGATCAACACTCAAGTATTGTTCATTCAAACCCATTTAAATAATGTTTGAATAACATTTCGTCCGCATTTTATTAATATATGAATACCACTCGATCATTATCCGAACAACATTTCAACAAATTGTTTGATCAACATTATTTCAACATTGAAACACTGTTTGACCAATATCTGATCAATATTCTAATGCAATTTAATTAGCATTAGAATAACTTTTGTTTAATGTTTGATTAACTTCCGAATAATGTTTGATTAGTGTTTGGTGAATGTTTGAACATCATGCAAAAAATATTCGATCGACTATACTTGTTAATGATGAATACTGAACCATGACATATATTGCATGACGTGGCACATGACAGTTTAATCGTGACGGAAAGTATTATCAAAATCATGACTAAAATTAGAAATAAATATAAAAGATCATTAATTTGAAAGATATAACATTTTGATGATAAAATAATATAAATGATACTAAACTCAATTGCTCAACACCTCAATTACTTTTTAAATTCTGATATTTTTATTAGAGATTAAACTAGTCATATAGAAATAACCATCATCATCATAAGTCAATCTAGCACTGATTTCTTCATCAATATCATTTTTATCTCCTAAAACATAATTTTCTTCATTATATTCATTACACGAGAGGAGCTCGTGAGCGTGTGGACGGAAAGATTGTTCGCTAATGGATTGTGCATAGGGACCTCATGATTTAGGTTTGGATAGATTTATGCTCCTATGTGCATGCACGCTTGCATGCGTGATAAATTTGTGTGAAATTTACATTCATATCACACAGTTCTTATATTTATATATTCAACAAATAAAATGTAATATTTATATATATATAGTATTGTGTGTCATATTCACATCAAAACATATGCATTAGGTGTATTTCACTTTAAAAATTTATTGTTATTTGTATTTTTGATATAAAGCTAAAAATATAAGTGTTGTGGAATTACACTCATAATTATATTTTAATATTTGCTATATTTAGTCAGAGAATAAAATCAGGGCAATTAATTCCTTAATTTTAGGGTATTTATGTTATTCCGTAATTATAGGAAGTACTTAATTTATTTCCTCTTTCTATTTCTTGTACTCACCTATTTATAGGTGAATTACCTATGGAATCAAGTGAAGAGAATTATTCAAATTTTCTCATGGTATCAGAGCCATAAGGCGAAGCCTCTCCTGCTCGTCCCGCTCGATCGTCTGCGTCCCGCTCGATTATTTGCGTCCCACTCTACCAAAGCCTCTCCCGCTCGATCGTCTGCGTCCTGCTCGGTCCTAATTCGATCGTCCCGCTCGATCGAAGCCTCTCCCGCTATCGTCTGCGTCCGAGCGCAGTCCTAATTCGCGCCTCTCCCGCGATCGTCCACGTCCGAGCGTCGACTCTTCTTCCGCGATCGACCAACCGCGAGCACAGCCCGTTCCAGCCGTGCTCCTCGTTGACGCAACCTCTTCTTTGGTCATTCCGCTGGCCTCCTCTCATCTCCAATGACTAAGTACTGCTATGCCTGCAACTCCTCCACTAGTGATGCCACTTCTAGCCACCCCTCCGCAATGTCGGTCTTCACCGCCCAACAATTCGTACAACACTCCGTCCTCATCACCAACCACAAACTCACCTGCCGAATTATCTCCAATACATGAGCCATCATGATGTTTGTATGCAACAAAGGCAAAGATGACTACATCACTCGGTGATGCTCCAGCCTTCGACGACGATGGATCCGTCATACAAGACTTGAAATTCGAGAATAATATGGCTATGGCTCGACTTGTTAACTCGATGGCCCTTGATATTGGTGAGAATTTTCTTCTCTATAGCACGACTAAGGATATCTGGGATGCTGCCCGTGAGACATTCTAGTTCGGATAATACAGCCGAACTATTTGCTGTTGAGACCATTCTTCATGATTTTCGTCAAGGTGACCTCTCCGTCACTCAATACTCTTACCTCAGATCAGGCAGCAACTAGATCTATTCGAGGTAGATTCTCGAAGTGTCCCGAAGACACTATCATATTTCGCCAAATCGTGGAACGTGCCGCATCTTCAAATTTCTCCTGCCTCAAATCCGAGTTCGACTCGTACTCGCTCGCGGATTTCGAGTTCGAAACCTCTCCCAACAATTCGTGAAGTTTTTCCGATGTGCGCCGCGAAGAGAGTCGCCAAAGGTCATGCTAGGTGCTTCCTCGTCCACTACGCGTCCTCGACGGGTCCGCCCTCGTCGCTCACATCCCACCTACGTACAACCGCCAACGCTGTGGCCTCCTCGGTGTGATCACCGCCGTCGTTCGGCCATACTCGGGATACGTGTCGGCGGATTCATGGCAAACCCGCCAACGGGAAGCCCAAACGTGATCCCTGGCAACCACCACCATCACCACCGACGCCTCTCCGAGAACGAGCCCGTTCAACGAAGATCGATTCATGCCCTCCGAAGATGCTCGGTCAACCGTCACTACCCATCCTCCTAGTGCGGCATCGGTGCCACCGGCTTGTTGCCCAACAAAGTATTTCCCCATCTGCTTTCGTCTTAGATTCAAACTTTTCTCGCCCATGGATTGTTGACTCAGGTGCCTCCGATCATATGACCGGGGATATCTCCTTATCAATGGATTACCGACTGTGTAATACGACCCTCACTGTTCAGATTGCTGATGGATCAGCCTCCAAAGTTGATGGTCTTGGTTTTGCTCGCATCTCTCCTGATTTATTTCTCACTTATGTGCTACATGTTCCTACTTGATCGTAATCCTGTCTCTATTAAGCAGTTCTCACTCATGATCATTATCATGTGCTGCTAAATTTTTTCATATGCTTCGTGAATTTCGGATTCGAAGTCGTGGAGGATGATCGGCAGCATTGAAGTCACAGAATTGCCTCTATCTTCTCAACAAACCCTCTGTTGGTCTTTGTCGGCGTTGTTTTGTGAGTGGAGTGCCCGTAGGAAACTATCAGTCGCCGGAATCGAAATTCCGTCGCCCGCTTCGGAAGGACGCTTTAATTTACATATATATATATAATTTTTAAAATATGAAATCAAACTGACCCTATATTTTTCATAAATTAGAAAGAAATACTATACCTCAAGTTACGCATTTATCTCGAAAAACAAACACAAGCATTGAGAGTATGCTCGATCAAATAAACTAAGAATATATGACGTCCGTTTGGTCCGTGAAACCATTTTATTTGCTGATAAGCTTCTCCTATTTAATATGAATAATTAAATGAGTTTATTTTAACCTGGTCGGAATGTTTCTAAAGCGGCAAACCCTTATAAGCTAATTACATCTTAAATGACCGAAATCACTTAAGAAAACTCTCGATAAAAATCGTGAAATATTATCTTCAAGGAGGCTAAAAGGATAAGACTTTTCAACGAAATCTGACAACATGTGTGAAAGTGGATCGACTCAAATCGAACATTTTATCATAGAATCCAAAGGAGAGAAACCAGTGATGCTCGGAGATCCGGAGGCGAACCTCGCTGACTTCCTAAGTCTATCCTACTGTTTCGACTTCGATTTAAGAGATATTATTTAAACGTTTCATCCCGCCAATTTTATTTAATTGTGGCTTACATTCGTGCGAAACGATCACACGAATAAATTTGAAGATGTGAGGATTTAGGTCGTAACAAACGACAACCCGTGAATCCTAAAACGAGTCGGAGCTTATATCAGACAACAGAAGCTATACAAAAGCCTCAAAAGAGGTTGATGATTTATGTCGCACTCAGGAGAACAACCTCGAAATCCCATGGATCGTTGTTTAATTACTACAGGAATTGCATGGCACTGATGTACACGTTCATTGTTAAGATGGACGTGCTGCCCACCACGCTAGCTCCAAGTCCTCTCGTGCAAGAGTTCGAGTTTCTAAGCGCACTAATATAATGTTAAATCAAAGCACCCTATTGGCTAAGCTCCTCCTAAACATCCTATGCAAGACGTTTATACGTTATAGTGTGTAGCAGAAGATATAACATTTAAAAAAACAAGAAACACGATCGTAAAGTACAGACAACGTGCTAAACAAGAAAGATGCGATGAAGCAGAGTACGAAAAGAATACGCCGTAAATATAAACAAACCCGTATACCCTGAGATCCGTTATTTTCTTAAACGCGAAGATACTGAAGTCATATCATGCAGTAGTGAAAGCTGACGAAAAAGAAACATCGTCCGTAAAACCCGAAAAGAATCGGCGAATGACTCGTGGCAGAAAACTCTGAGAAAATAAACAAAAATCAAAATCAAATCATCAAAAACCCTGGAAAGTCCTGCAAAAAGCGACCACGAGTGCTTCATCAAAATCATACTAAAATCCGGCGAAAACGCAAGCACTCGGCCGTGGCCAGCTCGGAATCGTGTAAGATCGCTCGAAGGGTTGTCGAAGGCTACTCGGCCACCCGAGTGTATAAGCCCGCCACTCACTAGGGGCGTGTCCTACTAAACTCGAATCAGAGAGGTGCTCTTTAACCCAAAACCTAGTAATCGACAGTCTGACAACCAAGTTTTTATAAAATTGTTTTATATTTTATATTTTTAAGATGTACGCTGATTTCGAGCATACAAAAGAGAGCTTTTATATTAATTTTCGATCGCAGTAGAACACGTTTTTATCGCAAAACGTCGTATCATATTCTTATCGATTTTCTTTAAAAATTAGTGATTGTCCACGAGTCGATTATTTTGTCTAGTGCAGGATCACAAACAATCCTAAGAAGGACATGGTGCCCCACTACTCTTATACGGTGAATGATACCGTCATCCTACGGCTCACCGGGCCCCTGAGCGGATCTCGGTGTCGTAGGATGGCAGATCATTCTACTCTATCACCTGCGTGCCTTTAAGATCATCGCCGTCATCGCCCCAAAAACAAAACAAAACCAAACTCCGAGTGGAGCGGGGAAAACGTGTCAATCAACGAGTAGAGGAAAGGAAGAAGATTAATCCACCTTCGGATTTGAAGGGTTAGGACGACAGGTGAGTTAATCTAAAACTCCCCTAAGACATGTAATAATAAAACACTGAAAGCAAAGCCCAAGGTCCTTGAATCGATCCCGAGAGTATCATTTTCTCGCTTGGGTACAATTGGATCGAAAAAGAGTTTAAAACGAAATCCGAGAAATCATTCAAGCCTTCAAAATCAAACAAAAGGAATGGCTTGGGGGAAACTGGCTGCTAATATTTCCAAACCCATGCTAGAGTCCAAACTCTCCAAATTTCAAAGAAATCAACAGTTTCTTGAAACAACCAATCTTTCATACATAACATTACATTTAGCTTCGCAGACAAGGATGGCAAAGGGGAAGACAAGACTCCCATGCCATGATCATCACACTAAGGCTCTCAACAAAAGTCACAAACAGGAGGGAAAATCCTACAGCCAGGGCAACAATTAGAGGTAAAAGTTTACGACCGAGGCATAACAAAGGCCCGCATTAATGAATCCAAATGATGCCAACATCAAAGTTCCCAAACTCCCAATTTGCTACTTTACTATATCACAAGGGTATAAGAGTCTCACCAAAAAAATATACCTCCAAATCTCTCCTCACAAGCAAGCTTAAGAAGACCCCATATCATCACAACACATTCCATAGGCAAGGATGATTAAAAGTAAGACCACCACCATTTAAATCACCCCACTTAAACTCACGGGTAAGGCACAAACAGGAGAGGAGTAGCTCACGGCCAAGGCTGCAACAGGGGCCAACAAATGGCTCTCGACCAAGGCACAAACAAGAAAGGACAGACCCACGGTCAAGGCCGCAACAGAAGGGACATAAGGCTGGAATCGATCTCAACATAAAGCCAAAAGCAGATTCTTAAACCATGATGTATATAAAAATTAATTTGTATTTTTGAAACATAGCTTTTAACATGAAAACAAAGATCAAGCCTTCATAATTTTAACACCCAAACTTCTCTAAGATAGAAACCGAGCCATATGAGGTTAAAATCAAGCTTATCATTAAGTTAAAATAAAGAGTACGTCAAAGCTAGCAAAACCCAAGCCATATGAGGCTAAAATCGAGCCCCAGTCATAATTCAATCCAAACCCAAGATAAGTTCAAAGCAAGCTTTTCTTTTAGGAGCTTAATAAATGAAACATGTATATGTATATTTTTGAATAAAGCTTTAACCTAAATGAAAAGAAGCTAGGCTTGGCTCACAATATCCTTTTTCATGCTTTGCACATAAAAAAAAAAATAAAACTATCACATGCTTGCAAGCAAAAGTAAATCCAGAGATATTCCAAATTTCCATCACGTGCTCCTCATGGGGTAAGCCTAGAGCTTCTCAAAACTCAAAGTGAACCTCTCTCTAACATGTATATATATATTTTTTATTTTGACTACAAGGAGTCCAAAAGCAAGCCTACACATGCACATAAAAAAAGAAATGAGCTCCCCTACAATTCATAATAAACAAGGGTAAATGAGGAGTCTCATGTTACACATCCCAACACTTGCAAGAGGAGCTAGCATGACCCTAAAGCCATATTTTTAATATTTTGGTTTGCCATGATCATAAAGAAAAGAGGTAGGTAGTAACATGCTTTCAAAACCAAACTTACCACATGCTTGCAAGACTCAAATGAGCCTTCTCAACACTTCATACTATATAAGACCAAATGTAAAGCCATGTAATGTATATCCTAACATACTTATAAAGAGGAATAACATTTTGAACTTGCTTTAAATATAAGAAAAAAAAGGAGAAGATGATATCATGCCATGCCTACACCATCTCAAGCAAGTAACCAAGTCTAAATCCTAGAACATGTTCATATTTCTATTTTTCACATGCTTCAAGTAACAAACATCCCCAAATATAAGCACAATGATAAGCTAGCATGCTGTACCACCCCGTAGAACCATCCTCAGTGGTTCGGCAAAGAGAAAACCGCAAGGTAGCAGGGCACAGGGAATAGAAGGTACCTTCTTGAAGCAGAAATGAGCCATACAGAAACCTTAAAGGCACTTTCCAACCTCCACTCTCCCTCCAACAACAAGAGGAAGCCAACCCAAGCACAGAAAGCTAAAGAAGTAGGTGAGAAAGAAAAATGGCAGAGCTTCCTCTACTCTCCAGAAAATTTCGGCCAGCCCTAAATTCATCTCATAATGGAGCTTTTATAGGCAGAGGAGGAGAAGAAGGGCCGCTCCTCACACCGTAGAGTCAACAGGATCGAGGGAGGTACGGGGGATGGAGGGAAATGCCGCAAGGAGATGCGACAGAGGATCGGGTCACGCCGGAAATGCCGTAGGGATAACGCACGTACCGAAAAATGCCGCCAGGAGCCACTTGCTCTAGCAGGGATAAGAGAGGAGAGATCGAGTGCGGCTCGCGGAGGGGATCGCAGGAGATGGGCCGCATGCTGCTGCGAAGATGAGGGAAAGGGAGGAAGGGCTCGACCTGGCTTGCGAGCAGGAGAACGGGACCGAGCGGGAGAATGGGGGAGCCGGCTGAGTCGAGCGTGAGGGGGATTAGGGCTTAGGAAATGTATTATATTTAAATATATATATTAATAATAATAATATAAATATTATTATTATTAATACAATAATTGTAATCATTTCGTAAGTTTCGTCCCCGGCGTGCTTTCGTCGCAAATTGAATTTTAATTTTAGATAAAATCGATGTTCCGGACGCATCAGCGCAGTCCGTTTCGTCATCCGAGGTCGTCTGGGCAAACTCGTAGACGGTCAAGTCAAAGTCGTATCGAAATTTGGTCTCGTCACAAATTTTGGCTCGAGTTCGATCGATCAGAATGGTGCAAGTGTGTAAGAAATGCACGAGGCTGTCCTAATGTCCAGGGGTCCTATAGGGACTCCATTTGAACTCCTGACGTCAACTTCGACCGGTCATAGACTAGTAGTACGAAATCTCGTACATGATTTCAAAAAGTAACGAAGTGGCTTCCAGACACTCTAAAATGAGGTGGGTCCCATCACTAGGAATCTAGGATCGTTGGGAAAGCTCTTGAGGCTAAAATCCTAAATCTAGGAGGAATACTAAACCTCGACAAAAAATGAGGTCAACAGTCTTGTTTCACCTACCTGGTCATGGCTCCAAGACGTTCGTCTCGCTTAAATTCTCTTAAGACATCCGTTTTTCATTCCAAGCATTAATAATGACAAATAAATCACGTTACTTCATTATCGTTTAGCGTCATCCCAATTTTATATACCTCGAAAACCGTTTCCTCATTTATTTATTAATAAAAATCCTACCTCTTTTAATCGCAAATTTTGTCAACTCGCTAAACACACTCGTACTTCATTTCCTCATTTATCATACGTACCCACTCATCCCTTTTTCGATCCATAAATGATGTTCTGGGTCCTTCTCGTGAAAAAAAAAACATTTCTGGGGCCCAATGGTTTGTTTCATTTATTGATGATCACACACGCGTGACTTGGATCTATCTTATGCATGATAAATCTGAGGTATGACCAATATTTCGTGCCTTCTATCAAATGATACTCACTCAATTTGACATAAAATTTAGGCTCTTAAAACATATAATGCACGAGATTTTTTCAACACCTCCCGTGAACTTTTCTTACTCACTACGACATCCTTCACCTCAGCACTTCGTGTCGATACTCCCCAACAAAATGGGGTTGCCGAGCGGAAAAATTGTCACTTGTTGGAGGTAACACGCTGTCTCATGTTTACCACATCGGTCCCTAAATGTTATTGCGGTGAGGCAACATTGACTGTTGCCTATCTCTTAAACCGGATGCCCTCTCGTATCCTGGGTTTCCTTAGTCCAATTGATGTCTTCCTTGCTCCTTTCCGACTACCAGTGTCCTCCCTTCGGTTGTCCCTACCAAACTATTTGGTTGCTCCGTCTTTGTTCATATTCACAAACAACACCGCAGTAAATTATACCCCAAATCAGTCAGATGCATCTTCATAGGGTATTCGACCAATAAGAAAGGCTACAAGTGTTATTGCCTTTCAACAAAAAAGGTCTATCATTCTATGGATGTCACATTTTTTGAGCATCAGTCCTACTACCAAGAGTCTGTCGTTCAAGGGGAGAGTCGCAGTGAACAACAACCCTGTGTTCCTTTATCAACTGACACGAGTCTTTCACCAGCTGTCAAACCTCCTCCATCTCCTATTCCAAATCCGTCTACACATCCCGCACCTCAGGTCGGGTCTATACAAGACGGAACATAACTGCTGAAAGAATAGAGAACCAAACACCGCTTTCAGATGCTGTCCAAGAATCTAATCCGGCTCCAAACCTCCCTGAAACTCGCTCAGGTACGAAATCTATGGTACACCTAAGTGATTGATGAGCTTACCCCGTCCGCGAGAGATGATTCGGATGTTCCCGCACTCAACATCCTATCTCTCGATTTGTTACATATGAGAAGTTATCTCCTCCCTATCACGCATTTATATCGCTATCGACAACATTTAGGTCCCGAATTTATTCGGTGAAGTCCCTCACACTCGGGATGGAGAAAAACTGTGAATGAAGAAGTTGCTGCACTAGAAAAGAATGAAACATGGATTGTGTCTGATTTGCCCAAGAATACGAGACCAGTAGGATACATGTGGTTATTTACAATTAAATGTGCGACAGACGGAAGCATAAATCGGTTGAAAGCCCGACTGGTTGCAAAAGATTATATGCAGTCATACGGAATTGACTACCAACAGACCTTCGCCCCAGTAGCCAAACTGAACTCCATTAAAATCCTACTCCATCGTCAAAGAAACCGAGACCGGTCGCTAACGCAACTCGATGTCAAAAATGCATTCCTTAACTGGATATCTTCAAGAGGATGTATACATGGATTTACCTCGTTCTGTGAAGGATCCTTCCCTATGCAAGAAAGATGCAAGTCTCCGAAATCTTCAGTATGGTCTCAAACAATCTCTCGTGCTTGGTTTACCCGATTCACCAATTTAGTAATAAAATGTTATTATACTCAAAGTCAGGCTGATCATACAATGTTCACAAAAAGATCCGAGAAGAAAATTGCTGTACTCATCGTGTATGTTGATGACATCATTCTTACTGCGATCACATCAAGACTCGACAGCGTTGCAGAAGTTTTACCTATGAATTCGAAATCTGAGACCTCTGAGACTTGAAGTTTTTCTGAGAATCTAAGCTGCAAGATCCAAAACGGGATAACTCGTAACTCAAAGAAAGTACACATCGGACCTATCGAAAGAACTCAGATGCTTTGATGCAAACCAATAGATACTCCAATGTACCCGTATAAAAAATCGGAATGGAGAATGATAGTTTAACAATCGACAAAGGAAGATATTAGCGCATCATTTGAAAACTTATTTACTTATCGCACACTGCACGTACATAAGTTTTTCGAAGAAGATAATGAATTAATTCATGAATCGTCCTACCGATGAATATATGAAGTCGTTAACCGAATCTTAAGATATCTTAAAGATGACTCTAGTGAAATAATTATTATTAAAAAGAATGATAATCAAAAGGTAGAAGTCTTTATCGACGCCGTTTGGCAGGAGATATATCCACCCGACGATCAATCTCCAGTATCGCTCCTATGTATGCGACAATCTAAGTGATACTGTGAGTAAGTAAGCAATCACGTGGTATCTCTGAGTAGTGCAGGAGCAGGATACATGAAGCATCGACACTGTAGATTCGTGAAGGAATGTGATCAAAAGATTTCTCAAGGAACTTCGAAATTATGGAGAAAATTCTATCGTGACGTCTCTGCGACAATCGAACAACAATCGATATCACAAAGTAATCCCGTTCATCATGACCGAACGAAACACATCGAGATTGATCGAAACTTCATTTCGAGAAGGTGGACAATGGAATCATCGAATCGGTCTATACCCTTCTAGAGACCAAACCACGTACATTCTCACTAAGCGCTCTCCTAAGTCAAGCTTCGATGAGTTAATCAACAAGTCTGGCATGTACAATCCGTACAACCCAACTCGAGGTGAGTGTGAAATTACGCTCATAATTATATTTTAATACTTGCTATATTTAGTCGAGAATAAAATCAGGTAATTAATTCCTTAATTTTAGGGTATTTATGTTATTCCGTAATTATAGGAAATACTTAATTTCTTTCCTCTTTCTATTTCTTATACTCACCTATTTATAGGTGAATCATCTATGGAATCAAGTGAAGAGAATTATTCAAATTTTCTCAAGTATTATATAAGTATTAAGATTTAAGTGTTAGATATGTAAATACTTAAGATTCAAATTGTATGTAAATAAATCTTCCTTTATTTTTCCGTTTAAAATTTTAAATAATCAATGTAGCATGCGCCATGAAGGTAGTGTGCCATGTGCTATTGCCCAAGCATGGCACAAATAGCACTTCTATAGCACTTAACTTTCATGCATAACGAGAAGTGCTATTTTTCGCCATTGACATTTAAACACTATTCATGTCTCATGTGAATAATATTGGTGCCATGTTTGAACATCGTTTGAATAGCATCTAATTAGCATCGAAATAGTATTTGATAAAGTTCGAACAACATCATTAAAAAAACATTCAAATGATGTTCAATTAGCCTTTAAATAGCATTTGATAATTATTTGAACAATTTTTGAATATTGTTTGATTAGTGTTTAAAATCCACTCATTTAACATTGGAACAACGTTTGATCGTTCTCGCGAGAAATTAATGCATCAGGATCTTAGACTACTGTAGTGTGTAGGCCAGGACAGCTGAAAATATTATGGAAAATAGTGTTCAATGAACATTAGATTAGTATTTGAACAATGTTTGATTTGTGTTTAAACGTAATTCAAAGTTTGAATAATGTTTGATAAGAGTTCAAATAACATTCAATCAAAATTTGAACAACTTTCAAGCAACAATTAAACGACGTTCGATCAAAATTCGAATATCATTTAATAAACATTTAATCAACACTAACAATGTTTATTAACCGTTTTGACAGTATTTGAACAATCAATTATGGTTTATATGACATTCAATCAAGGCTCCATAACATTTGTACATGTTTGAAGCCCATTCGCTTGATGTTTGATAAGCATTCAAACAACATTTGTACACCATTTCGATTAGGATTCGAACAATGTTCTAAAAACATTTGATCAGCTTTTCAATAGCATTTGAATCATGTGCGAGCTGCATTCGATATATGTTCAAATATTGTTTAATTAGCATTTGAAGAATTTTTAATTATCTTTTGAGTTGGATTATCAGTGTCCCAATTGCGTTCAATTGCCATTCAATTGACATTCCAACAATGTTTGGTTGGTGTTGGAGTAATTTTCGAATAACATTTGATTGTTATTCGAATATTACTTGAGGAACATTAGATTAGAGCGCAAGCGTTCAAACATTTTCTGGGGAAGTTGATGAGTTGGGCCTTGGACACCTATAGGTCAAGGGTGTTGAAAAAATATTGGAGAAAAACATTATTTGAAAATTATTCACTTAGCATTCAAATGCTATTCAATGAGCGTTCAACCAACATTTGATGAATGTTCGAACAATATTTAATCAACATTTAATTAGCATTCGATTAGGGCTTAAACAATGTTTGAGTTGTTGAGCATCATTTGATTAGTGTTTAAATCAAATCCAATTATTATTCATAATACATTTGAATGTCATTTGATCAACGTTTGAAAGCTGTCTGATTTTGCATTCGAATTCTATTCAATTCTATGTGAAAATGTCTTTCCATTCTACATCCAAATCTTGTTTGATTTTGAGTTCAAACGTTGTTCAATTTTACGTTCAAATGCCGCTGGATTCTATATTCGAACATGTTCAGACAACTTCTTCAAAAGCAGTTTGAACAACATTCGAACCGTGAATGTTTTTGAAAAATGATCAAACTATGTTCATACATATTTTGAATAGCTGTCACGAATATTGTTTGACCTGCGGTTGATTCACATTCAAATAGCCATGGCATTTGAGCTATGTCTGTCAATGTCTGAACATCATTTGATTAGTGTTTTAATATCAATCCATCAACATTCAGAAACATTGCTTGAATATCATTTGAAGAACATTCAAACAACATTTGAATAACATTCAATTAAGATTTGGGCATTGTTTGATTTTTTCATTTCTTTGATTATTGTTGCTTTAAGCCCAAATTTAAAGCAACTTTGTAGGAAATCATTAATTTTAGAAATTTGATTTGATAGTTTCTCAAATTTTAGGTTAAAAATAGCGACTATTTTCTCAAATTATCTTTATGAGTTCACTACGTCGATCACAATACATTGAAGGCCCAAATCTTATCGAAGGGTGGTGAGGAAGCCGATCCATGAACATAAATGTTACAATTTTGGCAACCAAAGTTCTTTGGCTAGAATATTGACGTGGAATGATGCGTGGACTAACTTATCAACAACTTTGAGCTTATGAAAGTCATAATATTGCTCATTTTTTGCCAACCAAGTTTTGAATTGCTGCCGGTGTAGTGTAGAATGGTAATGCGCATAGTTTATAAAGGTGGTCAACCGGTAATTTTGTTCATTTCGTTGACTTTGGGAGAGCTCTAAATTGAGAAAATTTGTAGAGAGAAAATCATAGAGGAATAACATTACTAGAGGAAGAAGAAGAATTCCGAGAATGAACACGATATATGATTTGTTTTATTACATTATTAAAGAATGATCACATCTATTTATGCCTTTTCCCCATAATCACTATAGCTTCATTAGTACTACAACCATATCATGACAAGTGTTCATAATGAGCTTCAACAACCTATCAAATAAAAAGTAGATCTATCGAATTATGATATATTAATATTTGCTATTTTTCTAAAAGAAACGTTTTTATTAACCCATGGCTTCCTGCACTCTTATTCTCCTTCCACATGATATTCCTTTAGCCAAGTTTACATCCTGCATTGCGTTCCTGTATTGGTCAATGAGTGTTGTCTTGCTCGTGCTCATCCTGGCTTTGTAGGTTTGTATCATCGAAGGATGGTGGAGGTCAATAAGATGGCGACGATAACAAATAAGACCGGAATTTCTGGTAGAGCAATTATGATATTTTGAAGCGTTTTATGATAATAAGTGATCATATGTAATTAATAGTCTAGACGGTACATGTTGAGCATGCTGTGTCTCCTTTTTGGGGTAGCCAAATTTTGTTTACTGTTTCAATTGAATGCTCAATTCCAAATCTTTTTTCGGGGCATTTACAAACCTACCACTCAATTCTTATATATTTATATATCTAATACCTAAAAATTCATCTTTAGATGCATTGCACTTAAATCTTTAATATTACATCAAAAATATCACTTTTACTTGCTTTTAAATACACCTTTTCATGCATAGGTTTATGATAACAAAGTGTTATAAATGTATCTATAAAATTTTAGGTCTAAGATATATAAATACATAAGAATTGTTTGGAATGGATGTAAAATTTCCCTTTTTTTGTTGCTTTTACTGGGATGGTGGTGGTGTTTGCTAAAGCAAGCAAAACCTGAGATAAAACTACTCTCTGTGGACTTCCCATGAGTAGGGACGTGCATTATTTGGTCAAAACCAAAAATCAAACTATACTGATTAAGTTTGGTTGGTTCGGTTCACTTTCAAAATTAGATTTCAGTTTTTAGTTTTTAAAGCTTTAATATTCGATTATTTATTTTAGTTCGGTTTTAATTTTCATTTAACCGAAAAAACTGAAAATTAGAAATTCTATTTAAAATTTTAATTTTATTTTATTTTCATGTCGAATAAATTAAAAAATGAAAATTTGTATCATATATAATATTTGATCGAAATAAATAGATGATTCATAAAATTCAATCGATATTATATGTATAATATATGTAATTTGTAATGCTTGTTCTTTAGCCAAATTCCAAAAAAAAAATAAATTTTGATTTTTTCATGACCGAACCGTATTGAATTAAAATTTGGTTGGGTAGGTTCAGTTTTATGAAAAATTAAGTTTTTCGGATTCTGGATTTCAGTTGTATTCGGTTGAACCAATTTTAAAACCGATCCATCCGAATTGTCCGAATTCTCACCCCTACCCATAGGGGCCCTATTTTGACTACAATCGGATTGACCTGCATGTAATGTTAGGGTAGTCAGGCGGAGCTTCGCCTCCAATTATTGGTCTTGTAAGTTTGGAACTGGCCCAAAGTCACTTTTTAAATGAGTGCTGGCTTGTTTTATAACTTACGAGCTTAAATTTTCTTTGTTAGAAAAAGAAAACTTCACCCAAACTCATACACACCTTTTTGGCTAGCATGCTAGGTTTCCTGAAAATACTTATAATATTACTAGACTTTTGCTTTACACTAGTTAGTTGTGGTGTTCTTAAAGAACTTGTTGCCTTAAACATTATAAGATTGTAACCCTTAATAAGTCATTATTTTGGCAAATTTATTTAAAACCTCTTGAGGTAAATGAGAAAATCAATCATTGTGTTATCACTATTTTTGCCCATACAAGAGAATATTTCTTTTTCTGAAGCTTTAATGATTGCTACATCGCTGATCTGCAATTCATTTTTTGGTGCAATTTCAGCATCTGCTATAACGCAAATAATTGGGAACTTCTATCAAAATACGCAAAAAGATTTCTCAAAGCAGGAGTTAAATTGCATCGCCCTGCATATGATAATCTGATGGAGTTTGCTGCCAAAATGGGTATGTTTTTTTTCAGTCTTCATATTTAATTGCATGGTTTATTCCCTTATAGTGTCACTCTTTTTTGGTTAGTGCAGTCATGCGAAGTATTCTTGCAATTACAATACACATAATGTTAACAAAATAAGTTGCATTTTTCTGCAATTTTTTTTTGAACTGAAGAAAATAGAAGGAAATATTGATCTGTCACACTTTATTTTAAACCCGCCCGATCAAGCATGAAATGCTTATGCAGTACTGCCGGGCAATCTAGTTTGACTCATTTCGCACTAACAAATATGCTGACCTTTATCAATTAAGATCGATTGAATAGAAAATTAGTCTACGTGGATTTTCACGAACATACATCACTATTTATAATCATCCAATAGATTCCTCAAAACTTTTAATGTTGAAGGGTACATAATTAAATTTATCTAAAACTGCATAGAGCTTTCAAACTTTATAGATAATAATTTGTCATGTATATTCTTTTTCTATGATACACTTAAAATTGTACATCAAGATTCTAAGGTAAAGGATAAATTGGATCACTTCAAATCTGATGATATTGAAGTTCAGTGTCATAAACATGCATAAAATAAGTAAAGAACGAGGACATGATATTCTAAGTTCAGTGTCATAAAATACGAGGACTTGAATAAACATGCATGACTGTCTTTTGAATTAATATAAGTATTAATATTCATAGGCAAGCTAGCTCAATACAGTTGAACTTAAATCATGACATGCTTTGATGATTAAATAAGTGAAGAACCTGTTGATAAATAATAAACATAGATGTTTATACGAGAAGATATAGCTATCGAGTGCT
This sequence comes from Papilionanthe hookeriana x Papilionanthe teres, assembly GCA_022702705.1. Lineage (NCBI taxonomy): Eukaryota > Viridiplantae > Streptophyta > Magnoliopsida > Asparagales > Orchidaceae > Papilionanthe > Papilionanthe hookeriana x Papilionanthe teres. Next base: position 51,959,236 of record CM040421.1, read on the forward strand.
GAATTATTTAATGCACTTGGTTAGTGACACCAAACTATTTGCTTTTCTTACATTTTCTATCATCATTCCTAATGATCAAAATCTTAGAAATGTCATATAATATTTATATAGGCTATGTGACATTTATATCATATTATCATAACCTAGTTCATTTGCTCGCTATCATCATTGATAAGGTTGGATTTACTTCAACATAGCAGTATTAATAGCTCCTTTATAAAGATTGGACGGCTTTAACATGACGGTAATAGAGATTTGGGAAACCTTTTTTTGCTAATGAGACTTCTTTTAAAATAATTTTTAATATCACTGTACAGGCAATCATAATTTCTTAACTTATCTCACATTACATGATCTTTTATGAACATCCTTTATTTTCACCATCATGCCAGAATGATTTAAATAAATTTTCTCTTTTCTATGCACATGCTATTATCAACATGTATCAATCCTGTAATAAAGAAGTTAATATGCAATAGGTAAGTGCCGTAACTTCTTGAATATACGTTGTGGGCCATTTTACTTGCATTGAATTAAAATAATTTATACTTAGTTTAAGCAGGTGGACATGTACGATGCTTTTGACTTATTGATCATATCTTTTATATTTAAAGTGCTCAATTTAAAGAAATTTCTACTAGCATGCTCTTGACAATTCAATTTAATTATAAGAATAATTTGCCTCTTTTTAGAGTTTTAGTTTCTCACTATGAACGATAGATCTTCCACTCAACATATTACCTTATTTTATTGCTTCAAAATCTCATTCTTTTATAAACAATCTAATAAAATGACAATTTCATTCATTTATACCAATTTCTGATTTAGAAACACAATATAACACTACATACCATAAAAATAATGTTTTACCTCAAAAATACATTTTCTTAATTAAGCTTTCAAGCCTATAGACTTTAATCCAAACTTAATGCATAGATGTAAACATTAAAAGCTGCATTTTACCCAAAATTTTCAAGCTACCTCGTCTCTTAATCTTCCTGTTTTGCCTTTGCTGCTTGCTGTTTACGGTTTATGAATGGATGTAAACATTAACTGTTAAATTTTACCTAAAATGTGTGTTTGTTGGTCGTGTTCCCACCCAAAAGTGGTATAAATATTTTGATGTAGTCATTGCATCATTTCCTTCCCAAACTTGTAAATCAACTACATCATTCAGTTTGATTCATAATGATATCTAGGGTCCTTATAAAAGTTTATGTATTATGGGAAAAAGTGGTTTACAATATTCACTAATGGCCATGCAATTAAATTGGGTTATTATAATGAAAGTACTGAATTTTGCACCAGTGACGGATAAAATTAGAGAGAGTCGCCTTAGATGGTTTGTTCACATTAAACGTCGACCACCTGATGATCCGATTAGGAGAGTAGATTTTTAAATACAACTTATTTTAAGAAAGACAGAGGCAGACCTAGGAAAACTTAGGCTTATTGCATAAAAAATGATCTTAATTTATAAGAATTAAATGAAAATTTGACACTAAATAGGACACAATGGAGAAAAAAGATTCATGTAGCCGACCTCACTTAGTGGGATTAAGGCTTTGTTGTTGTTGTATGGTAAAACGCAATTAAAAAAAAAAAATATTATGGAGTGATGATGGCCTAGAATATTTTAAAAATACTTTGGTTCCATTATTGCTCCAAAAGGGGTATAAATGTTTTGATCTCAATTCAGAAAAAAAAAAAAAAATTTTATCATGGATGTTACCTTTTATAAATTACAACATTTCTTTCCGCCCCATCTTTAAGAAAAGGAACAAAACAAAGATTTGACTATTGAGCTTCAGGATCTTCTTCAAATTGAAGACTCTTGAAATTATATCTCCCAAACCTTGATTATTCTACTTGAAAACTCAAGCAATAGTATATAAGAATAAAGTGGATTTAGTCTTGTAGATATTGAAAATGATTTAGGTATTTCTACAGTGCCATCTCATGTTGTTCATAACAAAGAAGAAACAAAAAAATAAAAACCACAATAGTGGTACCATTTGATATTGTCTACTTGCGACAGATGACAACTCAAAATAAAGGGTGTGTAAATTCTGTCTTGCCCATAATCTGCGAACCCTCCAGGTAATGTCATCATTGATCATTTATCCGATGTTCAATTCACTTTATCTTTGAGTTCTGAGTCTTTTTGTTCTGAACTTGAGCCTAGATCAAATCTTAAGTCTAAGGAGTCTGACTTTCCCATTGTTGCTTGTAAAAGGAAAATATCTTGCACCCAACATCCATTTTCCTATTCTGCGTCATAAGAATATCTTCACTCACCTTTCATGTGTTTACCTCACAATAGTCTTATATGGAGATTCCTAGTACTTTTTAGGATGCTTTGAAAGTAACTAAGTGGATGGAGGTTATATTCGAGGAGACAAAACTCTTAGAAAAATGCCATATGGAAATGACCCAGGAGCTTATCGCCCGAGGTACAGTAGCAGCTACAGTATGCGAGGACGCATCACTGTAGTTGCTACGGTAACTGTGGTCCACTTTCAGATTTAATTTTCTTTCCTATTTGATTCTCCCCCTCTAATTTCCCCTTCCTAGTCCTTCCCTCCATACTTAGACTACATTTCAAATTCCTACATTTCTTATCCACTCTTCTTTAATCATTCTGTCTATTTTCTCTACTTAAATAATGTAGCCTCTACTTTCATCTTATTTATAATTGTTGTGTGCTGATTGGAAAAGGAAAGTTTTATGAGTTCAAATTTTGAGCGCTGCATAGCAAGCTTTCTTCCCCTTCAGTGGCTATATCCGATGACGAGAAGGTGCTCCAGCTGTAATTTGTCCAAGTTGGTGACGGTCTCCAAGGGTCCGGGTGGTGCTCTTGCAGTAGCTCGACTCCGAAGACACATTCTTCTGCAGCCCTTCTGGCCCCATTTCCAGCAACCACAAACCACTTTCCAGCTGCCGTGCGACCATGCTATCTCCCTTCCGACTGCTTTCCAGACCATGTAATCCCTCTTTCGGGTTACTGCCCAACTTTCCAGCTTCTGTCCAGTCTACCTTATGCTGCTGCCCAACCACCGACACATGTTCCAGCTGCTGTCCAACCCTTAAAGGACACTATTTCCTGCTGCCGTCCAACCCACAACCCTCTTCCAGCAAGCGTAACCCCTCCCCTATAACCGCCAACCACCTTCCACTCGTCTTCCAACAACTGCAACCTCTCTCTGTCAACCACCATCCAGACCTCTTCCAACAACCACAACCGTCTCCCAACGGCCGCCCTTCTCTCTTGCTACCTCCACCCATTTCTAACCATTTTCCATCAGCCGCCAACCCACCGTCCAACAACTTGTCCCATTGTCACCCGCAGGTATCTTTTATTATTTATGTTTTTCGTGATTGTTTATCGTTACTTCTTGCTTTTCAAGTGTCATGTTTGTAATCCATTTGAAATTTAGAATAATATGTTTTTCCGTTATGGTTTGTGTTTCCCCCGATATCAGAGAATTTGTTGGTCTACCTAGAGGAAAGACCAATTTTTAGTGCAAATGAGTGTTCATGGTCTAGTATAATTCCGATGGCTCTTTAGAATGAAACAACGCTTGATTCACTTAGATCTACGACATTGATTTTTTAGCGATTTGCCCCAGTTGCAAAACTAAACTCTGTAAGAATTTTTTTTCACTTGCAACTAATCTTGATTGGCTTTTGCAACAGTTGGATATAAAAAATATTTCTCAATGGAGACTAGGAGGAAGAAATGTAATGAATGCACCTCCGGGATTTAGTGAGAAGTTTGACACTAATGTGTGTAAACTAAAAAAAAATTCTTATATGAGTTGAAGCAGTCACTGAGAGCGCGGTTTGAGAAATTTACTCTGTTTGTTAAATGTAAGTGTTATACTCAAGGGCAAGGTGATCATACAATGTTCTTTAGATATTTAAAGGATGAGAATATAGCCATACTGATTATGTATGTTGACGATATAATTATTATATGAGATGAAGTATATGAGATGAACAATTTGAAGACTTATTTTTGATCAATTTTTGAGACGATATAATTATCCTTGGTATGGAAGTTGCTTGATCGAAGTAAGGGGTTATTTTCTCCTAACGAAAGTATGTTGTTGATCTTCTCAAGGAAATTGGGATAAGTGGGCATAGGTATGTAGACACTCCAATTGATCTTAATCAGAAATTAGGAGATGGGAAGGAAGTTGATCCAATGAATACAGTTAGGTATAAAAAATTAGTGGGGAACTTGATATATTATCACATAAACGGTCAGATATTGCCTTTGCTGTGAGTGTGATAAGTCAATTTATACATTTATCATATGAGAAATATCTTGAAGCAATTAATACGATTCTCAGATAGCTAAAAAGTATACTAGACAAGGGTTTACTCTTTTAGAAGACTACGCAATAAAACATAGATGCATACACTGATGCAGATTGGGCGAGCTCAATTTGATATCAGAGGAAACTCAAACCATAACGGAAACACAATTCTAAACTTATTATAAACATGACACTTGAAAAAGCAGGAAGTAATGGCAAACAAACACAAACAACATATTCAATTAAAGATATTTGCGTGTGATAACTAGGATGGAGGCTATTGGATGATGGGTTGGCGACTGATGGAAAATGGTTGTGGTTGTTGAAAGGAGGCTGGAAGGTGGTTGGCGACTGTAGGGGAGGGGCTGCGGTTGAGGGGTTGCGGAATGTTAAATGTCTTGTCTGGGTAGCAAGAGCACCAATACGACCCTTAGAGACGATCACTACCTCGGGCGAGTTACAACCGGAGCACGTTCTTGTCGTCGGGTACCGCTCTCGGAGGGGAAGAACGCCTTTAAGGTAGCAATCAGAAATCAACGCTCATAAACGTCCTCCCTAACCTCAGAAAACAACACTTATATAAAGAGCAGATTAGCAGATAAAATAGGTAAAGAGTAGGATAAAAACGATATATAATTGGCAAGGAAAGGAATACAAATGAAGTGGAGAAGGAAATGAATTATAATGGGAAATCATTAGGAAATGAAAGGAAATGAAAGAAATTAAATAGGAAATGGGGACTGCGGTTACTGTAACAACTACAATAACCGTGTTCGCGGTATTGTAATTGCTACAGTACCACGGTACGGTATGCTCCCGCGTCAATTTTCTGGGGTTGAGGAGCTTCGACTTCATCTGTCTAAGCTTCTAGGGTTGAAAAATTTGGTAGGAGGTGGCTTGGGTGAGGGCGGATGTTAGAGAAACCTAGGATATGACTACTGTTGGGCTATTTCTGATACCAAATGATACCGGAGTTAACCTAAACCACGACGCAAGACACCATTTTACTATTGGCTTAAAACAATGTTACAATGAAAACTTGAAATAATGAAAAACAACACAAATAAAAAGCATAAAACAAAGAATTACTACTAATGACTCAACAAAAAAGACAACATGTTTGACGAGGAAGGAATCTAGCGAGGGGAGGTTGGATTGGCCGGTTGCGGTGAAGACCAGAAAGGTGGTGGTTGCTGTGGAAGAAGTAGGACAACAGCTGAGAAGGTTTGCCAACACTTTCGAAGGATGGACAACGAGCGAGGAAGCAGGGCAACAGTGAGAAAGGTCGAGACAACATGGCGGCTATTGTAGGGTTGTCGACAGGCTGCCGGGAAGCGCCTGAAGGGACTGGGCAACAAGTTGGAGGGGCAGTAGTGGCTGGACGGGAGTATGAAGGTGGTTGATAGAAGTGGAAGAGGGGGATGATTGGATTTTGAAATGAAAGCAGAGAAACAAAATAATGGTAAGATAAATGCCTCGTCTTGGTCGAACTACAACTGGAGCACTACTCGAACCATGGAAGACAATCACCACCTCGGACGAGGGACAGTCGGAGCACTACCTAGACGTTGACTATAACTGTCAAAGGAAAAATATCAAGGCCAAAACCTGAATTCAGATATAAAAAATAAGACCCCTAACTCTAAGCATGTCATCCTCTATTTATAATGAGCTACAACTTCATTTTAGGCAATACTAAAATAAGAAAGAATAAAATTGGATTTCAGATTTTAGGAAAAGTTTTTTAAAATAAGAAAGAATCATAAAATCAAAATATAGATTTTAGGAGATTCTTTTAAAATAAGAAAGAATAAAATCAGATCTCGGAATTTATGAAAGAGGAATCAAAATATTTAGAAATTCTGATTTGGAAAAACTTATATTAGGAAATTGCTAGAAGGAAAAAGGGGAAGGGAATTGAAGGGAAAGGGAGAAACAACAACCCTCCTCCCTTTGAGGACCGGTCGGTCCACCAGTAGCCACTTAGTCTCTCGGGTTTGGGGGAGCTTCGACGTTATAGGTCGAAGCTTTCGTGTCGTTGTTAGCTATCCCTGGATCCTGTTGGCGACCGTAAGCAGCCCAGTGTTTGGTGAACTTTGTCTTCTACTGTCACTAACTTTCCCCCATTGAGGTTATCCTTGTTTTTGTAGGCAAAAGTAGGAAGCCATACAAAGATTGCCCATATCCCATCCTTCTCACGAATATGATCTAAACTTGTCCCAAAGCTTTCTTCACCACAAACCGCACAAAGTCCAACATCCATAAAGTTGCCAAAGAATTTCCATCCATTTGGCACCTCAAAAAAGTTTAGATTTAGATTATTTGCTACAACATCAAGCAATGTAGAGGTTGGCTTGCTCTTGACAATACCCTGCAGCCTAGAAGAAAAGTAAGGAATGGACTGAACATCATTAACAATGATGATGGCAACATAATCAGATAGAGTCACAAAGATCCATTTACCAAGTATCATGTTACGATTAACATCGCCATTAGCAGTTGCACCAAACTCAGGCGGTTCATCTTGCGGTTTTGATTTAATCAATCACATCCGTGCAACTAATTCCTTGGCATAAGTCAGGTTATAGTCTGGATGACCCCCGCCGAAGTATTCCTTAAGAGTGCAATTTAACGGAGAGCTTTCTTTTGCACCAAGTTCTTCAACAAAAATGTGTTTGGCATAAAGTTTCAACAACCCATTGCAGAGCATCATAGCATAAATTGAAATTTGGAGAAGCGAGAAGCTTTTGGATTGATAAAAAATTAAAAATTGGTCTCCTTATCGATCTGTTCTCATCTGGTATAATCTGAGTCGGAGGTACACCATCACGTAGGTTCTCCCGAGCCAAATTTTGAATAAGTAAATATCTGATATGCTTCTCTTCTATGACAAGTTACGCCTCAGCGAGGTTGAGGATTTGAAAGAGTTTGGTTGATGTGTGATTCTTATTATTTTTCTGGTCTTCCCTCTGACTCTTGAAGTTTTGGAGATCTGTCATCTTCTGTTATGTTCCAACAACAAGAGCTTCACACTAGTCTTTCGTCTCTTCTTATGAAACATTGGGGGTGAGGGTTGGAAGTGTAGCCGTCTGTGATGCTATCAGTTGGTTGTTACTATGACCATCCACTGAAATTTTAAATTCTGACATCCTCTAGTCTGCGTGATTTTTATGTCTCAATAAAAGTTCTCAATCATCTAGGAGAGCAGGAATCACAATTTCATCAAAAGTTGCACTTTCTTTTTGATCATATGGAGGAAAGAGATTGAATGTATCCATGAACAAGTGGGTTCCATGGGGAAGATGTCATTGGATAAAAATTCTCGTTCTAAATGCTCTTCAATGTCTGTGGTGTATTTACCTAACATTTCGATGACGCTCTGCTTGGTGAAGTAGATCACTCTATTGGTTGTGCATCCTATTTCAATATGTCTAAATATGTGGCATTTGCAGCATCTTCTGGCTGTGAAAAATTTGCAGATCGGTTTTGCTGGATAGTAGCAAGGGGGTTTGCTTGGTGATACAACCTCTCCTCTTCAGAAGCTAAGGTCTGTCACTTTTAGCAGTAATAAGTTGGTAGGAACGCTTTATCTTTATATCTTCTCATTCTTCCCTTGGACCTTCAAGTTCATGGTCGAGGGTATCCTCCCACTGAATTTTCTCTTTAATATTCATAAGCCTCTGTTGAAGATGGCGGAGCTTCCGCCTTATCTCGTTCTGAGTAGCCTCAGACATAGATATCTTTGGTGGCATGGTTAGGGTTTGGGATCTGTGGATGCAAAGAAAAAGGAATAAAGAAAGAAAGTAATAAAAAAAAGAAAAAAAATGTTGTGGTGGATTGGGTGGGGGTGGATGTTAAGGAATCCTGAGATAGAACTAGGGTTGAGATAGCTCTGATACGAAATGATAACAGAATAAACCCAAACCACAACGGAAACAAAAACTATTATTTCTGAATTCCAAACAGATTACAAACATGACATTTGAAAAAACAGAAAGTAATGACAAGCAAACACAAATAGCATAAACAATAAAAGATATCCGCGACTGATAACGAGGATGGAGGATGCTGGATGGTAGGTTGGCGGCTGATGAAAAATGGCTATGGTTGTTGAAAGAAGGCTGGAAGGTGGATGGCGGTTGTGGGGAGAGGCTGTGGTTGAGGAGAGGTGGTAGGAGGGAAGGTCGACCGCTCGAAGATGGCTGTGGTGGCTGAAAGAAGGCTGGAAGGTGGCTGGTGGCTGTGGGGGAGGGGTCGTGGTTGTTGGAGTGCGCATGGACAGCTGTGGAAAGCACCAAACAACAACAAGAAAGGTGCCAGAGGGGCTAGAGACAAGAGGACAATTGCTGGAAGCGTGCAACAGGGATGGGGTTGGAGCGGCTGGCAGTAGCTGGATAAATACAGTAAACGTCAAACAATAGCAGGGAATGAAGATGACAGTAAGTTCGAGTGTTGGAAGGGGCGTTGGAGGGGGCTACAGAAGGATAAATGTCTCGTCAAGGTTGAGCTACAGCTGAAGCACGACCAGGACCCTTGGAGATGATCACCATCTCGGGCGAATTACAGCCGAAACACCTTCTCGTCGTCGCTTACAACCTTTAGAGGGGAAGAACGCCTCTAAGGAAGCAATCATAAATCAACACTTATAAAACTCCTCCCTAACCTCAAAAAATAACACCTATATAAAGAGGGGATTAGTAGATAAAAATAGGTCAAAATTATGATAGGAAAGATATATAATAGGCAAGTAGAGGAATATGAAAGAAGTAGAGAAGAAAATGAATTATAAATGAAAATTATCAGGAAAGGAAAGGAAAGGAAATAGATTAAATAGGAAAGGGGATCGCAGTTACTATAACAACTATACTAACTGTTCGCGGTAAGCTCTCATGTCACAATTATTGACAGGAGTTGATGTCTGAATACTGTACGTATATTTGTGGAAATATAGTTACATGGCAGAGTAAAAAAATATTTTTTTTTTTTCGAGTAGTGCCGAGGTAGAATATATGTCTATGACTAATGGAGTATGTGAGATGTTATGGTTGAACATAGTTCTGGAGGAGCTGCAAATCCTGATAAACATGCCAATGAAGTTATATTGTGACAATAAAGTAGGCATAAGGTTCATAGAAATCTAGTACAACTCGCACAAAGCATGTGGAGATTGAGACACTTAATAAAATAGAAAATTGATTGTGAAACTATTTTGCCGTTTAACCCTAAAGCTCAAAAAATAACAAATATCTTAAGGACTTTTTAGGCCTAATTTTGAGCTTCTTGTAAGCAGGTTGGGCACGATAGATATCTACTCCAACTTGAGGGAGTGTTGGGTTTTTAATAAGATTTTATTTTTAATATAAATTCTATTGTAGTATTTTTATTATATAGCTTGGTAATATTGATAATTCATGTTTCCTTTTTCTATCATAGAGAGTTATGACTGATTTTATGATTTTTCAAATGTGGAAGCCATCTCTCTTTATTTATCTTGTAATCATTTTTTATGAAATTGAAAATGAATAATTATTTTTTCTTCAAAGAAAAAAAAATAAAAAAATAAAAAAAAAATGCTAAAAATGAAAATTCGGATGCCCGCTTCTCCTGTGATTACGGGATTCTCCATAATCTTGCAGATCGTATCCCGCGATAGTGTGATGTCACAAGCCACGATTCGCTAATTCCCTCTTCGCGAAGTTTGCAAGTCGAGGTTCGGTGCTTCCCACTCCACATCATGAACTTGGCATTGGTTCAACAAAAACTAAACAAATGGTATTTCCTCCTAAATGACAAAATTAATATCGATCTTTCTATAAGGGGATCACATGCTTCCTCAGTACGATGCACCATATTTTTGTTCTGTTATGCAAATTGATCGAATTTGGAGGATGTTGTAATATGTAGAATTGCAAATTGGCTATACTAGAAATGTCTTTACGGTGTGTAGTTATGTCCAAGACTTGAAACTTAAATTTAATTAACTAAAAAAAAAAGAAATCAGCATGCTCTTACCTATTGATGGCTCACTCGAAATAAGATCATTTCAACTTGAAATTAACTTGAAATATGATATATGTAGTATGCAATTTATTTGTTTTAACTAATGTATAAATATATATACATGATTACGTGTGCATTCACAATCATATACCATATAATTAATACACATATATTTACATTTTCTTGAAATTTAGTTACTTTTATGTAGATAGTAATCTAAATCAATGATTAATTTTTTTTTATAAAATATTATATTTTGCTCGAATCAACTCAGAGCTCAACTTGGACATGATAATATTGATCTGACTCTATTTGACTCGAGTCAAAATCAAAATTTTTTATTTCTAGTTTAGGTCAACCCACATGAGTTCAACTATATATCGCCTTTATGTGCGTTTGGTGTATTATGAGATAAAATAATATCATGCAGACTTAATATATATCATTAATGTTAACCCTATATTTATAGATGTTTTGAGTAAATGCCAGCAAAATTTGAAGTTAGCATCATCTGCAACATTCAAAGGAACTGAATGAAGAGGGATTAATGTAGACAACTTCAAGTTGTTGAGTTATGGTGCTGAAATATTTCAAGGGCAAAAGATTAAACAATCATTCATGGTTTACCCCGCAAGCATCTATGTATTATATTGGAAATAATAGCAGTACTCGAGATTTGTTTGGTTTCACTCACTGTTATGCATTGCAAGCAGTTGGTATGATTATCTATGAAGGTTTTTGCTACGCATGCAATAGCATTTATATAGGCCATACATAATGTATGAGGATTCCAAAATGAAACTCTAAGAAAGTCCATAAACATATATAGATATGATGCCCATTTAAAAAAAACAAATTTGATTACATTAGTTTATGTCCATCTATTATTAAGCTACTGTACTTGAACAAGAAATCTAATAAAACTATCGGGTAGCAAACATATTCTGACTGGACAAGCATGTTTCTGATGAGGTGGGCTAACTTAAAAGGTAACCTTATAAAATGAAAAATACTTTTGTTTAATCTAACACTATGCTCTTGCCACTTCATGTCTTTAAAGATAGTGAATTTCATTCCCTAAGCTTATGCGTTTTTTCTTTTATGACGTGTGAGTTTGACTTCCTTTGAAAGCCCACAAAGAATGTTTGACTAGTTGAATCTTTACCTTCAGCATCAAGGCATTATTATTTTTTTATTCTGATGAGATCAGACGGATGAAGGTCACCTGCACCCTTTTTGCCTCATTTAACTTAACAATCATCTCTCCTTGTTTTTTGTTTTTCCGGTGCTATGCTGGCACCATCTTCTATTCAAAACATCAAGTTCAATTTTTCTAAGGGTTTTGTTTGGGATCATTTTTATTTTTTGCTTTTATTTGTGTTTTTAACCTTTGTTTTTTTAAATTTTTTTTTAGTGTGTTTTTTATGTGTTTTTATTTTTTTATTCCTAAATACATATTAAAATGTTTTTGAAAGCACTCAAAACAATTTTTAAATATATTGAATGTTTTTAAAAACAATCGTACTTTGATAAAATATCCAAATATGTTTTGTTTCAAATTAAAACCTAAAAAAAATAAAAAAAAATAAAAAATAAAAAAATAAAAGTGAACCCAAATGGTCCCTAAACTCTACTGTGACTTATTGGGAGCACCTACCAATAAAACCTATTGTAGAGGGAAGAAGACAGCGGAATGGAGAGAGAAACTACCTTTAATTCACAGCATTATGTTACAAACTAGTTAAAAAAACTTCTGTGTCCTCATACTGGTTGGTCTTCTCTCTTATTAAATAAAGATTTCAAAATGAGTTATAATGTTATTTTACATGAGGATGAATATTTATAAGCAGTATTTCAAAAAGTACCAATCCCAAAATAGCCATTAAATCTTTCATATTATTAAGTTTGAGGATGGTAACAACATTCAAATTGTCATAATTCATCGCGATATGATTGAGCGAATTTATAAACGGCAGTAACAATGTGACACAAGCAAACAACATCTGTAGCAGCATTGCAATTCATGAACTAGCAGACTAAAAGAGAGAATCTTGAGGGGCATCTGCTTACATACCCACCCAATTCTTATCTATTTATATATCTAACACATAAACTCTACTTTTACATTTGTACTGCCCAAATCTTTCGTAGCACATAAAAAATATCACTATTTTAACTTCTAAAATGCGAAATACACCTTTTCATGAACAGGTATGGAAGCACTTATATAAAAATTGAACTATAGGTGTTAGATATGAAAATACATAAGAATTAAGTGGCGTGTGTGTAAATCTTCCAAATCTTTACTATGATGTTGTATCATTTGCCTTAGCCATAGCAAAACTATTGGTAATTATGTAGACATCATATTATAATCCAAATACATGTCTAGGAAAAGTAGAATCCAGAAGCTTCAATCGTTCATAACTACTGTGGAAAATCTTTGACAAGTTTTTAAATGCATTCCTAGTTTCTATATACCGTATTATAAAAGCGGGATAATCTGCTTAGCTTCTAAATTGATTTCCAGGTGATAGCATTCATATATTGACATTTAATTATTAATTCACCTATATAATTGTAAATTTTTATCTTTGTTTACACAGGAGACTCTAAGTCTATCTGGAAAACTGAACAACACAGATCAAAACATCTGCAATGGCACACTTTTGGTACGGGGTTTGCATGTGCGAAGGTAATCATTCTTGTCAAAAGCTTTATCAATATACTTTACAGTTAAGTGTATGTTTGAAGCTTTTTGGTCCTTGAAGTCCCTTTTGAGGCAGTCTTTATCAGTTTATGATCCTTCGGTAGTCTTTATTTTTTATTCAACCTTCTGTTTTAGCTATTAGTATTCTGATTGGTATCTTGTTCTGAAGAACATAAAATGCTAAATGTGATGTGTAATCACTGACTACTTATAGAATTTTCTCCACCGATGCTATGTTGATTTTTTTTTCCCTCGAATAGTTAAAGTTACTGATTGTATGTAAAATAAATAAATAAACTTTAAAAAAAGTTAATGATCGTATGTAATGCTTTACTTGGTTAGCAACTACGTTGTCCCAGAACTAACCTTAATAATTATAAAAAAAATATCAAAAGCAAATGATATTTAGAAGAAAGTGCATCTTGTGATAAATTATGCCTTTTTTTTTCTTGAATCAATCAGAAGCTTTTTATTTGATTTATTCTGAATGAGTTCACATCAGAATGATGTTGATAAGAAATCAATATATATTAGATTTGGAAAGATTTCCACCATATTTTAGAAGATCTCTAGGACCCCTCTTCCACTCTAAGATGAATCTCACAGCTGCAGGACCTTTGGCTGACTAATGCTCTTTGATTTTGGCACTTATATTGATGTTAATTTTAAATGACAAAGGATTTTTGAAGTAATTAGCCCAAACAACCCAAATTTTGGCTTATAAGAGAGACGTACACTGAATTATGAATCTTTGGCTACATTCGAGTGATACATATCCTTGAATCAATGAGAACTTTCTTATGTAATCTTTTCATTTTTTTTATTATTCTTACTTTTTTTTCTGGTAATAAAATTTCTATGCTTATTAATAAAAATATGGACTTTTAATGGAAAATGCTATTGGTTTTTAATGTTTTCAAGGATGGGTGAGGGTGTGTAAGATGTTGATGAGTCTAGGATGTGGCTACGAGATATGTGTATTGAGTGGGTTTGTTACACGACATAGAGGCACAAATGTTGTTGGGAAATGAGAGAAGTGTGATTATGATTGTAGAACTTGCATAAGCTTTGGGTGCCTTTGTTACAACTGTGGTTCATGTGTGGAGATGCTTTCTGCTGCTGGTTTAAGAGGAAATGAATAATAACATTACCCCATTCTTTTTACCTTAAATCATTTTAATGATTTTAAAAAATAAATGTGGAAAATTGCCTCAGTTAGGTGGCCTAAACAGCCGGCCATATGGGCCCCAATGTTTTAATTTGTGGAAGTTATTGGAGGGAGTTTCCTATTTCAGCTTTATTCCTTTTTTATTCTTTTTTTTTTTAATTATGCTATATTTCTTTGCTTCTTTGTTTTTTTATATTTGGTAAGTTGTAATGATCTTTATTTTGTTTGTATTAGTAGTTCTCCATATAATAAGGGGGAAATATTATAATTTGAATATCATGGAACAAGTTATTATTTTTTCTTCACATTTCTTTCTGGTATTAGAGCTAGAACCCTAAATTGCTCTTTAGTTTTCGTTCTCAATCACGACACGACCGCAGTCGCTCATCTTTGAGGTCATCTAACTCTGAGTTCTATGAGCGCGGGGGCAAGGCCTTCGACGTCTGCAGGCGCTCGATTACTTCCAATGCCACGTCGTTGATCTCTTTGCCGAATATTCTTCTTCAGCCGGAGACGAGCTACTTTCTCTTGCCGATTTGACGACCTGCTCCAACAAGTCACTTAACTCGATGATTGTTTCGTGTCAACTCGATAACTCGCTCCAACGAGTCGTAGAACTCCACGAAGTTCTCTGCATCTCGTGCCGACTCGACGATCAACTCTATTAAGTTTCAAAACTTGACTAAGACCTCCGCATCTCATGCCGAGGCTTCCTCTGCTTGCTCCTACAGTCGCAGAGCCTCTCCAACAACCGTCTAGAAGTCAAAATCGTTCCAGCCAGCCTGCAGGCCTCCGTCTCATAGCCCTTGGACTCCATTCCTACAAAAAACAACAACAAACTTCTTTATCAAGCTTTAGATGTGCATAAGGTTTGTGACCAAGTATGGATTGAAGACGTTTAGCTGTACTTCGGAGGTTAGTTAGGAATCAGAGACGAAAAATTTTGTCCAAATAATTTTTGAACTCTTATTTTATTACAAACCGTAAACCCAACGACCATGATTTTCTTAAACATTCTCAATCAGTATTTATGTACATTTGTGGAAAAGAAAAAGATGAACATCTCAAGTGAGAGGGAATAGTTCCTACGCCGACTGATTCTAATCATTGCTAATGGAAGATCTAGGATCATATGATTATGTCTTGGTTTATCAGTTTTATAACCACATAAGTTAGAGAAAATTTTTTGCTTTATAGGACAACACAAGAGATTTGAGAAGCAGTTCTTGAGACTAATTATAATACTGAAAACATTGTAGAATTATTTGAGATTAAGATAAAATTGCTTGAGTTCTGATAAGAAGAGTCGAGTGTTACCTAATACTTCAACATAACTATTAAGATATTGGTTACAGTTGGATATGTAGGATATATATGGATGGAAGTGCCCTCAAGATGTTGTGATGTATAAAACAATAGTGGCGAAGAAAATGATTCAAGTTCTTATTAGTTCTAAATAAGATCTAGATGAGGTTAGTGGAAGAATCATTGGGAATGAAAGCTCTCCCTATCATGAGGGAAGCTTTTGTTGAAATTAGAAGAGAAGAAAGTAGGAAGAAGCTTACGATTGCAAGAAGTGTGGGCTTATCTAGCACTTAAAGCTCAACTTTGCACACAGAAATCCTCCCATGATTCAAAACCAGAGTAAAATCATCTATTGTGTGAACATTGTAAGAAATTTAGTCACACAAAGGACAAGTGCTGGAAACTATATGAAAAATTTGTAGATTGAAAACCTGGACAAGCGAGGAAGGACTAAGACAACAAGACCCACAGTGGGACCTCATCTAAAAGGTTGGATGACTCTATTGTTTTTTGCAAGGAACAACTGGACATGTTGAATAAGCTTCTTAATAGCACGATTATGCAGTCTACAAGTTTAATGATATACCGATGCATCTTATTCTTCTCTTATCTTGCTAACAATGGAAGATTTTGACCTTAGAATATAGAGGTGGTTCTGATCATATATAACTGGAGATATTCATGCTCTCATCAACTATCAAGAAACCAACACCTCCAAATTTATTAGACTTGCCAATGGATCTCTCTCTAAGATTATTGAGAAAGGAAAACTAAAACCTCCAAAAATAGTCAGCTTTCTTTTGTGTTATATGTTCCCCAACTAAATTGCAATTTACTTTCAATTAACAAGCTCACTTATGAGTTGAGTTGTGTTACTAAATTCCATTGGTTATTGACGTACTGAATTGCAACTATACATTCCAACACATGAATGCATTGTCCATCATTCTCTTCTCATGTTTTTGAGTCAATTGTGTTTGAGTTTGTAAATAGTCAAGTTTTATTATAATACTATTGTTTGGATCATCTTAATTTTCTTCATATCGCAAAGTTGTACTCCATCTCTTTATTAATAAAAAGCCAAAGTTTTTCCTGCGAGAAATCCGCCAATTATCTAAAGCATACTCTTCATGTATATTCTCTGTCTCAGTACAAACCCTCACATCCATTGTCTATCATCCAAGAGGCATTTGGCGTCCGTCAAAATTGGTAAACCATCAATGGAGCTAGATGGTTTGTCTTCTTCATTGATGATCACACTATAACAGTTGAATATTCCTCATGAAAGAGACGTCTGAAACTACACATCTTTCTAACATCTCATGACATGATCGACACTTAGTTTCAATGCAAAATTCAGATTAGTAAAACTGATAATGTAAATGAATTCCTCAACTCTATCCTTGCATACTACCACACAATGAGTGATACATCCATGTGAGTTTCTCTGTTGAGACTTCACAATAAAATGTTATAGCTGAGATAAAAAATAGATATCTTCTTGAGGTATCTAGTTCTGTAATATTTTATAAAGATGTCTTAAAAGTTTTTTTGGGGAGATGTAACACTTATAGCCAACTATCTCATTAATATAATGTCAAGAAGAGACTTTGGATTCAAAACTCTTCTCCATGTTTCGATGGAAACATTTTCTCATGTTAGAGCCTTCTCATCCATTCCTTCTCTAAAAATATTTGACGGGCTCTTTTATTCACATTCACTAACCAAATTACGCGAGCTCGACCTATAACCATCATATACATCTTCCTTGTTTATGCTTCTAACAATTGTAGAAGTGCTATTCTTCCATTAATATAAAATATTTTAACTCCATAGATATTACATTCTTTGAAAAAAATCCCATTAACCCAAATCTAAAATTCAATGGGAGAGTCTGGGTGAGTATCAAATTTGAGATACTCTTCTTGATACCCACACTAAACTAGAGTTACCACAACCTATTTTCCTTTCTCTAACCATCCCGTCTCCCAAGTTTCACCACTTCATGATATCCAAATTGAGATTGACAACATGGAAACATATAAGGAACTTCGTGTGAACACTAAGGAAAAAGAAATCATTGAGCAGGATAAAGATGTATACAACCACATGAATGTTCTGTTCATTACCAAATTTGAATTCACACATCTCTGAAGTTCCAAGAGAGGTGAAATTCATTGGAGAAGACAAGTAAAGTCATACAAATTATCCAATATAGGAGTATGTTGCCTATGAAAAGTTATTATCAACTTAGAAAGCTTTTTTATCCAATCTTGATGGTGTGCAGATACCCAAGTTTATTCATGAGGCACTTCAAAGTCAAAAATGAAAAAATGTAGTTGAAGAGGTGATCCGAGCACTTGATCTAAAAATGTCGCATTGACCTTTATAAAGCTTCCTCTAAATAAAAGACCCATTGTGTACACATGGTTTTGAAAGGTCAATTGTGGCATTATACACCGAATCTACGTTCTAACTCATCTTCAAGTTGTTGATGTCTTCAGTAAATCTGTACTTTCAGGCATCTTCACTTATTTGAATACCAAGCTGGGTTTTTATAACATTTATGACCCAGCTTACATTTATGACCCAGCTCGAGGTGGAGTGTGAAATTCTGTCTCAGTTAGTTGCCCAAATCACCGGTCATATGGACCCCACATGTTCAATTTGTGGAAGCTATTCTTCTATTTCAGTTTTATTCATTTTTCTTGTTATTTTCTTATTATGTTTATGTCTTAATTCTTTGTTTGTTTTGTATTTGATAAGTTTAATGGCCTCTAGCCCTCCTTCATGTAATAAGGAGAAATGTTATAGATTTACTATCATGGAATAAGAGAATATTGTTTTTCCATCTTTCTTCAATAACAAAAATGGATAATGACCTATTTAACAATCCGATCAATTTGGTGTTTTAAGGGTTTTTAGCTGGAGTAATTAGGCTTAATTTTAAATTAATTAGAATCTTATGTTTTGTTATTAAGGTTAGTTTAATTTTCAAATTAAGACTTTATAACACTGACTGATGCTCATGTCCAGTTAAAAAGGCTCATTAAGCTCAATTTTGCTAATTATTAGTCAAGTAGACTTTTGACCTAATTGAGCAAGTATGATTAACCATAATTTTTTGAGTAAACAATTTGAATAGATCTGTCAAATAGTATGAGGCTTGCAGTTAGTTTTCAGTTCTTATTTTGCTCAATTTTTTGTTAGTTTTTTGAAACTCAGGCCTGATTGTCTAACGCCTGGTTTGAAGTGTGCCTGGAGGGATCAGGGAATGCTCAT
Organism: Papilionanthe hookeriana x Papilionanthe teres; assembly: GCA_022702705.1. Classification (NCBI taxonomy): domain Eukaryota; kingdom Viridiplantae; phylum Streptophyta; class Magnoliopsida; order Asparagales; family Orchidaceae; genus Papilionanthe; species Papilionanthe hookeriana x Papilionanthe teres. The sequence goes on from CM040421.1 coordinate 51,978,023, forward strand.
GTCTTGTTTGGGTTCACTTTTGCTTTTTATTTTTATTTTATGAAGTATGTTTGTTTAGTGTATCTTTTTAATGTTTTTTGTTTTTGTTTTAAAAAACAATTAGTTTATTTTTTAAAAAACACTCAGAACATTGTTTTCAATGTTTTTAAAATCAACTGAACATGTTATAATACACCCAACATATTTTATTTCATATAAAAACAAAATAAAATAAAATAAAAATAAAAATAAAAATGAAAATCAAAAGTGATCTTAAATGATCCCTTAGGCTCCTCGTGCACTTTAGGCTCTTGCAATACAGGATGCTTTGATTTGCCGTTTATTAAAAATTGATATGCTAAACTCTTACATTTTCTCCTTAATTTCATTGCAGGCATATCTTATCGAGCGTAAACCAGAAAGTGCTGCTGCTGTTATTAGTCTTCTTTACCAGGTAGGTCTACTTAACATGCTTTTTAATAGGCTAATAATGATTATGCATTTTTTTTCAATCAAATAGAAACTTCCATTGCAGCTAAAATTTGTTTATGCAGTATAATTTTGCATAGATTTGTTCATTTCTTCTCTGTTATTTTATATTAAATGACTAGTTTTTTGCACTGATGTTGAAAAGAGGTAGGAACAGTGATGTTGCATGATCAGCTTAATATTTTTAATGATGGTAGTCAGATCAAATTGTATTTATTTTAGAATTTTTAAATTTCATTGTGATAGCTCAACAATAGCTAATTTCTGATATTTACGGTTCTAAATCTATCTTACAGGAATTGCCTGATGCTAAGAAGCCATATATTGCAGATGAAGTTCAAAAGTTGGTTAGTGAGTGGCCGTCTGAGTTGATAAGGAGAAAGGTGGGAGAAGATAAGGAGGTAAGTAATGCCACCTAATTCATATGTATGTACATATCTAAAATCTAAACTTCAATTTTTACACATATAACATCTTGCTTATGCATGAAAAGATGTATTTCATTTTCAAGAAAAGGTGTATTTCATTTTTAGAAGTTAAAATAGTGGTGTTTTTGATGTGATATGAAATATTTGGGTGGTAAAAAAAATGTAAAAAGTAAAGTTTAGTTGTTTTATATGTAAATAGATAGGAATTGGGCGGTATGCATGTAAAAAACCCATAATAATAAAGTAGAAGACCAAATTTTTTTTTTTAATTAGATCTCCATTTTAGTCTCAAATTTTATTTTTCAGGTATTCAGTGTAGTTTCTTAACTCTTCATTTTGATTGTTCCATCAAGTTTGCTATTCCCTTGGTTAAAAACTGGTGGATGAAATCATTACATGAGGTCTTTTTGTCCTTATTGTGATTACTCTCATTAGTTTGAGCTGACACTACGCAATGAAATTATATTTAAAATTTAAAATGCCAGCTGCTGTGAAAAGAAATGAAAAAATTAATCAGCATTTATTTTTGAATTATTTCTCTTACTTTATTCCTATGTATTTTAAATTAGACTTTCTCTGTAATGTCATGTGAAAGCTATTGTTTTGAGATGTGAAATATGCAGTTAATCAAAGTACTTAAAGCCTCTCATAAACAACTACTATTTTATTGTCCATCTACCTGGTGTGATTTTTACTCTTCTGAATAGAGAATTCTTCCAAATGCCCCTAAATAGTGAACTGCATTTAATTTGTAGAGGATTAGACTTTAAAGAGGATTAAAGTAGTTTTTGTAAATCATTATTTTAAAAACTTATTGTTACAACTACACAGTTGGAGCCAACTGTAAGTCTTTTGTGCAATTTGTTGCACCTTGAATTTTATTAGGGTGAGAGAACTTCCAATCCCTTACACTTTATTTGGGAATTCATGGAAGACATGCAATTTTCTTTAATTTAAAGTTTCAACAGAAACATTTTTTAGATTGAGAGAGAAGAAAATAAATAAATAAATAAAATAGGAGATAATTCCATACAGACCATCCGAAACATTAATATTTTCAAATTAACCACCCAGGTGATTTTTTTGAACTACCGATCAGATATATTTATTAGTGACACCATCAAACTATTGAGAGTTTGATAAAAATGAAAAATATGGGTGGGGTTTTACAATGCATTTTGATATCCGAGCGAAAATTTGAAAACTTGATGAAATAGAGGGGCTGATTTGTAAATAACAATTGTCAAGTGGTCTGTATGCAATTGCCCCAAAAAGAGGGTTTTTACCATGATTTTGGGGGTTTTCATGCAGTCAAATCTCTCTCTTTTTTTTAAATTTATGCAGTTATCTTGTGAAACCTGTTCATTTTGAATTGTGGGTTTAAAATGCTTCCTAATATTGTTTGTCAGTTTTTTTCCTTTTATGAAATATGTAATGAGCTATTAGGCATGGCGAAGTGATTGGTTCTTTTCAATTGGCAGCCCTGCTTTTACTATACGCCTATACTAAGCTTCATTTGGGATGATTTTTTAACTGCTTTTATAGCAGGAAAAGTAGCCAATAAAAAAATATGGAAGATTACATACATAGACTCCATTCTATTTGTACATCCTGTGACACCTAAACTTCAATTTTTACATAGATGCCACTTTATTTTTGCATGAAACTTTTAAAAAGTTAAAATAGTGATGTTTTAGATTTGATAACAAATATTTGGGCTGTATAAACGTAAAAAGCTAACTTTAGGAGTTAGATATATAAATAATTGAGAATTTTGTGATCTATATATATTATATGTCTCAAAATGTATTTGCTTGGCTGATGAAGCCTTACTATGTTGTCTCTTTGATTTCGATGTTCCTCATAAATGCAACTCATTTTAACATTCTGACCAGGACATAGCGGAATCGTTGCGAAGCGACCTACGGGTGATGGTTTCTTCTTTGCCGAACCTAGGGGTTGATGTCGCCGTGAACCTGGGTGAACTAAAATGCTGATAACTGCAATTCTCAGTTATATCGAAGTTATCCAGTTTTCACTATCACCACTACAAGAAAATGGATTCTGTAGCTACAACATTGAGATCATCAACATATTCGAGAAAAGGTTGTCTCACTGTTGCTTTAGCTTCATGGTGCCTTAGGGTTATGATACTTTGATGGCAGCTGAACTCGTATTTGAACTCAAAAAATATTTATTTAATATCATAATGGCTTAAGCATGCTGTGTTTTTTTAGCTGTTTTGCAGTTTCAATATAATGAAGGAAGTTGCTGAAACTGCAGAAGTAAATAGATATATCCATATACTTAAAAACACAATTTTTGGCACATTGTTTGGTTTTTTATATAATTATATTCACATTTTCCTTTCTTCCTTCATGGCCCCCTTCAGTACTTCAGTATAATATGTGTTCATATTGTTTGTTTTGGCAATTTTGGGCTCTCAATTCTTATTTATTTCTATATCTTCCACATAAACTTTGCTACTTATTTATAACGAAATACCTATCAACTTGAGGTCCTTCTACATATTCTCTCGGATCCATCTCCTAAAGTTAATTTTCTTCTAAAATGTTAACAACAGGGAAAATATTTTTAAATTATAATAAAAACAATAAGCAATAAATAAACTGAAAAGTATAAAGAAATATTAAAAAAAAAAATCGGTTTACTTTCAGTTATTTTTGCTACACTATTCGTTGTTCGTTATTGGGAGTGATCATTTAAACATATATTTTAAAAATTATACATTTATCTTTTTCAAAATTATAAAAAATATAGTTATTCATTTTTAATTTTTATTTTCATTTTTTGCATGGGTATAGTGCCTCTCTGGCCAATTCATTTGGGGCTGACTTCATATGCATGCGTATATCATATTCTATTTCTTTATTTGCATTTAGCATCGAACTTTTTATCTTAAAATAAATTTTGGAAATAGTAAAAATAAGTGTAATTACTATTAAAAATAAAAAATATATTTACCCACATATACGATGTAGTTTAATTGTCATTTTTCCTTATTTCAATCTATTCTTTCGGCTTACCTATGATAACATTTTAATTTTTATTAGTTTTATTTTCATTTGATTTTAATTCTAACCTTACTCATATTATTTAAATATATTCATTTGAAATTTAGCCTAATTTATATTTTCAAAAATAATAATCAAAACTACCTTTGCTCTTATGAAATTTCTATAACATTTCTTTTAGCACATTTGAGTTAGGAGTGTTTTAATTAACTGGTTAAATATGTGGTTTTAAGATTTTTTTATGAATTTAATTCTTTTAGTTTTCTCCCAATTCTCTTTAAACAAATGTAAACAAGATTTAATTAATTTTTTTTAATGTAGTGTTCTAAAATTTGATTTAAATTCATTAAATATTTTAAGTTGTATCAGAATTAATATAAATTCAAAACTTTAATCTTTTGTTTCTTGAATTTCTTACCTTGCCTCAACTTCTCCCGATTACTGCAAAAGGAGCACACAATACTCGTTCGAGCCCTCTTAGATTTGGAAAGCTCTGCTCAGTAAGTCAAAGGCCGCACGGTAAGAGAAAATCGAGCGTTGGGTCTCCATTTTCTTACATGTCGACATATTAGGGCACAATTTCCTCGTCGAAGGCACTCATTCGCACGGGAAGATCCATCATTTGCCTTCGCCTCACTTAGTTTGCTGGGTGCGGGGTCGTTCAATCAGCACCAGTGAAGTAGTTGTAATAGGTAAATTTATTTTTTTTAAATTTTATATTTTTATAGAAGTTAATAAAAGTTTTAATAGATTATGATTATAATCTTCCTTCCTTATAAAAATTATGTCCTCAAAATTTAAAGTATAAGAGTATATTTCATACCTTAATTGAATAGTTGTGGACATTTTTCTCTCATTTTGGATTCCTTCTCCCAAGCAACATCTTTTTCATTCCCACATTTCTATAATACACGAATAAAAATAAACTCTCTATTTCTGAGTTGCTTCACATCATATTCTACAATTTTTGCTAGTTCCTCTATAAATGTCATATCAGATTTAATGTATACGGGAGCAATAACAAGCTTGCTAGCCACATTAGCAATATACTTCTGTAGTAAAGAGATACACAACACATTATGTACCTTATACATATGTGCAGAAATGGCAAGCCTATAAGTATTCTTTCCAATCTTCTCCACGATCTCATATGGACCAACATACGTGGAGCTCAGCTTTCCATACTTTCAATGCCGTTTAACACCTTTCATTAGACTGAATTTTAGAAAAGCAAATTCATGTACCTCAAATTCATCTATTCAATTCTTAGCATCATAATACTTCGTTTTTCTATCCTGAAATGCTCCCATCTCTCACCAGTAAACTAGATCTTTTTATTAGTTTCATCAACTAACTCAACACCAATTATTTTTCTTTCACTAGTTTCTGCCCGACATATGTATCTTGTTTTTTCTTCCATTTAGAGTTTCATAAAGAGCTATACCAATACAGTTTTATAGCTATTATTATCGGCAAACTTATCAGAGATATGTGCATTCTTCAATTTCCACCAAATTAAGTACACAAAGTCTAAGCAAGTATTTTATGCTTTGGATCGTTCTCTCTCACTAACCGTCTATTTGGAGAAGAAAAGTTGTACTGAATGTTAGCTGAGTATCTAAAGTCACTTGAACTTTTCTCTATAATTTGGATGTGAATCTATTATTTGACTTTGTGACTCTGTAAACTTGTTCAATTTCATCTACATAAATTATAGCTAGCCTGTCCATAGAATTCATGTCTAATAGGTAGGAAATGTGTAGTATTGATCAGATGATCAACAATCACCCATATAACATCATGATCTTGCTTTTATTTGGGGTTGCCCAATAAAAAAAAATCATAGTAATATCCTCCCATTTTCAGTGTGGTATATAGGTAATGATTGCTACATCCAATTAGTCCTTTGATGTTTAGCCTTTCCCATTTGACAAGCTGCATACCTTGCAACAAACTCTGCTACACTATACTTCAGCCTTGACCACCAAAATAAGCATTTGAGTTCTTGATACATCTTGTTACTTCCTGGGTGTATTGTGTAGCCTGAATAGCATGCCTCATATAAGATTCTCTTAAATCATTAACATCAGAAATGCACATTCTATTATTGTAGTTAAACAACTTTTCTTCATTAATCTCATATTTCTCTATCTGTCCCACATTCACCCGGTATAATATTTTTTAAAACTCTGCATCCCGTGGCAATGCATCTCATATTATGTTCTTCAAAGTTGGTTGAATTAACATTTGATTAAATGGTACACAACTCTCATCAGTTGGTGCAACTATAGATAATTGCAAATGCTTTATATCTTTACTTTATTCTTATTGTTGTGTAATTAACCAGTTAGCAATACCTCTTGCAATTCTGCTTAATGCATCTACCAAACATTTGCTTCCTAGGTAATAATATATATCTAAATCATAATCTTTAATGAGCTCCATCTCCTTTGCCTTAAATTCAGCTCATTCTATGTGAAAATATGCTTCAAATTTTGGTGATCAGTAAATATTTTACTTCTGACACCATTCAGATAAGACCTTCATTTCTTCAAAACGAATATGACTACTGCTATCTCCAGATCATATTTCATATGATTATTCTCATGAGTTTTTAATTGTCTAAAGCCCGTTTTGCATAAGAGCATGCTCAAATCTTCCTAAAGATGCATCACTGACATTATTGAAGTCATCATCAAGCACATCTTCAATTTTTATAATGTGTCATCACAACGTTTTGTCCATTCAAATTTCACCGTCTCTTGAGTCAATCTTGACAAAGATATTGCAATCTGAGATAACCCCTCAACAAATCTCTTGTAATAATAATTTGCCAACCCTAGAAAATTTTGTAGTTCTGTAATAGGCTAATTAGTTATCGTTTTAACTCTATTCTAATCCAATGTGATATTGTCACTGCTAATCAAATGCCCCAAAAATACTATGCTCCTCAATTAGAATTCACACTTTGATAACTTGACATATAATTGATTTAACTAGTCCTCATTGGGCTGCAATTTTATTCTGATATTTAGGAGTATTAAAGAAATTAGTCTAATGGAATAATAAATATTTTTAAGAAGAGGTCTCCTCTCATATAACTTGGTTTATAACCTCTTTTTTTTATAAATATTAATGAAATTGTATAAAGTTTTAGTAATCAATTGTCACTTAAATAAAATCATTTTCAAGTAAATTAACTTTAAATATATTAGCTTTATTAACAAATTATTTAAATATAAATTCTTAAATTTTTACACATTTGTTAAATTTATCATAAAACAAATCTTATAATTTTGAGATTTATATCTATTAAATTTTACCAAATAATTTTGTGCAAGTTAGTTATAATTAGCTGAAATAATTAGATAATATTTCTGAAATTCACTTCAAAAAATAATTTTTTGAAAATTAAATAAAAATGTGCTGCACATATGCTATTTGCTTCCACATATTTTGGACTTATAAAATACAGTTAAATACGAATTAATTAAGTTGTTAAAGTCTTTCTCAATTAATTTGTTCAAATAATATTAAGTTCTTTTCAATATTCTCAAATTATTCTTAAATATTATTTTAACCTTTATTTCATATATATATAATTCTGATTCTCTTAAAGAAATTTAAATATGCTATTTTTAAGATATTCCTCTCCTATATAATACTATAATGCACACAATACTTTCATGCTAACTCAACATCCAACCCATCAAAACATTTTTTAGTTACCTGTATTGTACTATTCTATTACTCAAATAGTTAATAGCCATAGTTAAAATACCAAAGAGGAAAAATTATGTCTATTTGGTAGATCTGTCGCATACATGTGACAGATTGTGATTGGAGTCATGATGTAAAACTGCATCAGAACTCCTAATACAATAACTTTTCACTTAGTTCCGCCAAACAATAATTTCCTTTAAAATATAAGTTAATTTCTCAAAAGACTGAAGACTTCATTATTAATCTCGCGTCCATTGATAGGTCCACGTGTAAAAATAGATAAATATCAATAAATCATTTTCTTCAAAATTCGTCGCAATCTAAGTAACGACGACTGAGGAAAGCTTCGTAAGTTGACTTCACAGACAATGCGAAAGAGTTGACTATTTATCAGTACACACTATACGTGATCTCACCTGCGTGATCTGAGTTTCAAAATCACCCTATATTTTTATACACCCAATTTATGAACAAGGAATGCAAACATTCTTCTGCCTTTCTAGCTCTCATATTTACTCCAATGGCTTCAACGAATATTAAAACTGAAGGAGAAAAAGAGGTTGAGAGTGGCGGTGGGGCCGCATGGCGAGAAACTCCGGCTACAGCGGTGCCGGTGAAGGCTTCGTCGCCGAACCCGATGAGGTTAATGAGCTATATTCTTAGGTTGACTGTGATATTATTTATTCTACTGGCTACCATAGTGATGAGTGTGGCGAAAAAGACAGTAATCGTTGATGTTTCAAGCGATTATACTTTAGAAGGGAAGTTCAAGTCCACATATATCTCTTCTTTCGTGTAAGCAATCCTTAGATTTTATAAATCTTCTTATCTTTGATTAGTTCTCAATTTAGCGATCATAGCTTTATTAGGCATAAAGAAAGTTGTTTTATGAATAGATTTGATGGATGCATTGATTTTATATGAGTTGATATGTATTTAGTGCTATGATATAATGTTGGGAAATTGGTAATGAGAATGTTGCGTAGTCATAATATCATGTATATGTAGATCTATAATGCTAATTTATAAATCTACAAAGACAACATTAATGATCTATTTGGCAGACTGCGAACTATCAGAATTTATTCGGATAAGTGACCTTTCGAAAAATTGTTGATCGATGCGAACTTATCCAGACTTATCTAACGAAATCGCTTAGAAGAGGAGAGTCTAGGGTAGATACGGACAAGAAAGGGTAGGGAGATACGAATGAGAGCCAGGGGTCACGGGAGCAATAATGCGAACAACGCAGCCCGCGTGGGTCATCCCGTGGGCCGTGTGTTTAACAAATATAAAACCCCTTTTTTGAATAAGCTGGACAAAACGCGTGATCCAAACAGTACGACGGTGTTTTCTAATTGTTGCCCGCACTTATAAGCTACCCCACATAGGCCTTAAAAAATATAAGAGAAATAATAATATTCCCACGTATTCATAAAAATAGCACCTAAATTTTAATGTTTGCATATATAACATAACTCTGTAACACCTAAATATACAACATACATGATAAGTAATATGAATCAATAAGGCTAAATAAAATTATTGTATATCAATTTATAAGAAAATTTCATAAATAAATATAATAAAATCAGTAGGATTATATAAAGTGTATCAGAATTTTCTTTTTTTTTTTAATGAAAAAAAATTATTCTAAAAATAGTATTATTTTGAAACTAATTACTTCAAGCTGTTAACGATTTGAGTTTCGGCCGATCTGATCGATTTCTAGATGAGTTTGAGTCGGCTTGAAATATACTCGAAAAATTTTTGACCAATTGCATCAGGAGTCCTGACAGGGTTTGCTACATTTACAAACATACCCCTAATTTAAGACATACATGTGACATATCCTGATTTAAGTCCTGATGCATAACTGTATTAAGACTCTTGATACAATAATTTTTTCATCAATTGACTTAGTTTCCAAACCAAAATTCGAACCAATCCCATGGCAATCGGAGCGAAAATTCGAACCAGTTTTTCAGCTGACGATCTTCAAGCACACTTCACAGCCCTACCAATTACAACAGCTACTTCATCTTCGTCAACACTCTCGCCTGTCTATACTCTGCATTCTCCGTCGGCATCTCCCTCACAAACCAAAGCAACAATTCCATCCACCTTCCCCTCTCCATAGCCGATCTCATCGTCGCCATTCTCCTCTTCACAGGAAACGCTTCGGCAGCTGCGATCGAGATCGTCGCTCAGGAAGGAAATAACGATTTCGGGTGGACGAAGATCTGCAACTATGCCAGTAAGTTCTGCGACCACTTGACCGCTTCCATAGTTCTCTCCACATTAGCCGCCATCATCTACGCTCTGCTGCTCCTTATTTCCATGAATAGTTTTCAGAAGAAATCTCTTTGATCAGATTGGAGAACGATTGATTCAATCTTATGTCATCGAAGTTGTTTGTGATGATTTAGGTGGCTGAATGTTTTTGTAATTGTATTTTGTTGTGTAGTGTTTAACTTTGATTTTGAGAAGTTTTGGGATTTGTTTAGGACTTTTGGGATCATCTGGAATTTTATGTTAATAGGTTTTGGTTGATATGATTTATGGTTGGATAATGAAAGAAAAGAAGGGATAAATTTGTGGTTGTTTTTGATTGGATGTTGGAGTAATTTTAAATATTTTGAATGACTTGTATTCTATTTTGCTTGAGTATTGACGCATTTTAATTGTACATAAAAAATGTGCCAGTGTGTCTGACGGTCTAAAAAGTATTGATGTGGCTGATTAACACCCACCGGAAGCAGTTCAATCGCTCCTCTCTATCCAACTAACATCTGCAGCTCGAGAAAGAAATAATACAAAAATGAGTAGGATTCGGTCGCCTCACTTAAGTATACTGGCACAAAAGTCAAGCAGATGAATCCACCGACATTCTTCAACCAACCAATGCGAACAATGAAAATCAGCCGGATCTAAAGCGGTTGATCAGGGGTCTTCCGGTCCGCCCTTCAGGCATAGCTGTTCGGAAAATGATCCGGCTGATCACTATCTTGGACCCCTGACACATGGTCGCCCTACCCATACTTTATCTGGATGCCTTCCCGGACTCCTGGCCCTGTCCGACTGGACGCCACCCTATAATTATGTAATGACCAAAAAACCTCCGTCGTAACTATTTTTTAGGGGTATATAATGTAATTAGACATCATCCACTCCTATAAATAGGTGCTCATTTCATGAATAAAGGATGCTCAATTTTATTGTTCATTATCACGATCTCTATTCTTTTTCTTTATCTCACGCTTTATGCTTTAGGTGCGTCTCCCTAACAGTTTTGGATTCAACAACTTAAAAAATACGGGGAGGATGAAGTCTTGCCTTCGACAAGAAGAGAAGCACGACGATAACAAAGAGAAAGTAGTCTTTAGAGAGAAATAGCCAATGTATAACTTACTAAAGAAGACATGAAGTAACACATGCAATGAGGAATGCAAGAGTTAAGGATCCAAATAATGGATCGAGTGTCAGGCCAGATCGCAGAGGTCCTGAGAGCTATCACTGCCATAGCAAGAGATGATGTCCCCAAGGGAAAAAAACTCTCCTCAGGAGGTGGCAATGGTGCAAAACAGTAGAAGGTTGAACATCGACCACGAGAGGGCTGAAGACTCACAATACCAAGTGTTTTCGTTCTTTTTCTCTCTTTTATTTTTGAAGGAGTCACCAATTTTTCAATCGTTGTATGACTCCCTTTTTCATGAAAATCTCTCTTTCAGAGTAGGAAGGAATTAGAAGATAATGACATATGACAATGAAGACAAATAAGAGAAAGAACGTGGAAAACTTCCGTAAGTAAATTTCGGATGGCGACCCAAAAACGTACGTCCGAAACGAGATCAGATTGAAGTTGCCATGGAACATGTCTATGAAGAAGACCATACAAAAGCAACCCACATCCAGAGAGTTAAATGCATGCGCTTGTTGGGGGTCAAGACCAACTCCCAAGGGAACATATCCCCTCAGTTAATTACATCTTATGGATCGCCCAAGAATTCTCTCGATTAGAGGAGTCATGTTTACATTTAGGTGACGACTAGTATAGGGTGTCACAAAGGATGGTTATTCCACAGTAACATCTCGATGCTTTTAAAGTTCTTACTAAGCCACTAGGCAGAGAATGAGTCTCACATCCCAAGTGGGCTATGACTCATCAACAATTGAGGCCAATGAAATAACCAGATCATCCCCTAGGGACTGGGCCATAAGGGTAGAGGGTGAATCACTGTATCCGCCTATCCAAAATTAAGGAATACGAGAAGACATCGAAGAAGTGTCAAAGGAGTGAAATGGCTCAAAGGGGGCAGTCAAAGGAAGGGAGGACCAATCCCTAATAGGTAGAGGTAGCTAGGTCAAGGTACCACAGGCGTGTGATCCCAAGCTACTAGGATCCTAAGTCTTCCCAGTCATAAATGTAGTTGACCCAACACGATTAGAGAACCCCGATTAGTAAGCTGTGAATTACATCGTCTACGGGGATATCGGTATCCCTAAGGTCAAAAAAACAAAACTCTATTATGTAACTATTAGGTGGAGCTCCGAGAGGTGAGACTTATACTCACAGAAGTGGCAGGGATACCGCTAGAAAGGGGGAAAAAAGGGAAGTTCAGCTATAAAGCTAGAAACTCTCCCAACAGTAAGACTCACTCCTTACCTGGGTCGGAAAAGCTTCTAACACTCTAAGCGCATTAGACAATCACCTAAGTAGAAATCTATGCTAGGCAAGTTAGGTAGGAGAAGCACGAGAATTTCTTCATGAGACATGTTATGATGCAATTAACTACTCAAGTCCAAATGTGGAGGCTCTATTTATACACTAACACCTAAACTTTGAAATTTACATATAAACTACTTTAATCTTTAACATCACATCAAAAACCATTATTATTATTATTATTTTAAAAATAAAATATATTATTTATGCATAACTTTATGATATCAAAGCGTTATAAATATTAATATCAAATTTTTAGTGCTAGATATATATATATAAAAAAAAAGATTATGTGGAAGTTATATTTCCCTTAAAAAAAAATCCGTGCTTCCTTGGGCTGAACTGTCTGCTGACATTTGTTGATATAAAATACACATTAGATGCTCCGTCGCTGCCAATTGCTATCCGGAAAAATATGGCAGGCAGAGAAAGGGACGGCCATTAGATGCTAAAGTATTCTGGAGCAAGCCATCTAAAAAGCGATATTGAAAACTCAAATTTTATTTTATACGCTCAAGAAAGTTTTATTAATAGTCAATTAAGAGAGAGAGAAAGGGCAAACCAGACGAAAATGTCTTTTTTATTCGTGATATAGACTACTATTTATAGGTCTAGATCCTAATACGACAAAAATACATTTAAGATAGTGTTTTTTTGGTAATTTATAAGTTTACTTGTATGTAATAAACCCCGGGACTCATTTGATTAATAAAGATGACCAATCGTCTGACGAATTTTGGTTTGATTGATTCATGGCTCGGAGGAGCGCTCTCCATCGATCGTTCCGCAGGCTGATGGCTATCATGAAAAAATTCTGTTTGTCATATTCCGTCGACTGCTTACGCGAGAGATTTTCATCGTTGCTTATTTGGAAATTCTTGTCTATAGCTTCGTTCCGTCGGTCGTACTTCATTCCTGGATCACCCATCCGTTTTGAGATTCGCACAGACACATTTTTATGTGTACATATTTAGTTCCCCAATTATTTTGCTTCTCATGAGCTGCCAAGCACATGAGGATAAAAGAATATTTTGATTATGTATACATGAATGAATAAATAAATAAATGACATCATTACACAATAATGACTTTCCTGGATTTTCAATCCTAGGCCATTATAAAAATAGGCTTTAGGGCAAGGGAAGTCTACACCGTTTCAGCTCCTTTAGATTCTTTTGTGATGTGTCTTCATCTCTACTTGTTCTCCGCGATGTCTGGCGAAGGGGTCCCATCTTCTGATAAGACTGTCTTTCTCAAGGCTATATGCAACATGCACGCGCAGTCACGTAAGTTAGACGTGAGGCGCAAACTGTCGACTAAGGCATCTACAGAAGGAGTGAGCAGGAAGAGAGCCGTCTTCAACCACAAAGCAAACGATCATGGGATTTGGCCTCTATTCTTGTTCCCTGGTAGACCCTCCTCGGAAGAGGGTTGTGGGAGTGAGGCTACCTGTCCAGACGGCAGTGGGGGTCATGATCCCACAGAGAGGCGACAACCGAGGCCGAAATGTGGCTTCACAGGCTAGGTGCAGCTTCTCTTCGGAAGGTGGAGTACTAGAAAAAAACGGGTGAGGATTACTTTTCTTATTCCACATTTCAGTGGGGGAAGATCCTTGGTATGTAGTTTGATTAGTTTTTTTTCTTCCATCCTTTTCAACTACTAAGGTCTTAGAGTGTCAGTTTTTTATCGACAGATATTAAAGGCAGTTCAAGTTGCAGTCTTGATGGTAATTGTGGCACAGATTGCCACAGGAGAAGACTTGGCAGGACTCAACTTGCCGAAGCAAGTGCCAAGCGTGGTGTCGGAGGGATGAGGAGGCGACCATGCCGTCTTGCTGAGATGCATGAATGCTTCTTCCGTTTCATGTGAGTACCATTAAGGAGAAAGTAATGGAAGGGTTGTTAAGGTCCTCGAGAGGGTTGACCAGGTGGAGAGAAGTCACGGCGGTGCGCGAGGAGCTTGCGGCCTTCCGAGGGGAAATGCTTGCGAGTCGGGGGGAGGTTTCCCTTTTATGCTCAGAACTATCGGCTGTCAAAGAGGCCCTCGCCGCCTAGGCCAGAGATAATTAGAACGACCTTTTCAGGCCAGGAGGCGAGTTCATGTTTGAACGGCTTCGCTACCGAGTGTTTGTCTCGGGCAAGGCCAAGAATGACTGTTTGGTCTGATTCTTCCTTACCAACATGTAACTAAGGGTTTTGGCATGGCTCCCCCTCTTTTTGGTAAGAGGGATTCCCCATTTAATAACTGAGTCCACTAAGGCATCGATCAACTACTTCTTCTCAAGTATTGAGCATAATTATATTTGAATCTCCTCCGATCAGCGACTTCTTCTTCAATCTCCCCCATGTTCAGCTACCAGACATATGGGCTAATCCAGCTTTTCTTTGCTTCTGGTGTATCTCCATTGCAATTGGTTCTTTGATAGATAACTGATCGAGCCTTTTTGGTATCTCTTTTTTAGATGGAGGCTACGGGATAGAAGATCGATGAATTGATTTTCCTCCCTTCGAATATATTTGATCCTGAATCTACAAAATGGCTGATCTAAGTCTTTACCTTCTTGAGGAACTTCGCCATAGTTTCATCTTTAGCTTCAAATTCCCCATTGATCTGGTTCACAATGAGTTGCAAATCGACTTTTACTGTAATGAGGACTCTCAGCTTCGAGGCTAGGTGAAGTCCTACAATCAAAAATTCATATTCTGCTTAGTTGTTA
This sequence comes from Papilionanthe hookeriana x Papilionanthe teres, assembly GCA_022702705.1. Taxonomy (NCBI): domain Eukaryota; kingdom Viridiplantae; phylum Streptophyta; class Magnoliopsida; order Asparagales; family Orchidaceae; genus Papilionanthe; species Papilionanthe hookeriana x Papilionanthe teres. The sequence goes on from CM040421.1 coordinate 51,993,119, forward strand.
GTTAACGGGAAATTTACATCAATTGAGTGATAGATATTTTTTCATGTGGGGCTGCATAAAAAGACTCTGAGTCTGGTGCTCAACTAGCTAGATGCTCCATCGGTAAACATTGTCCAGGTTACTTTGGCTATCTCTAGATCTTTGTTCGGCCCTCCCAGTTCAGAGCAATTTTCCAGGAAATCCACCACAACATATGCCTTTATTATCGTCAGGGATTTAGAAGATATCAAATTCGCTTAGTTCCACGACCCACTTGAGTAACTGGCCGAAATGATCTGCCATGGTTAGAACATATTTTAGCAAGTGGTCTGGTGATAATTTATATAAGATGTACCTAAAAATACGGTTGGAGCCTCCGTGTTGAAGTGACCAAAGCGAATGTTAGGCTCCCCATGATGAGATACCGGAGTTCAGCGCCCTTGAGAGCTCGATCGGTGTAGTAGACTAGATGTTACTTCCCAAGCTCTTCTCTGACCTAGACCGAGCTGACGACCTCAAGGCCGACCCCGATGTAAAGATGGAGATTCTCATTTGGCGTTGGGCTTTGAAATAAGGGAGGAGAGGTGAGGAACTGTTCAAGGTTACATAAGGCCTCTTTGCATTATGGCGTCCACTCGAAGCATTTAGCTCTTCAAAGCACTTTAAAGAATGGGGCGCATTTATCAGCTGACTTGGAGATGAATCTGCTCAGTTCAACAATTTGAATTGTAAGCTTTTAGATTCCTTTGAGGGGGGGGAGGGTGTAGAAGTGTTTGGATCTTCGCTGGGTTGGCATCTATTTCTTCAGGGGTCAGTAAATATCCCAAAAATTTGTCGTTCGTGGCTCTGAATGTGCACTTTAGTGGGTTGATTTCATATTTCAACCTTGACCACCAAAATAAGCATTTGAGTTCCTGATACATCTTGTTACTTCCTAGGTGTATTGTATAGCCTGAATGCATGCATCATATATGATTTCCTTACGTAAATTATTAACAGCAAGAATGCAAATTCTATTATGTAATTCAATAACTTTTCTTCATCAATCTCATATTTCTCTATCTCGAATGCATTTGATATAAAATTTTTTGAAACTCTGCAACCTGTGGCAATGCATCTCATATTATGTTTTTCAAAATTGGTTGAATGAACATTTGATTCAACAGACAACTCTCATCATTTGGTGCAACTATAGATAATTGCAAATGCTTTATATCTTTACTTGATTATCCTTGTTGTGAAATTACCCAGTTAGCAATATATCTTACCATTCTGCTTAATGCATCTACCATAACATTTGATTTTTCTAGGTGATAATAAACATCTAAATCATAGTATTTAATGAAATCCATCTTCTTTGCCTTAAATTCAGTTCATTCTATTTGAAAGTATGCTTCAAGTTTTGGTGATCAATAAATTTTTTACTTATGACTCCATTTAAGAAAAACTTCTATAGCTTCAAAGTAAATATGACTACTACTATCTCCAGATCATGTGTCAGATGATTATTCTCATGAGTTCTTAATTGTCTAAGGAAACAGTCATATTCTTATTTTGCATACAAGCACACCCAAGTCTTCCTAAAGATGTATCATCTGACTAGCAATGAAGGTATCACATTGGATTAGAATAGAGTTAAAGTGATAACTGATTGGCCCAAACCAACTTACTATTTCATAAGTTCAAAACTTTCTAGGACTGACAAGCTATTATTACAAGAGATTTGTTGAGGGGTTATCTCATATTGCAATATTTTTGTCAAGAATGACTCAAAAGACGGTGAAATTTGAATGGACAGACCGTTCTGATGACAAGTTATAAAATTGAAGATGTGCTTGATGATGACTTCAATAATGGCAGTGATGCGTCTTTAAAAAAAATTAAGTTGGATATTTATGGGATGGCCGTCATTTTCGTTTTGGCTATTTGTTTAATTATCATGTATTGCATACAAAATAAAAAAATAAAATTAAAATATATTGCTGAAATTTTTTTATCAAAATAAATCTAAAAAAAAGTTAAATTTAGATTGAAAAAATGTAAAATGAAGATTTAAATTTATATTAATCTAAGTTATATAAGGACATTTTAAAATTTTTCTTATTAGGATTTTGTCCATTTGTTTTAAATTCTGCTAATATATATATTTTTTTCTATGAAATTCAAAGAAGTTGAATTGTCAAATATGGCTGCCGTTCCAATTTTCTACATCAGCAATATCTGCTTTAATGCGGGAAATTGCTTTTAAATTCAGTGCTTAAAAATGAACTGTCTTTATCTTTGCGCTGGTGATGCCCTAAAAGTTTTGTAATTATATATTAAGAATTTATGCTTAGCTTTCACTATATATATATATATATATATATATATATATATATATATATATATTGCAAAAGAAGCCCTAGGGCCTATATTGATTTAAAAGCGATTACAGAGGCTTGAGGAGAGGGCCCATGGAGCCCTTCCCCAGCGATACAATGTTATCAAAAAAGATTTAAAATATTCAAAAACTACAGAACAAAGTTAAGAGCGAAAATGTGATACTCTCGCTCTGTTTCTTGGAGATCCATGGAGTAATCTCTTTAATGTTACTCCATTGCCCTGAGTCACCGAGGAATCATCAATTAGGAGTGTAACCCCAGGCTTCTTCTTCCCTTGAGAATGATAAACCTGCCAGTCATCTCCATCATCTGCTTCTTCTACTTCCTCTTCCGTAGAGTTTTGCTGATTGTTGCCGGTGGGTTCGACAGTTGGTAGGGGAATTCTTCTTTTCCTGCTGAAAATTTGGATGTATCTGTTAGAGCGAACGGCTGAAGTAGCCCCCGGGACGGCTTGCGACATAGGAAGAATTGCCGCACTTCCGGTCAGTACGCATACCACCGTAGTCTCTGGAGTGTGCATTTGTATAACTCTGCCGAGACTTCTCCCCGACAGATGAGTCACTGAGTTTAGACATTTATCAGCATCAGATGCTACCATATTCTCCTGAGCCAGGGTAGCGTCAACTCTATGTTGGGAATTTCCAACAACAGCAGAAGGCTCAACAACCATTTTCCTCGAAGGAGAATGTAGTTTATAGCAGGTGTCTCTAATGTGCCCAAACATTTTGTAATGCTGGAAAAAAGGAGGTCTGCTCTCCACCACAGCCTCCTGCCAAAACCCATCTGCACCATTTGTGATCCAAAAAAGATCCACATCAGGGAGAGTGAAATCTCTCTCCACTTGAACCCTCAGCACCACTCAGGAGACCCTATCAAAAGTAGAGCATCAACTCTGAGAGGAGTATCGAGAGCTCGGCTAATGTTATACAAAACACGTGGATTGTACAAATGAAAGGGAAGTCCCGGAAGTTTGAACCACATAGGAACGATAGGAGGTTCCTTAGATGGGTTAAAATCAGGAGTCCATTTGATAAGCTGCATGTGAGTGCCAACAATCAAAACTGATTCTTGCATGAAGAGTTCACATGATGCTTCTTTTGTATCCGAATGAGTAAGTGTCTACCATCTAACACTCCCAATTTCCATCAACTAATAAATTTAAAATTCTTAAAAAATTTTCTAACTAAATCCATCTTGAAGTGACTAAATCGAATTCTCAACTAAAGTAAATTTAACATCATCGGAGAACGCTTCATTTCAGATGTCGTGAAGATAACAACGGGTTTCCCATCTTTAATACTAATCGAGCTGATAAAATTGCTTAGTATTTCGCTAAACTGCAGTAGTCATAAAATTCTTGTAGAAAAAGAGGTGATCATTGTGAATTGTCGCCACGACTCCAAGATGGAAGCCCTAGTTGTCATCGAAGGAAGTCGCCGAGCGGCCTCAATGATCGGTGAAATTGCGCAGCAAGCACGCCACAGAAGCCACTGTGCGACTGGAAGTGCCTGGAAGTCTTCGAGCTCCCACAACAGGAAGTCATCGAGCTCGCACAGTGCGACTAGAGGGGAGCCGAGCTTGTCGAAGAACCGCAGCAGTCGGTGTCGAGCAGTAGACTCAACCTCCAGTCCACTTGAAACAACTGCAGCAAATCTGAGCTGAGGCAGTCGGCGTCGAGTAGGAAGATGCGTCGGAGTCAGAGGAGCTGACCGTGAATCACTAGGACGTCGCAGCAGTAGGCGTCGGGCAAGGATCTCGCGAGCTTGACGTCGTCGTAGTAGGAGACAACTACAGACGACGTCATTGTAGGAGACGACGAAAGACGCCTGTAGACGGAGTCGTCGTCGTATATGGTGAAATCGAATTTGAAGCCGAAGCCGAAAAAATCACAGGGAATCGCCATGGAGAAACCCTGGAGCTCCCGACGCTTTCATCGTGTAGCTTTCACAATATATATATATATATATATATATATATATATATATATATATATATATATATATATATATATATATATATATATATAAGTTAAAGGAGATCGTAGCTCTCCTACACGTTCCATAAAAAAAAAATTACAAAACCAGGAAAGAGGTCCTATCTAACATAACTCATACAAATAACACAAGAAAAAGAGAATCTAAGGACCTCTCTCGAAAAATTTTTTAAAAAAACAAACACAAGACACGACACAAACAACAAAAGAAATAAAACAAAACAGGAAAAAATAAACAAACACTAAACAACATCCAAAATCACAAGCTTCAAAAGATCTGGAGGAATCTATTGAGAAATCAGAACATTATTTATGTGCAAACCAAAATTAGCCGCCTAATCAGCCACCTTATTACTCTCACGCTTCGTATGATACCATTTAATGATAAAGCTCTTCGAAAGATCCATAATCTTCTTAATCAGAATGGTCAAACTCCAATGGCAAGAGTCCTACAAACATAAAACCTTCCACAAGATAAATGAATCAGTTTCAAACTCAACAAAAGGCCACCCCAGCCTAGCAGCAAGACGAATACCAAATAAAACAGTCGTAGCTTCAGCAAATAAGGCCGAAACAGGTGCAGAATTAGCCGCAAACCAGCACAGCGGCTTCCCAAAAGAATCTCTACAGATTCCACCAATACTAGCAGCACTACTACTCCAACATCTTGTTTGATCCATCTAACAAAAATAATATCTCTGCTGAAAACATTATAAGGCATCTTCAAAGCAATAAGAACCTTAATTAAAGAAGCTGAAACCTTCTTATTAGCAGCTAAAAAATTGAGTTCCTTCATCAGGTAACCAATAATCAAATTAGAAGTAATGACTTCATTAGGAGTAATGCCATCAAACATAGCATTGTTTCTAGTGACCCAAAGAAACCAAAAAATGACAGCATGAATAATAGAGAAGAAAACGCCAGATTTCAGCCAGACATTCAACAAAGCAGAAATGGAGGCCACATTCTTCAAATCACAACTAACTCCCAACTTATTCAAACATCTATTCCAAATATTAAGAGAAAAAGGGCAATGTAGAAAAATATGAAGAATAAACTCTTCATTCTTCTTACAGAGATGGCACAAAGAAGGAATTATGAGCCCCTTAAGCTTTAAAACATCATCTGTAGGAATAATTGCATGAAAAACTCTCCAAATAAGGAAGGAGATAGAGGGCTTGAGCCAAGAATTCCAAACCCAGTTGAGATTTAAACCAGAATGAGAAGAGAAAGACTTAACAAAACTTTTGGCGCCAGAGTCCCCTAAATTTCCTTTAATCTTAGGAACATCTGGCACACCCGAGTTGATAGGAATAGAAGAAATAACAACACCATCATTAGGATAAATAATTGATTAAGATTTCTAAAACACCAATGATTCTCAAACCAAAGATCTCTAACCTTGATACTGATTTCAGCAGGGCCACCATAAAAATTAGCAAGAGGACCATTGCCCAGCCAATCATCAAACCAAAAAGAAATATCACCATTCCCAATATCCCAAAAAATAAGATCATTAGTGGCAGAAGCAACTTTAAGCATCGATTTCCAAATAAAGGAATCATTCTGTTTATAAGTAGCAGCAAGAGGATGCTTATTATGACAATACTTAGAATGCATGAAAGTAGCCCATAAAGAATTAATGAGACGAAAACGATACCAAAGCTTCATATGACAAATCTTTATGGAATCAGATAAACTTCTAAAAACCCAATCCTCCAAACTCAGTAGATTTACAAAGTTTATCCCACCTTTTCCAATGCAACTTAGAATGATTTAATCCTTCCCAAAGAAACTTGTTAAAAAAGCTTTCAAGTTTCTTAATAGTAGGCACAGTCATATTCATAACTTGTAAGGAGTAAAGAGGAAGTGAAGTAAGTACACTCTTAAGAAGAGTGACCCGCCCGCCAAAAGAAAGAAAACAATTCTCCCAAGAAAGAATCCTCTTCTTCACTTTCTCAATAAGATTCACAAAAAGTAAATTCCTGCTTCTGCCTTTACTTAGATTAAAACCTAAGTAATTAAGAGGAAGCATAGTACTAGAACACCCTGTGAAATCAGAAATCCAATGTCTTTTATCATTCAAGATACTCTTAGCACAACAAAAAGAGCACTTAGATGTATTAAGAGATAAACCAGAAGTAGCTTGAAAAATCATAAGAAGCTCCAATACTTTCTTGATAGACTTCTTATTAACATTAGTAAAAATGATTAAATCAACCGCGAAATAAAGATGATTTATCTTCAGAAAACCTTTATGAGCATAATTCAATGAAGGATAATCATGAAATAAAGTATTTAAGCATCTAGACAAATAATCAAAAGCAATGATAAAGATATAAGAAGACAAAGGATCTCCTTATTTAAGCCCTTTATATGCTTCAAAAAAGCCATGCTTGTTTCCATTAATAATAATGGAGTAATGATTCCCACTAAGAATTCTATGAATGAGAAGACAAAAATCATCATTGAAACCAAGAGCTTTAAAAATGCTAAGAATAAAATCCCAACGCAAAGTATCAAAAGCCTTTTGAATGTCCATCTTAAAAAGGACATTCCCCCCTCTGATTTTCAAATCCAAGTCTAAGAGAAGTTCTTGGACTATGAGAGCATTATCACAAATATTACGAACTTTCATAAAAGACGACTAATTTAAACTAATAATATTCTGAAGAATAGGCTGCAATCTTTTAACCACAATCTTAGAAATGAATTTAAAAATCACAGTATTAAGACTGATAGGAAGGAAAGTATCCCAACTAGAAGCAGTAGAACTCTTAGGAATTAACATGATATTAGAAGACTTCAAATATAAAGGCAGATCAATGCCTTGAAAGAAATCTTGAATAGTACTAACAACATCAGCATGAATAATATTCCAACCTTGCTTATAAAACTCCACTGTATACCCATCCGGCCCTGCAGCCTTTCTGGATTCCATCTCCTCCAGCACACCCTTAATTTCATCAGCACTAGGAACACAAGTTAAAAGATCATTATTAATAACAGAGTAGCCAGCATAAACTGAAGAGTCAATAGGCAATAAAGGCTCTCTATCATTATTAAAAATATTAGAAAAGTAACCAATCCCACTGGCCACAATATCAGCCTCAGCCGTCAGCAAAGAACCTTCCTCAGTCATAATGCTAGAAATCTGATTAACCTGCATACGTCTTTTAATACAAGCATGGAAAAATTTAGAGTTTCTATCCCCATTTAAAAAATTGGTTTTAGCAGCCTTTTGCGCAAAAAACTGCTCTTCCAAAGCAATTGCATCCTCTAGCTTCTGTTGTTCCTGTAACAAAAGTTCCACATCAATAAGATCATTAGCATAATCCTTTTCAAGAATAGCCACACTGGATTCCAACTCCTGAATGTTTTTACAAAGATTGCCAAAAGAATTCCAATTCCAATCTTTAAGAACTTTAGCAAGATTCTTATGTAAAAGCCAAAGTTTCATACCTAAAGGCCCACTTACATCCACATGCCAATTATCGACCAATAATTGATTAAATGAAGAATGTGAAAGCCACATATTAAAAAAATCTAAAATGATACTTAGGGATAAAAGAATCAGCCCTAATTTTAAGAAGCAAAGGTGCATGATCAGAAGCCACAATAGGCAAATGAACAACTTTAAAGGAATGAAAATGATTAAGCCATAAAGCATTTGCAACAAAACGATCCAATCGTTCAAAAAATTTTCCACGATGCCAAGTATATGGGTTTCCATGGAAACCCAAATCAAATAAGCCCTCATTCATAAGCAAATCATTGAAATACTCCATAAGCTTCAAATTATGACAAAATCCACCTTTTTTCTCAGATATAGAAGTCATCATATTAAAGTTCCCACCAAAAATCCAGGCTTCTTGGATGGGATTTAAGTCATGAATCTACCTCCAAAGCTCCGGCCTAGCCAAATTATTGCATCCCACATAAATAAGAGTAAAAAGAAAAGAACCATAAGCACAATAAATCCTTAAATGAAGAAACTGATTATGATTGATAAGAATATCAACATTATAAGAAGCTTTCCATAAAAACCAAATCTTGTTGTTGAGATTAGCAACAAGATTATAGTTACCCAGCCTTCTAATACTTAGCATTATTAACCTCTGCCACCATAGGTTCCAGAATGCTTAAGAAGTTAAGCTTATAGAAACGAATGAGATTCTTAAGACGGTTATTAGCACATAATTTAGCAATCCCCCTCACGTTTCAAACTAAAGTATTAACTGTCATTGGAATTAATGAAAGTAGGAACAGAATTAGGAATCAATTGGAGAGAATTAACCATACTTTTCTATTTATAACAAGAAATATTAGAATCATTGTTAACAGAGTAAAAATCACGAGTTCCTTTGAACTTCCTCTTTTTAGAGGATTTCTGTATTAACCATCCTTCTTCTGAATCAGATTGATTATTTGAACTTTGCTCTCCAAAAGGAGGATTAGTATGTTAAACAAGCTGACAATCATTGTTAAGTGTATCCTTGCTAATAGGAAAACTCCTATTAATCAGTTCACTACTAACATGACCAATACTAGAAACCATATCAGAATTTGCAGCAAATTTGAAACATCATTATGCTTAAAAGTCGTACCAACTTGAACCACAATAGAACAATCATTTAAGAGATCATCTTTCCCAGAACTTCCAGCATTAATAATATTCTCACCTGGAAGAACATTATCATTCATAATAATGTCATTACCCGTCCCAAGAATCAAAGAATTAACAATCACCTGAATTGGATCATTAACTGGCAAAGAAACATGAGCATTATTGACATTTAAATCAGGCACAACATTATAACCACTCAACTTATTCAATTTACAAGCATTGATATAAGAATTCTTCTCCATCTTCTTAATAGTAGGCTGTTTACTATGCTTCAACTCAGGATGCGCATGAAAACAATGATTAACTAGATGACCAAATATCTTGCAATGAGAACAATAATGTGGAACAAATTCCACAACAATACATTGATTATAACCTTAAAAGTCATCTTCTAACAAAATAAAATTCAGAAAAGGCAACGTGACATCATGTTCTATCTATATTCTAGCTAAACCCGGACGAGAATCATTAATGGAGCACATATCAATTTTTAGGGGATTGCCAAAAATTTTCCCAACCGAAAACAAAACATGCTTATTAAATAATTGAAGTTTTAACTCAGGAAGACGAATCCAAATGGAGTCCATTTAAGAAGCTTCAAATAAAACTTCTCAATGACAAGAATCTTTCTAGAAAACTAACTCACGTAATCGGCCTCTAATTGCAACTTGATCATCAAGTTCTGATTATCAATCAACCTCACTTTCCAACTCCCCGTTAAATTTAAAGCAAGAAAAAACTTTCGAATAATCTCAATCTTAGGATGACCAAAAGAAAACTTGCCAATAAGAGTGAATCGTAATGGTTCCAGAAGAAGATCAGTGTCTGCCTAAGTAAAAACAAGAGCGGATTTACCATTTTTACGGGTGGCTTTCTTCAACAAACCATCGGTACCTTCCTCTACCATCATCGAATGGAACTCAGTCGGGAAGAGAAAATCTCCCTCTATTCCAGAAGGAGGGCGCCATCTACCCAGAGGAACCGACGGGATTAAGAAAATCCAGCCAACACTTCAGCGAAAAAGGAGATCTAGGGCAGAAAAAACATGGTCGGCACGAAGGAACAAGAAAGCTCCAAGAAGTCATCCGAAGTCACCTCTTTCACAAAATATATATATATATATATATATATATATATATATATATATATATATATATTCATGTAATTCTATTGAAATAGATTCATTCATTCATCTGTGTTTAAAGCTCTTTCCATAAATTTTAAAAGGCAACAATACTCTCTAAAATTTGAACTATTTAAGACTGCCCAAATATGAAGTACTTTCTGGATAACCCATGTGTTTTGAGATTCGCGCGGATGCATTTTTATGTGTACATGTTTAGTTCTCCAATTCTCTTGCACATCGATACTTCAAATTTTTCCCTTTTTAATTTGCATATATTACTTCCATGAGACATTGATAAGTTGCCTAATATTTTTTAGCTCAAAGGGCAATACATTGTAACGGAGGACACCCTCACAGTGATAAAGAAAGCTTTATCCACATCGGTCGGTGGATTTTGATCTTGTGGCATTCGGAGAATGTGTCAAGGAAGCTCAAGATCGAGTGACCAACAACTGAGTCCACTAGGGCGTCGATCTTAGGCAGATGTTAAAAGTCTTTCAGACAAGCGGAGTTCAGGTTGATGAAGTTTACGCACATTCTCCACTTTCCGTTGGCTTTTTGAACCATCTCCTCATTGGAGACTTAGGTGGGCATTACACTTCTTGAATGTAATCGACCTCCTCCACCTTTCCCACTTCTTCTCGAGTAGGTCCTACTAGTGCCATTGCTGAGCTTCAGATCTTCTGCTTCATGGGTCAGCCAGACGGGCCGTGGCACGCAACACCGACAGTCACTCTGGCATCTCGATGGTCGTACACACAAAAATGTCTTGGCTCTGCTGGAGGGTTTAGACTAGCAGCTCCCTGTGACCTGCATCAAAAGCCCAACTTATTAGAAAACATCTAACTGGATTTCCCTCGAGTGTCGGGACTTTGCGAGTGGCTTTGTTGGTCTTGAGGCTAGCCTCCCTTGTGTTTTGGGTATCCAGGAGGTCATATTCCACGGTGCTTATGACCATTAAATAGCATACCCGAGACTGCTCTAGGTCCCCTCTAATCGTGATGATCTCTCCAACCCCAGAAAACTTCATAGCGATGTGGTAAGTGGAGAATACCGCTTTTATTCATCAACAGTGGCAAAAAGTGGCATCGTAGGTTGGGGGCAGATCCATCACAATAAGATCTTCAGTAAGGGTGAATTGTTTCTCGTTCTCTCCCCAACTTATCGGGAGCCTGATAACTCCCAGTGCCTCCTTCCTCTCATCGGAGAATCCATACAGCTGACCGACTGGTGCGTTCATTCAATCAACGGTGAGGCTCAACTTTTCGAACATCTGTTGAACAGTACATTAACAAAACTACCCGTATAAATTAAAATCCTCTCTACTTGATAATTATTTATTATAGCAGTTATTACAATAACATTATTATATGGATTTCCCTTTCGGGTAAGATCCTCATCAGCAAAAAAAATAAGTCGGAAGGTTCTTGGGCTACATAGTGAAGGTGGTAACGCAGAGCTCCTTTGTTTGCTGCCTTTTCCAGTTCGACTTCTTGGGTGGCTCGCTTCCTTCGAAAATTACAGACACGTACCTTGCATTGTGAATGGCATTAGTGCGAATGAAACCGTCAGTCGCTCCTCCCGCGGGAGCCTTGCCTTGCTTCTAAGTCATAGATCCAGAGACGACGAATTTCTTTCAACTTTGCTTCTTTGACCAACTCTTCGATCAAGCTTCATAGATGCCTGCACTCATCCATGTCAAGCACGTGGTCCCTGTTGTACTTGTAGTACTTCCTGCTATCCCGAAGGAAAATTATGGCCCTCATCAATGTTGCCTTCCCAAAGAAGTCTAAATCATGAATGACGTCTACAATCTCATCAATAGGGGTGTAAACGAACCGAACACGAACGAACAGAGCTAGTGTTCGTGTTCGAAATGTTCGAACACACTATTGTTCGTGTTTGGTTCGTTTACCAAACCAAACGAAAAAAAAAATTGTTTGTATTCGTCTCGTTTGCTTATCGAACGAATCGAACACGAACTTTCTGGCGAACCAAACACGAACTGTTTGCAAACAACGAGCTTTTTTGACATCCCTAGCTTTGATAGCATACTTCCTCAAAATGAAACAAATTGATCTGGTATTCCGTACACATCGAGTAATCCATACTTCCTCAAAATGAAGAAACCGAATAAGGCGTTTAGGGTTTTGTTTAGGATTTTATTTTAATATATAGTATAAGTATATTAATTATAATATTATAATATTTATATTAATATAATTAATACTATAATATTATTATTGTTATTAATAATTTATCGTATATTATAATTTATAAAAGTTTAATTATTTAAAATATTATAAATTTTTATAATATATAATTATTTTTAAAATATCATAAAATTTTTATATATAATTATTTTAAATTATTTTATATTTCGAACAATAATGAACCGAACACAAAAGAACACGTCACTATACTTGTTTGGTTCGTTCAACAAACCGAACGAAAAAATTTGTTCGTATTCATCTCGTTTGCTTGTCGAACGAATCGAACACGAACTTCTTGGCGAACCGAACACGAACTGTTTGTGAACAACGAGCTTTTTTGAGAGCCCTAGTCATCAATACTCTAAGCGGCGTCTCATGGGGGATTTGGTGGTTGTACTGGGGTTGCTTCTGGTGGTACGACGATTGGTGGTTCTAGGATTTTGTCAGTTGCCTTCAATCTTCTCAGCATTAGGTGGATTGATTATCTGTCGACCCTCATAGCGGGGGCAAGTTGATGGTCATGCACTTTGTTTGGGTTGTCCTCTGGTGCCTTGTGGAGGCCTTTGCTAATGTCTTTGCTTGGCAGGCTCTAGAGAATTCTCGTAAGCTATGATGTATCTGTTAGTCATCTCCAACAGCTCACCGAAGCTCTATGATTCTGCAAGCTCGAGGGAGAAACAGAGCCTCTCCGGCCTTATTCGTCGTGTTAGCGCGTCTTGCTTCGGAAACGCGCACTAAACGATCGCAAGCTCTCATTTTCCATCTGTTTCAGTAGCCACAAAGATCAAGCTTTCTTCTTTGGCCTCAGGGCACTAGTTAACTGGGATAAAAAGAGCTCATTGAACTCTGCGAAACAAGTGATTACCCCCTCGAGCAATCAATCAAACCACTTTAGAGTAGTCGACCATAGCGTCGTGAAGAAAAGCTTGCACTTGAGGGCATCCGAAATCTTCAAGATGCAGATGCACGATTCAAACGATGTGAGATAGTCGTTGGGATCCAAACATCCTTTGTATATTTTCAGGACCAAAACTTTGAAAAAATAAAATAAATTGTCACCAAAAAATATTAAAAACGAAAAGCTACAGTTGCAAGCATTTTACAAACAAGGCAAAGAAACTGTGCCCACAGAAGTTCTAAAGATGAAATCCAGCCAATCTTTTTACATTAGACGAGAAGCATTTCAAAATCTATTGCAACACTAAAGTTCTGCAATGCAGAACATAATGCAACCCTGACTGAAGGAAAAAACCACAAACTTAGATCAGTTTATTTACAAGAGAAAATCGATATACAAAGCTCAACCGACGCCGCTGATTCCCAAACTCCACCCACCAAGAAGTTTTCTCCTAGGCTTTTAGGCTTTTAGGATTTCCACATAATACACTGTTAAAAAAAAAAAAATTCAAATAGATTTATACCAAACTTATCAAATGGGTTTAACTGAATTTAATTTTAATTGAAGTAAATATTATTTCAGATTTAATAATATTTAGATTCGATAAATCCGAACTTCATGGATTTACTAAATCCTATTTAAGTTAAATCCGACTTACAGCCAAACAACCCATAAGTGGAAAAATTATTGCGTATGTTCAGCGTACTCAAAATTGTGTCCAGACTTCAATTACATAAGGACACGTGTTTGCGTCGGCTCCATTCCTCAAAATACAAAAATATAACCGCGGTTGTATTCAAATATTCCAGAATACTACCATATCCAGATCCGACCCAATTTTTTCGACAGAAATAAAACTGTGGTTGTATTCACATATTCTATGATTTTATTGGAATTTTCTCTAGTTTTATTGTGATAGTATTCCAATAACACAATAAAACTGGGGAATATTCGAATATAACCACAGTTGTATTCGAATATTCTCGTCGTTGTATTCGAATATTCCGTGGCTTTATTGGAATATTCCCCGATTGTATTATGGTAGTATTCTGGAATATCCGAATACAACCGCGGTTGTATTTTTGTGTTTTGAGGGATGGGGCCGACACAAAGACGTGTCGTTATGTAATTGGAGCCGAGCCGGACACAATTTTACGTACGCTGAACGTACGCAATAATTTTTCCCCTTAAGTGAGATGAAGTTGAGAGCTTCAGTTAAATAGGAATCAAATAGCAGCTCATACAAACTCATCTCTACCTGACTATAGATCGAGAATTTTTATGATTGCATTAAAAAGGAAGATTTACATGCAGATCACACACTTCCTATGTATTTACATATTTAACACCCAAAATTCAGTTTTTACATACACGCCACACCACCGATGCATGAAAAAGGTGTATTTCACTTTTTAAAAGTGAAAATGGTGATATTTTTTATGTGAGATTTGGGTGGCATAAATGTCAAAAAAAAAGTGAAGTTTAGGTACTAGATATGTAAATATAGAAATTGGGTTGTATGTATGTAAATGCACCAAAGTAGCACGTGGAAGTACAAGGGAAAGACTGACCTTTTCTTACTCGCAAGCTATTTTGGTATCAAAACTGCTGAGGCAGATGGCAAAGGCCTGAAATGCTGATATAGGATAAGCATAATCCATGGTGAACAAGTCCTTACCAACTTTTCCAAACTGAACGATGACATTATCATAATCATGTCCATTTTCACCCGATGCGACCAACTGAAAGTTCTTGACCGATGCAACGGTCACCCTGCCTCGGAAATTCAGGCACCAGCACTGAAGCTGCTCGTGCCACCTCGGGGACTTGTTCTTTAAGATCAATTTTCGTTCTTTCGGAGAGTTTAAAGAACCTGAAAAATTGGGCATACAAGTTGATTTTGATCTGAACAATGGGACTGAAGACATCGAATCGATGTTGTTAAGAGGGAATTCAGTTGGTGTTGGTGCCACGCCTCCTGGTTCGATTGCCGAGAAAGGGATAGAGTCCATGACACAGTTCATTCTCCTAGGGCCTCTGGGTCAATTAAACGATTAATTAATCACAGCCTCATTGAATTTAAATACCTAATTACATATAATCGATACAAATAAAACAAATGAAATCATGGTTTTGAAAATCTCTGACCGGTTCAATCATGAACCGGTCTTTTGACCTGTTACTTTGAAAATCTCCGACCGGTTCAATCATGAACTAGTCATTTGACCGGTTCAGTCCAAGCTCAAAACAATTCTTGCATAGAACCAAGATTGAATCAGACAAAACGGAGTTAAACTGAAGAACTGTTCCAGTTTTTAAAGAATCGGCCAGTTCCAATATTGCATAAGCTCAAAATTTTGATTTAGAATATTATTCAAAATAAAAAAAAATATGGTGTCTTAAAATAAAATATTGTTTAATAATAATTCAAAATAATAGCATTGCATCATTATTATATAATTTAATTATATTTAAAAATTTTAATATTTATTACATTATCGGGTTCAACATGAGTTTAGGGTGGGGCTGAACCCTGGTTGAACCATTGAACCTCTCCTTTCTTTGGTTCTATCTATTTTCAAAACTGGATAAAACATGACCTAGCCCATACGGCTCACTCCCACCCCTGGGGAAATTCAGAGCATTTGATGGCATAAGTTTTTACTCGAATCATCTACAACAAAACTCATCAAAATAAAGGTACCTTTGGAAGGCTAGTATTTTTTGACGAGAAAATATGCATCAAATAAGCTAATAGTGCTCACCTCGAGCCTAATACATTCAACTCATAAGCAATGCGAGCAACTGGATAGTTTCCAGCAGGAATTCTAGGAGAGATCTGTTTGGAGCCAACCAAACGACTGAAGTGACTTTTTGAGACTATAGCTCCATGTTGAGGAGGCTGGGAATCATAAACTGTGAATTTGGTACCCAGAAAATTTGATCTGCCAGAAAACAAAAATGAAGAGAAAGAAAATTAAAATAATTCTAGCACATTTCTCCATTCCCATTTTCAATTGGAAGATAATTCCTGACATAAAAAAGATCCACAATTTTTAAAATTCAGAATAAAGTTCAGATGCATCCGATCCCGAAAAAATTTCAAGGACATTGGAAGCTCCTTTTAAGGCTTCCAATGAAGCACAATAGACTGCAATATTCAGCTAAAGGGAAATTTCATCACAGGTTTTTCACTCAAGAAGGCAGTATTCAGTACATCAGCATCAAGAAGAAAAAATAAATCATTATAGGTCAAAGTTGCAAAATTATTCGCTTATACCATGTGTTTATGAAACCATATGCATTTTATCAAAATTCATAAAACTACATGTTATCTACAGATCGCTGTAAGCACTAAAGTATAAATTAAATTGACCGAATTCATTCTAACCATTCATAAAAAGCAACTTCACACAGTTTACAGAGAAAAAAAAAACTGGATTGCAGGAAAAATAAAATAAACATGAGAATGAAAATGCTGTCAATTATATTTGGATGCAGGTTTCAGTAGATTCTTGCAGTACTAGCTATAACTTGTCATTTTCCATCTTTGATGAGTTAGTTGTGATATTATGATATAATAGTTGAAACTGTAAACACAGATATAATGGTTGAGGCATACCTTAATTTTCCAATATATCCATCGCTTCCTTTAGACGTATCATCAGCATCCATTGAGATTAGGTAGTCTGTGCACGTAGCACGTCGACATTTTCGTGCAGCAAGTAGAAACTTTCCATTGTCCATTAGAGCTGGCAAGTAAAAATAAATCGATTATCAAAAATCAAAATATCATCTACATTACTCGAGAGAACAAGGCAGAGGAAGAATAACATAAATAAAAATCTCTAAATAAATCATGCAGTGGTAGAAAATAAGCAAAAAAATTAATCAAGAATGTTATGTGCTAATAAATGGGAGAATAAAAAAGGAACTCAGAAAAAAAAAAAGGTATGAAATAATATGACAAATCACAGTAAAACCTATTAAGTAGCCACAAAACCATAAATGGCTTATTATGGGTCACTATTTCGGAAAAGAAAGGGTTTATTCATTTTATCATACTCCAGGAGCTGTAAGATTATATGCATATAAGATTTGATGAATTCTAATGAACAATCGATAAAATTGAATGGATAATACATAGATGGCATCGCCTAAACATGAATCGCATAAAGATCAATAAAAATAAGAAAAATTATTCTTAAATTCAAAAAATAATTACAATGAAAATTAATTTGATGTAAATATGGTACCCTCTCCCTCTATTTGCTCAGAATTGCATAAAACATAGATAAATTAACATGCGAATTAATTAACGAGATATCCAACTTTTTAACCAAGAAGAATGCATCCAAGATTCCAGAATTACTTGAGATTTCAATATTTGAAGGAAGATGGAGAAATAAACGCAAATCAAATTGACTGGATTCATCGTATCGGGTAAAGATTGCAAAATTGAATGTGGATGCGTGCACTAATGGCAATCCAATAGTTGCAGCATATGGAGGTATTAATATAAATCATGATGAAAACGTTATTATAGCTTTATACACCTTTATGGGTGAGCAAATTTCCATTATTGCTGAGCTTGTGGTGAATACTCAGGTACCGGAATTGTGCATAAAGTATAACATAAACAGCATTCTGTTAGAAGTAGAAAATAGGCTGCATGCTAGCATTCTTTGGTCAGATTTAAATCCACAGCAGCAACTTGCATTATAGTCAGGTTTGTCAACATAGTTTCTCGTGGACATTTTTTGTTGAAAATTTTCATGTCTGTTGCACTTTACGTGGTTTCATAGGGTCCAAATCTACAGATAGAGAATATTTAAAATATATGAAAATGAGAATCCTATGCTTTTCACAGTAATAAAATATCAACAAATGCATCACAGAATACCATCAAGATTAATATTGCTCAATCGCACTTACAATACATTGCTGTCTTTTGTGTTCATAATGCAAGAGAACTTTAAAATAACATGCAAAGTAGAGTTTAGATTATCACTGGTCAAATTTTTTGTTTATCACAATAGCATATTGTACGGAAATAATTAACACAATAAAAAAGTGATTAGAAGCACTGTTTCTATAATTTTTTACTAATGTTTAATAACTACAGATTGAAGCTAAATATTTTGAACATCTAAACTAGCATTTTCTTGTGCAGAAATGTCAAAAATAATGACAAGTCCTAACAAGTTTTTGATTTAATGAAAACAAGTGCATAAGGAAAATGTAACATATTTTTATCAAGTAACATCATAAATAAATTAACTAAATTAAATTGATCCAAAACAATCCCTTTGTTTCCTAACAAATAGGAAATCTACGTCAATGAACACCAAGTGAAACAAATAGAGCTGACTTTCAATTCTGTGATTTACATTTCTGTTTTGGCAAACCACAACCACTCACAATTTGAATTTTCCACCCTTGATTAGCATTATACATGTTTAAAAGAAAAAAGATAGAGTAAAGTAAATTACCAGTTCTGTAAAAGGAATTACAGCACTATATTAAATTCCTCAAATTTCTAATGTCATCTTAACTAAAAAAATTGAAAATATGGACAGCTACTGAGAGTGAAAATGTTACCAAAGTCTATGTCCAAAGGAATGATAATCCATGTAAAAAAATTAAATGATAGTTTGCAAACATATTTAAGACTCTTGCCACTAATATTTTTTGAACAAAAGATTTATCCAATTAGCAAACCAGTAAATTGAAAAGGTAACAATTTTATCTCCACAAATCATCCATTAAGCAGCAGGCATATTAGACAATGAACATTAGATTTATCTTCATCATATTAAACCTTTGAAACACCTACACTGTTCAGTCCTGGTTTACAGATTCAAAGGCTTTTTCACATTCATATATAATTCTTTAACGCCTCGTTAGACCAATTAATAAAATGAAAAATTCAATAAAAATTACGTTATAAATCAAAGCTATTCTTTTTCTAAATCCATAGATGACTGATTCCTTTAAAACCTAAGGATCTTACTAAATAAAAAAGAAAAATGTATTTCTTCAAGATAAATTTAGAATATCTAATACATAGATCCTAAAGCATGAAAAAAAGGAAGGATTAAGGCTTACCTTGGGTTAGGCCAAGGTAAAGATGATAAGTTTGAGTAGTTCTATTTCTCTTTATAAAGCATTGTAAGGGGGCGTCCCTTGGACCAGGCTGAAAAAGTGCAAAAAAGATAAATTAATAATTTTTCAAAAAAAAAAAAAAAAAAAAATCTAGCTGCAACATGCAAAAGTCAACACATAAGCAGCAAAGTATGTAAAGGGAGGAGTGGCAGAAATTAAACACATAAAAATTGACCACAACGGCACCTAAAGGTATACATTCATTAGAATAAAATAAGCTATCACTCACTCCTTATGGCTTCCTCTAACCTGAAAAAATTGGCATGGAGAAATAATATAATATGATCACCGAAGCGCATCATGTATCAAGGTGCTCACTTCTGCTCATAAAGTTACAACGTGATCTAAAGGCTATTTTTAAGAGCCATTAAGTCAACACTCATTAAACTACAGATCAAATCTACCAGTTTCTTAGAACAAAAAATTAGAAACACGGATTAAAAATAAAAATATTTCATCATCGGTATGTCAGTTATCTTCAACCCCGTCAGACTAAACTAAGATTTCTTTGGATTAGTGACATTTGCAATAGAATGTTATATGCTGTTTGACGATGTCAACCCCTAGTTTCATCATCATATCAGTTTACATCTAATCTCATGAAGAAAAATAATATTATTTTACTTTAATATAAATCGTTTAACACTGAACCAAACACATAATATTTGATATAAAACAATGCATTTAATGACACTAGCATCACAATAACCCTAAACCAAACAGTAAGACGAATATTCACTGAAGATCTCTAAGTTCTTGTGGCTAAAACATATATTAAATCGGCATAAACTTTAAAAATTTGTTGTGATGCTTGCCGAAGCAGATATATGAACAGAGCGTCACAAATTATGCTGTCTAGCACCCGATTTTCGGAGACAAAACAACTAATGTCTAAAAATCTATCTCCGGACATATATAAAAAAAAAAAACAAAGTTTACCAAAGACATCAACTACGCGATTAAGTTATAGAACTTGCTCCAACAACTAGAAAAAGAAGAAGAAAACATAAATCAATACGCACAAGGCATAATAACATCCAGGCATTAAACAAGATCATCGAATTCTAGCAGACAAGGATCAGCAACTATACCTGCTTAAGAGATATTGGAAACGTCAACTTCAGTGAAATTTCGGGTGTCGTGACAATCTCCTTCATGGTCTCCCTCCAACTCCTACACACACCGGCACAAGCAACAACGTCCTTCCTTTCAGGCCAGGCCACTTCGGACTCCTCAATTCTCAGCAGAACATCCCGCAGTAGCTCTGGCGGCAAATTCACCCAGCAGCTCTGCTTCAGCGCCACGATCGGCAAAGGCCTCAACTCATCATGCACTACCCGATGCGACCTCGCCCTCAGCCCGCACTTCACATCAAATCCCTTCCTCGACATACTCCCAATTTCCTCCCTCATATCCTGAACTATACTCCAAAACGACATCCGATTCCTCTCAAAACACCTCAAAACAAAACAAAACAAAACAAAACAAAAACTACAATCCCCGCAACTTACCAAGTTCCAACTGCTTCATTAGCCAAACCCGGATTCGACCAACCGCCGATCGCGAACAAGAATTCCCCCCAGTCAGACCCTTGGAAGATTCCGATGGCTGCTCCTATCCCGACAATCCGAACACTCACAGAAAGAGAGAGAGAAAGGGAAAAGCAGTAGAAAAACTATATCGGATTAAAATCTCCTTTGAGAAAATTAGGTTTTCCGCTGCCCGGAGGCTGGAGGTGCAGAGAGGACGAATATGTGCGGGCTACGTTCTTATCCTATTTGAGGAGTAAAAAGTAGTAGAAAATGGGAAGAGGCTGGACAGCAGTATTGTTATCGTTTCTCGTAGTTTCGTAAGAATAGAAAGAGTTTAATATTCGCTTCATGGCACTCGGAATCGCTCTTTACTTATATGTAAATAAATATATAATATAATATATATGTAAATAAATAATATCACATATATTAGGATTAAAATTTTTAGCCGTCTATTATCATTTCGGCTGATCGAGACGCCAATCGGTCTGGATAATTGTTATTGGCTCGCCGGTTATTGGATGGAGTGATCGATACACAAAACATTCCCGCACGTTAAAAAGATATTAAGATAATAGTTTAGGAATGCACCAATAATAATTTTTTGGAAAATTTACATAAATATCTAACGTGCGCCTTACTATTGCACGAGAATCTAACACACACCTAGAAGAAAAAAAATAATCGGTTGTGATACCGGAAGATTTTAAGTGGAAAAGCCATAAAGTAAAAAAATCAGGGGGTCCGACTCAGCTGAAAAATTCTATTATAAAATGATGATTACAATTGCAACTAGTTGTCCTACATATGAGAAAATGATTGTTAGGTCTCTTAAGTTACAATATCAATGTCATTGATGAATTTGTTGCATGGAACGGGCAGTGTTTGATAGTGATCTGTAGCAGCTGGCAAGTGGTGGTCGACTGTACTAGACTGTGACAGGAGTGACGTTGAACTTCAGCTCCTTTTCAAAGTTTAAGCTATTCCTCGGGCCTCAAGCTTTTTCTCTAGCTTCAAGCCCCTTCTTCTCATGAGAGCGGTAGGGCTCTATTTATAGATTATTGGGTACAATTGATGTAGGAATATGAACCACTTTGATTGGACAGCTCAGTGAGCTCCTCTCAATCAAACCTCATTTAATGGACAAATGTCCGACGATCCATATAAGTTATAAGAGCAATTATTATACAATTCAACTATTTATTGAAATTCATCTTGCCTCTAAATTTCTTTTATGATTTGTTTGTATATTCCTTCTAAAACCTGCAGGAGAGTTAGACCCAACACATACGAAGAGTTACGATCTTAGGTCATGATTCCTCTAACTATGAGTTGTGGAGGGAGGCTGCTAGAGACAAGAAGAAGGGACAAGTCTATGGATTGGGTTCTCTGGCACAAACCTACGACACTCATGCCTCTCATGACACATTTAGGGCACCCACTTCTACTGCTTAGGAGGATGGGGTTTGTAAGCAGGTTGCCCCATTCATCACTAATATTGAGAGCCAATTCATTGTCTGCCCACATTATGTCTGAAATAAAGGCCAAAGTGAAATCATAATTATATGCATTCTGATACTAGGCTGGAAAGCAGTCAACAGAGGAGGATGTTGAGGTAGAGAACGATGAGGGCACCCAAGAAGATTAAGACACTTTTTTTTTTATTTATATTTGTCTTTATAAGATATTTCAAACGAACATTTTATTTTTATATGCAAATTTTTTAATTATTTGTTTCAATGCATTGCATTATTTTTTGCGCTTGATTTTTGCATTAATTAATGTGATTTTAGTATAATAGTTGCTTGGACTATTACATTTCATTGTGTGATATATAATTGGATGTGTACGTGTTACGATTGCAGGTGTTAAAATTATAATAAAATTTTCATGCTACAGTTCTCTGACGAATTTCCTATGATTTTGCAATCTTATGATCCAACATATATACATCGTAAGTATATTAATCGATAGTCTTTTGACGGGTTATCAATAAAGCGACGAACGCTTCTGATTGCCAGTAAACCTACGAACTAATCAAGAGCAACCAACAAATTATGTTCATCATACAATTTTCGAATGACGACGACCATTGGTGTATTACTGATGAATAGCTACCAATTATTTTTTTAATAAGGTCTGATGGTTTACCACCATTGTTTATATTATTGACAGAAAGCGATGACATATCCATTGTTTTCGTTTCAGCATACACCAACAGATGTACTCGTCAATAACTTGTTGGTAATTTAAATCAGTTGAAGTCCGTAGGTTAAGAAATTTCTTTTAAGCAAATTGTCTAAGCCCCAAAAACCCTTGCAAAAGCCGTCAAAGATCAATTAACTTATGATTTTATAATATTTACTGATGGAAATTGATCTTCGTAAATTGGCTAAATTCTTGTAATGGTTGCACTGTATGTGGGAACGTTGTTATGCAGGATGCCTCGTTGCTCCATAATAGATGCTAGGATTCTGCAGTGCATGTCACGATTCCGCAAGAGATTTCTTTGCAAAGAGTTAGGGGAGGCCTATGATGGTCAACTGTGGGTGGTAGGAGGTGATCAACGGTGGTCGGTGACAACAGTAATCTCTTCGTCTATGTTGCAGAGCGATGCTGGACTTCAGCTCCCCCAAGTTTCAGTTTTCTTCTGGCCCAAGGTTCCCTCCCTCTCTCAAGAGAGTGGCGGGGCTCTATTTATAGAGTTTTGGAGAGGGCCCTCTACAAATAATAAAAGAATTAATATCACTCTATCAGAAGGTTCTGAGAAATTCTTTTGATCGTATGACGTTCGAATAATATTTTAGTCCTCAATGATATCAGAATTGAGCGATCATGGGCTCGTATGATTCTTCTCGCCGAGATACTCAATTTGATTATAAGCATGTCTGATTTGAAATCAGTTTTACGCACGGAAAGCTTGAAATGTAGTTTAACAATTTGATCCGGGCTTGATTTGACTCAGATTTAAATAATTTTAACATCATTGTGTCCGTCTCATGGAGCCCATCAATTTAACTGTAAGTTTGTTAAAATCAGAGTTTTGAAGGAATTTAAAACGACGTTTGAATGTTTATTGCTAATAATACATTGAATAATACGTTGAACGAGTTTATATGAAATCCCCTTGATTATAATAATACGTTGAATACTATAATAATTAAACAAAATTATCGATAAATATCATATATATATATATATATAATTTAAATATTGACGATGATGTCAAGTATCAAACGTTATCCCGAAGCAAAATTAGTGGAATTTTTCTCCCGAGTTATTAATAAATAATCCATGCTGGCCGTCATGGCAAGGAATGTTTCTTGCGTTGTTTTTAGAAGATTTATATACTTAATAATCAAAATTTATATATTTACATATTAACGCCTAAATTGCTATTTTTGTCCCATCTTATCATTGCAAGAAAAAAAAAGTACTTCACATTTTCAGAGTTAGAATACTTAATTTAGCGTATGAATCGCACTTAAGAGATAGAGCATTAAGAATCAAGTAGGAGAAATAAAGAGAGAGAAAGAGAAGAGAGAGAAGAGAGAAGCAAGATTCAGAACATTGAACCAGTAGAGAATGAGAGAAGATTCAAAGGTTGAACTGGAGTTGAATCAGTGGTTGAATCAGGTGACATCATAAATGTATAAAAAATAATAATTATAACCTAAATGCCGTAACAATTAGATGGAATTTAATATAGAAGATTAATAAGAGGGAAACATAACTAACATATTATAAAAGGGTAAAAAATAAAAAAGTAATAAACTAATAGTCATGTATATTTCCTAAATGGTAAAGAAGCTAAAAATGACTAGCAAAATACATTCTTCATGATATCAAAAGATTCAAATCATTCTTCATGATTTCCAATAAATATAACGTAAGATAAAAAAAATTACAGTTTAATTAGTTGACAGGTTTGACAATCGATTCGATATGAAGTCGATTTTAAACCCAACTAGAAGCTAACCACCAGCCGGTTCACGATCAAACTGGCTGCCGATTTGTTCAGTCCGATTTTTAAAATGTGGTGCACTGAGATTTAGGGTCCGTTTGGGACAGCTTATTTGGTGCTGTAGCGTTTTGAAAACACACATGACCTGTTTGGGTAAAGTGCGTTTTGGCAGCTTATGCGTTTTCAAAACGCTGAAAGCAACGTTTTCACACTGCACCTACCTAGGTGCGGTGGGAGCTTTCTGGCTACGGTCTGACTTCTCAAAAAAATAAAAATTTGTAATAGCAACCACACCTAGCTTATCAACAAATTATTTTTAATCAGCTTATCAGCAGATTATTCAATAAACTGCAGCTGTCTCAAACAGACCCTTAGCCCTCAAGGCTAAAAGAGGATATTTCTAGCTCTTTGGCCTCATTTATTTCATCTAAAGAGAGTGTTGGAATCTCAAAAAAAGGGAAGTCCCAAAACATGAAAGATCCTATTTATAGATGATAGGAGGACAAAAAGTAAAATAACAACATTATCCTTGATTAAAGGGGTACTACATGGAATTTTAGGTTTTCGTTCGCCAGAGCCTATCATTCAGGAGCTAATTGATTGACGAAGTTGGCCTTTAATCGAAGTGTCAGCCGACTATGAATGGTTAGCTGACTATGGGTGGCTAGCAGGTCGGCTAACTGTGAGTGGTCGGCTGGCTGAGTTTGGTTGTTGGATTGAGAAGGTCGGCTGAGGATTTAATGTGGCTGACCAATGAGGTGATCGATTGGTAGATTGAGGTGATTTGCTAGTGAGGTGGCCGAATTGTGTTCTCTTGTTAGTTTTTTGCCTGGTCTACGCTACTGTCGAATCCCATCCAGATATGCCCAAGCATAATTTTGATATACATAAAAGTCCTCGAGTCTCTTACTTCTTTGATGTGAATTTGCAATAAGAATGAGGGATTGCAAATACAAAAAAAAATGTGCTCACAATGATTCGCCAGTTTTACTCCCTTGGTTTTTAGCAATTTTATGTGCCATGTTTGTGCTGGCTGAGAAGTGCTGTCCTAAGACTCTTGGTTTGACTTTTTCTTTGTGTTGATTGACGACCCTGTCCCTGGGAAGACCATCAGCCAATTTTTTGATATAATATCACCCGAATTGAGTCTTATTCCTCGCCAGTTCCGTTCACTCGGTCGAATTGTCACCTCGGTCGAGACACCTTTCACCGGGCCTTAAGCAGATTTTATCTCTTCCTTTGCGAGAGTAACTGCCAAGACTCGCTACTAAGGTGATTTACTTTGTACCCTTCAATGATCTTGTCGCTACTTAGCATAGTACCACCTCAAGCTCTTTCCGCTTTGAGTTTAGAGACGTGTATTTGGTTACTTTGAGCATTGAGGGATGGTTCCTTTGTGCATCACGTGTTCAAAATATCTTTGTGTAGGATTTTCTCCTCATTGGTGTGCTCCTATTTTTGTTGATAGCATTATTCACTCTCACAACACCTTTCAGGATGTTAAATCCATATATGTTCTGTGAATCACACTCAAGGAATAGAAAATTGGAAACCAAGAGGAAGAAAAAGAGAGAGAGATGAAAAGAGAGAGAGAGATGAAAAGAGAGTGTACAAGGATTTGGCCCGCAAGGCCAAAATGGGGTATTCTAGGGTTCTTTGGCCTCTAATATTTTATGGAATGAGACTGTTACTTGGAGAGGAATCCCAAAAATGAAAGGTCCCAAAACATATAGATGTTAAGATAACAAAATGTAAAATTATATCATTACCCTTGCTTAAAAAGGGATAGAAATGTCATTTTGGTCTTTTTTTTTTGTTGTTGGAGCCTATCATTTGGGAGCTCACCGGTCGGCAGAGCTAGCCTTTAGTCAGCTAGTCGGCTAGCTGTCGGTAGCCAGCTGGCTATGGATGGTTGATAGGTCGGCTGACTGTTGGTGGCTGGTTGGTTAGTTGGCTGAGGTGGCCGGCCTGTGTGGTGGACAGTTTGTGTTCTCTCATTAGTTTTTGGCTTGCTAGTCACCGCTACAGTTGAATCCCACCGAGTTTTGTGCAGACATTTTTCTAACATAATGATATTAAAATTTTAGGTGGTATAAATATAAAAATTAAAATTTTAGTGTTTATATGTAAATTCATAAGAATTAGATGCTATGTATGTAAGTTCTCTTCTAAATACATAATATTTAAATACTTAATATATATCACATTAAAAATATCATTTTTATTTACTTTTAAAAATAAACCACACATTTTCATATGCATACATTTCAATTTAAGACACCAAATCCTTATAAATATAAAAATAAAAGTTTGTGTCAGATATGTAAATACACAAAAATTGTATGTACATATGCAAATATCCCCAGTTTTTTAATTTCTAATTACAGATTAGTGTGTAAACAAGTTCACCATTAAAAAATACAACTGTTCTTATTCAGCTCATTTATATTTCGAACACATAATTTATTAGTATTCGGCTCTCATTTGCTTAACGAGCCGATTATGAGCTGTTCTCATAACCCTAATCACGCAGCTGTAGGATCTTAAGAGTTAGAGCGAGATTTAAATCTTACTCATTATATTAAAATATAATTTGAATATATTTTAATTAATAATTCAATTTATTATAAAAATTTGTGGTCATGTAATCAAACAAATTATTTAAAACAGCTACTCATCAATTATATATACACATAATTATTTCAAGTCAAGACGAGCTGAACACGAACTAATAAATATTTGTTCATATATGGCTTGTTTATATATCCAACGTAAAAGAAATATCATTCATATTCGACTTATTTACTTAGAAATGACTCGAACATAAGTTTTATACGAGCCAAACACGAACTAATCATGGCCAACAAACAGCTGCATGCCGTGTAATAGTAGTTGGCCGCGTCCATAACGCCATATATATATTTTTTAAATTCATAGATAAGAATTAATTTGACGAGGTGATGTTTCTTTTTCTCATTCCTACGACAACAAAATAAACGTGACAGATGTATATATTAATACGAATACTATGTCTTTCATTTTCATATCATTAATTAAAATGCTAGCTGGTTTCAAGGTAGCTTGATTTATTAGGTAATATGAAAAAAATTAGGTCAAAAAATCTAATTATTATTATTTTTTTCAAGAGTCATTTTCTTGTTGAAATCTTCTTATTGGAGTAAACATTGGATTAATTAACAAAAATATGAGATGAAGTTTTGATGACTAAGTTAATGCAAGCTTTTTAATTTTATTTAGTTTTTATATTTGATGTGTGTCGGAAGGTTCAAGATGATAGAGTAATGAATTATTGTTTTAGTATTGCGTGAAAATCCAACATACACTCAGATAATTAAAGAGAAGTATGAGGGAAAACATTGATTCTTTTACGTGGAAAACTCTATATATGGGACAAAAAATCACGGGACATAGCTCACTTGAAACAATCTAATATAAATGGTGTTTTTCTCCTGAATTAGGAGAGATAGAGTTACAAAGTTGATCGTTGTAAATGTGAAACAATAAATCATCAATTATAAATGTATTCGGATTATAATGAATGTATTTCTCGATAATAATGAGCTGCAAGGGCGGAAGTTCGTTGTGAATATTGTAGATGATGACTGTACCACCAGCTTGTCGTATGACGTTCGTAATTTACAATGGTCGGATTCAGGAGTGTTGGCATCAATTTTTGATGCCGCGAGTGTAGAATGTTCGCTTGAACACTATGAAACCTTACTTGAGGCATGCATTGATTCCCGTAGTGCATGACATCTATTTAAAGATCCTCTGGTACGTATTGAAGGGTACGAACCGGTGGCTTTTTGCTAGACTCTGGTTGAGTTTAGGCAAGGGCCGGTCGACATTTGACTATTGGACGGCTTCAACTGAACCGATAGATTTCATTCAAACCTCCATGCAAAAATCAAGTTTAAATTGCCTCAACCATTGAGGAATTTATCCAGACGACCATAGATGAAGAAATGAACACCGTGATCACGACCGGAACGTCGATTTGCCTAGGGAAGACACCCATTTATTAGGGTTCAGTTCACGAGCGAATTGAATGCAACTCATTGCATTTTAAACAAAATAACTAATTTCAAAAAGGAAAAGAAGAAAAACATAGCTTTAACATTATTAAAAAAATTTATAAAACCTTTTTCCATCTTCCCCTGAATCCTCACACATAGGAGAGCCTTGCCCGATTCTTTTCACGGATAAGCCTTGCCACCTTTGTCGCAATGACCTAGCTGGCTTCCGCCTCTTTCTCAGGCCACCATCTATCCTCGCCTGCCTCTTGACACCAACGACTATCCCTGCCACTCTTATGAGTACCGACCGCCCTATTTCTCATGCTAGAGAGGAAGTCTCTCCCCGTTCACATGCCCAATAGTGCGACCAAGCTCCAATCGAGTTGCCTCTCGGCCTCTGCCACCGTTTGCCTCTCCTCCTCATCAACGATTGCGTCCAGCCGGTGACCTTTGCTTATATCGTCTGTCATCCCTCTTTCCCGTCCAAATTTACGTGTTGCCCTAGTTGTTTTGGGCGCCAAAATGCCTCTCCGGTACAGTCCAAAACGAAGAGCTTCTCCAGCTCCAGTGGATTGCCTCCCTTCCTGCACAAGAAAGCAACCTGCCCCTGCTCTTTCTCCTCGCTGGCATCCTTTCGACACAGGAAATGACTGCTAGTATTACTTCTGGAAATGATGGGCGGTGTGGATGCCTCAAGTAAGGTTAATCACCACTATCTAGGGACAATTTCACCACTGAAATTCCATCCAAAACCAGGACACTTTCCACCATAGTTCCACAGTGCACCAAATCCAAATTAATTGCACTCACACCTTCACCACTTCGAAAAAAGAAGTTCCCCCATCAAAGCCCCTTCACAGAGAGCCTCCAGACCATAGTTTGATCAACACCTAAAATTCGCCTTGGTCGAATTCAGGTCTAGACATTTCACCACAGCTCAAGGCTTCATCTGAAGGTTCGTTGAGTCCAATCGAAGCTGCTACAACCATCTGATTGAGGCCTCCCCTCTCAGACAAAGGTATTGATCTCACTCTTTATCCCGAGCCTATTTCGATTCTCCATGTATTTATACTATATTTCATGGTGTATTAGCCGTATAGATAGGTTCCTCTCACTTAGATGAGTTCATAGGATCAAACCCTAAGCGATTTGGTTGTGTTTAGGCAGAGATCTTAGGGCTACAAAGTGGACGATCTGTGGGAAGAACCAGTTGGGGATGAAGACCAGGAGCCGTTGGATCGCGCATGTAACATTCGGATGGTTGGGATTGCGTCGGACAGAAGATCCTAACATAAAGCACAGCCGCGTAGATGCCCAGCCAGATGGCGGCGTCGAATGGGAGTGTGTCGCATGGTGACAACATAGAGTGCACCAGAGAATTCATGTGCCAACCGACAAGAGCTAAAATATCAAATGTTGGAGGCCATCCAAGGTACACTGACCCGAGAGAGCGATTACTAGCCTTGAGATGAAAGGTCGGTGCCCAACGACGGAAGTGTCCCTCTAGCCTTAAAGAGGGAAGGTACTCTTAGAACTTCGATAACATCATTTCATGCCTATTAAGGCACATCGTCAGCCCGTGAATGTATTATCACAGTAAATCTCTGAGGTCGAGCTTCCCGAACTATTCAAGATCTGAGTGATAGAGTTCTATAGGGAGTAGATCGATCTCATCAACTACATGACCTTATTTGAGTTAATCATATGTTTACCTAGAATAGCTGAATCACTGAAATACAATCTTTTCTTCACAATGCTGAGGAAATTTGCCCTCATGTGGTTCAACGAATTAACACTAAGAGTAATCATGTGATTAGTTGTTTTCAAACGAATGTTCATAGCAAAATTTGCTAGTTCTCAAAAGCCACAAAAAAGCTAGCATGTCCTTTTACAGCTCTTTTAGGGACTGAGCGATAGTTTACAATCATTTATTACTTGCTTCCAGAAGGAGATGTTGGAAGTGTGGGACCTGGGACCCATACTCAACCATGCGGTCCTATCACAAGCGCTAAATGAATGACCCTTTTAATGTGTGTTGGGTCAGTAACAATCGAACACACTTACCAACTTATTGGAGCTAGCCAACAACCGCATACTAGTTAAGGAGTGTAAGTATAACCCCGCCTCCACCAAACTACAATCCTCCACTGATTACACTCAGAAAAAGAATGCCTAAAGTGAAGGGTAAAAATTGAGACATAATACATGTCCTTCTGCTTGTACTCATTATGAAGACATTTGGCTGCCTCGATATCATACGATGACCGATAGAACACACCATCGAGGGAGTCCGACCCGGTATCTTGACCAACGTCTGATCTGATATAACGAGTGTCTACTACCCAACACAAAACACCCAAATTAACTCCATTGATAGTTTCAATGGCCAAGATAGTAGAGGTAATACAAAATATAAACTATTTGAAGATAGCACGTCTGATGAAGATCGATGCTTAATTTTAAGATCTTAAGAGATATTGAATCAATCATCATAGCCATGTTCATGATACGGAGGACTGCTGACACCTTTAGAGCTTAATCAAGGAGTTAAATCAAATCAGAAAATTTGAAGGAATTTGTGGCATCAGGAGTAACAAACCAATTACTAGGAATGACTCCATTTGAGAAAATATCAGACAAGCTAGTTCGAGTCCACAAAATCAATGTCGTTAGCATAATTCTTTCCATATTTTGAGTAGATGGAGGCTCACTCGCCGAGCCAACCTAAATTGGCTTCAATGGTAGAGCTATGCATAGCCATCCTTGCACCTAAATGTAGCTCACATCCTCCCATAGTCTTCACTAAGGATGACTTTCTCCATAAGAACAATCTTTAAAACAACGCTATGAGCTCCTCCACCAATGCTTCAACGACGAACTCCTTCAACTTTCGGTTCTAATGAGCTCCTCCACCAAATTATGGAGATGACGACACTCCTCCCTATTGTGATTTTGGCCTCAATGGTAAGCACAATACTTGTTCGGATTCACCATGTTGGTTCAGTTTTTAGTGCACGGGCTTTTTTGAACTAATCCTTGTTTTGAATGGCCTAGATTAGCTCGGCCATTGACATGTTCAGGGATGTCGATCCTTGCAACTCTTGATACACATGCGGTTGCTCATACTACTAAGCTAATAGTTGGCTAGGATGGTATCATTGACCCTTGCTGCCTCAGTCACCCCCTCAGCTATCCCGATATCGAGAATTGTCGGTCTATCAGCCGTCAAAGGGCGGGCTCAATCGCCCTTTGACCTTTTGTCATCATCCCAACCCTTCCGCTTCTACGACCAGTGGTTAGATTCAATAGATTTAGTTTTTGAGGGCTCCATAAGGTCTTCTTCAGCAGCGATGTGGTCATTTGCTAACTCCAATACCTCTATGAAGGTCTTTGGCTTGATTAGGTTCAGGTCATACTTGAATCGCTTGCTACATATCCCCTGCTTCAGGGCAGTCCAGATGATGAGGGGCTCCAAAATCTTTACCTCCAGCATTTCTTTCTAGAAACAAGTGATGTAAGCCAGCGTGCTTTCATTCTCCCTCTACTTGATCTGATGCATGGTCTCTATATCCTTCCTGAGTTTTTGTTGTTTAGCAAAGTGTAATAGGAAGAACTTCCAGAATTCGAAGAAGGACAGAATGATAGTAGGTTGTTAACCACTAGAGCAAGACTTCTTTCAGTGTGTTCAGGAATAACAACACTTCATGACATCATCATTTGTAGAACTCTGACTGATGATTCAAAAGAGGCTAGGTGGTCGACTGGGTCACTCTTTCCTTTATAGGAATTAAAGTGTGGAATCCATAGCTTCGCCAATGAGACAGTCTCCAAGATTCACCGAAAGAAGGCACTACCTATTGACGGTCTGGCGAGTGCTCCCCCTTGGTTTTCTTGGTGTCTGACCATCGGTGTAGATCCCACGCTATTAGAGTGCTGGGAGTCTGCTTTCCTTCGGTCGGTCGGTCGATCACCGTCATGGCTGTTAGGAGCTGGCAGAATGTCATGAGGAGCTCTATAAGGGCGAGTTTATGAGACTCTCCCGATCCCGCGATTTTAAATATACTTATAAATATAAGAATTCGACACCACTACCAAAAAATATAAATTCTTAGCAACAACGCCAAAAACCTATCTTGGAGCGTAATTTTAATTTTATTAACAATAAAATATTATAATCTTTTAATCATTGAGTTACCTTTAAATGCAAGTATAAATATCGTTCAAGTAATATAGGGCTCTAGTGGAGTCCTGGATATCAATCCCCCAGGGAAATATATTAAAGTCTACAGACTAGGATTATATAAACCAAGTTAGAATTACAATTAAATCGAAATTGTCTATCTATCACTAATACGCAATCGATAATAATATAAAGTTCTTATATCTAAACTAGTTATACTAACATATTACTAATATTACTAAAGTTAAGTTTAAATTTATAATAGCAAGAATCTTTCTTCTTTGTTAAGATATTTAAGTGAAACTAAAATTAGAATTGATTTTATATGTGTTGTGCCAAATAAGAGCATACCTATTCTTTATCCTTTGGTCCAGACATAAAGAACATTGACTAATCATATGTTTTGTTACTGAATCTGCTGCTAGGCTGGGAGGATATCGGCTCTCACTTCGGAGCTCCCTTGTTCCCCTCGCCTGAGGGCTAACAATCTACACCTCGACACCTAAACGATAAGATCGAATTGAGGATTTTAGCCCGTAACTCTAAAATCTCCAATTCTACGTCTGATTAATATTATTTCTTTATTTATTTGCACTTCTCCTTTCAAGGATTTACCCGTCTACCTTTCAAAAAGAAATGTAATACATACTAGTTAAGAATCTCTAGCCCACGATCAGGTCTTAAGAATTCTTCACAGATTTTAATAATACAAATGACTAAATCGTATAGTAAAGTAAGTTTAGGTATAGTATCATCACAACTTTTTATAATAGGTTTGATACACTAATTCATATAATCATTTCACAAAAACATTATAAAAATGAGAAAGCCAAAACAACTACTCAGAATTCATGAAGAGGATGCAATAAAACTTGAATTTCATATAATAAAGTAAAGTTCTACAAACTATAGTAAATAAACACATCTTATCTCAAATTCCTCCCCAAACAAACTCCTTGAAGTTCCTTTTGGATTTCTTCTTTTCTTACAACACGTGGAATTCTCCTTCGAAACGGCAATGCAGAAGAGATCTCTGACTTCCCTTCCACTTTTACAATCCCTCGAAGAATTCCTCACAAAATCTCTATTTGAACTCACTACTCACTAAATAACAACACTAAAAATAACTATCTACTCACTATTAACACACTAATTGACACTTTGGACTCTCTAGTAAACACATAGGAGACCACTTTTTTGGCCTAAAATAGTTCTTTTTAAAGTTGTAGAAGAGTCTCTAAGGGTTTTTGACCACAAGAAAATATATTGCGAAATTTATACCAATTTCATATGAAATTACACTTTAAAGAAATGTATTTTCTGTGTTTTATTGCAGGAATGATGATTTATAGGTGCTGAGAGCAAAAAGAGTAAAAAGGCGCGAATCTGGAGCAAAAATGACAAAAATTGATGAAAATTGAACTGTTCCACCGACGACGAGATTTAAGCAACCGACGGCGAGATTTTCCCGAAAGTTTTTAATATATTATAATAGAGCCCGCCGACGGCGAGATCGAGCCCGCCGACAGCGAGCCTGAACGGTTAGCCTTGCTTCTAGAAGCCCGCCGACGGCGAGACAGTTGATTCAAGCCAAATTCGATGAATCTGGACGCGTTTTGAAGAGGTGCTTAAGCAACCTTTGGAAATATGACTCTTTCTATAAATAAAGAAGATTTTGTATGTTATGTGGTGTCGGTGTCAAATTTGTGCTTCCTTTTGTAGTGAGAGTTAGTGTTTAGTGTCTTGGTGAGTTATAAGTGTGTTGTATAAGAAGGAAGAGTCAGAGGAACTTGAGGAATCTGCTTGGGGAGAAGAATTGAGATAAGTATATTTGTTTATTGTTTTATAACTTTAAATGAAATCCAACATATGTGTTATTATTCTCATGCATTCTGAGTAGTTTCCTTTGTCTTTCTCCTTGTTGTTGAGGTTTTGTGAAATGAAGAATTAAAAGAGTTGTGCTTAATAATATTAAATAGAGATTATGATAATCTTTTACTTAAATCTTAATTTACTTTCAATTTGCCAATTGAATTGTTAACATATGTTGAATTATCAATTATAAGTAAAGATTACATCCAAGATTCGGGAATTCAAAGCCTTGAAATGAGGGTGCAAATAAATAGGGAAATATTAATTATCGAGAGAAGAATTGAATATTTTAATGTGATGAATTAAAATCTTCAATTCGGTACTATTGTTTGGGAGTCGAAGTGTAGATGTTAGCCTCGAGTGAGGGAACGTGGGAGCTCTCAAGTGGCAGTCATTATCCTCCCAGCCTAGCCACAGATTCAGTAACCAAACATAAGTATTAGTCAATGTTCTTTGCACCTGGACCAAAGGTAAAGAATATGAATGCTCCTATTTGGCACAATATAATTCTAAACTTATTTAATTATTCATTCACTCAATCCTCTTAACAAGGAGAAAGATACTTTTCTAAATTGACTTATATATTCTGTCTTTTAAGTATTAGTTTTAAGTTTAAGCATTTTTCATTTTTCGTATACTATACTAAATTAGATTAGTAATCGACTTTACTAAAAATTAGTCTGTAAATCTCTAACTTCCTTGTGGGATCGATATCTAGGACTCCAATAGAGCCCTTTATTACTTGAACGATATGTATACTTGTGTTGATTAAAGGGGAGGGAGTACAATTGCTACTTACTTTGAAAAACATATATAACTTTATTAAACTTAACAATTATATACATCCTTCTATTTTTACCATACTCTCCCCCTAGGCTGAATTCTTATATTTGCAGCACGTTGTTAGTTTTGCAGGCACCCCTTCGAAAAGTGTCCACATTCAACGTATTTCTAGAAAGAACCGTCGATCCCGCTGTCGGCGGCCTTGAGCTCGCCGTCGGCGGCCTTCTAGAAACAATACTTTAGACAGGCCCCACCGTCGGTGGCCTCCATTGCAATTAATTCTGAACTCTTGAGAAAATCACGCCGTCGGCGAGCTGTCTACGCCATCGACCTCGCCGTCGGCTCCCTAGGTCAATTTTGCATAATTTGGTCCTTTTTGCTCCAAATTCGCACATTTTTGCATATTTTCGCTCATTTATCCTTAAATCTTCATACTTGCAGAAAAACACTAAAAATACATTTTTTTAAAGTGCAATATCATCAAAATAAGTAAAAAAGAGGCATAAAAATCTTAACTTTTTTTCCTTGGGTCATCTCCCTACCACGAAAAAAATTTGCGTCTGGTGTCCGGACGCAGAGCTGCGTCCGGAGTCTGTGAGAGCACACCCCATGTACACCCCATGTACACCCAACCTGTAGAGGAGTTACATGGGTGATACATGTAGTGTATCTTCGTTGTCCGGACGCAGAGCTGCGTCCGGACACCGAACGCAAATTTTTCTCCCGTACCACAGTGGCGATTGAACGTTCCTCTACATTATGACCACTTGGAGGGCCGCAAATCGATCCATAATTTACGTTCACAACACGTGGACCTCTTCCAATATGTCTTGATGCACCTTCTCTTTATTAAATTCCATAAGCTCTATTTACCTCTGCAAGAATTCTCCTTCTTGTATGGGGCATGTCAACATTTACCGCACCACTTTTCAGGATGTTGAATCTTGAATTGTCTTTCAAAAATACATGCCTTGAGAGTTAGCCGTGAGAAAGGAGAAGAGAGAGAGAAGAAAAACATTATGAAATTCTCAATAGAGAGGCTAGACAAAAGTTCACAGAATGGGGTCCCTTAATTCATCTTTTTACCTCCTCCTTATAGAAGTGTACTTGCCCAATTACAGAAAGAAGGGAACTGTTATGGATACCGCCCAAAATGCAATCAATATGCTGATTTAATACTAAATTTATATTATAATTTGAATTCATATATTGTGGAAATCATCCAGTCGACGTGTTTTGGCTTGGTCGATCAAAGCGACGGGCCTCATGGCAGTTGTTTCTGTCAAGGTATAAGTGGTCGGTCGGCTGGTTGCGTTCTACCGGCTTTTAGGGAGCTTCAACGGTTGGGACTGTAGATAGACTTATCAACCATATTCGTCGATAATAGATGTCTGTGGACTTGATCAATCTATTGATCATTCAGATGACTGGTTCAGATATTGCCTCTTGAATTTGATGTCTCGATCATTGAGCAATTATTTTTAGTCGTTTGATTGCTTTGAGATTTAATCTGACAATCTTGGTGTTTACACCTAAATTTTATTTTTTACATTTATAAAACTCAGATATTTTAGATCATGTGAGAAATATCCCTATTTTAATTTTCAAAAAAGTGAAATACGTCTCCTGTACATGTTTGGTTTCATATATAATATTTATATGAAATTTTTATTTGTTTCTAGGGCTGAGCAAAATATAGATATTCTACTAGATCAAGATGAATAAATGCAATATTTATTCATTTTTATCTTACTAGCTATGCAATAGATTTATACAAAAATTAGGTAAATATATTAGGAATGAATGAAAATGACATATAACAAATACATATAATATATTTTGACATTGCTATTAAACTTTATAAATATTATTTCCATGTATTAATATTTAATTCATTTTTTAAACATTTAATAGGTAAAAAAAACAGAAATATATCTTTTGTAAGGTTGTTATTGTGTTCAACAAATAAGCCGCATGATATCATATGTTGCAAGAAAATATATGCCAAACAATTTGAATTATAGTTGATGTTTTATTTTTTAAAATCCTATCAACAATCATTAACATCTTATAGTTACGTGATTAGGGTTATCAAAATTACTTCTTTGTGCGTGAGCAGCTCGTGTTCAGCTCTCTAAACAAATGAGCCGAACACGAATGCACTTTTGGGGCTCGAATTATAAACGAGCCTAACAAGAGCTGGATCTGGGTTGCTCGTGTTCGACTCGTTTACACCCCTACTCCTACTATAACCTGAGCGATGTTTCCTTTGATATTGGGAGGTGATCCTACGATTTGGGCAAGTGGTGTTCAATCTACGGTGATGATCGTTATCTAGTCAGGCTTCGCTAGGGGGAGCTTCTTCTTTAACAAAAAAAGAAAAAACTCCTTTAAAAACAACATCAAAATGAACAATGATATAAAGCGGTTGTTGCTTTTAAAAAAAATGTGTTGACTTTTTAACTTTATTGCATGAACTTTTTATTATTATAAGTTACTTTACTAAACCTAATATTATCATAAGATTTAAGGATAAATTCGACATTTTGCTTGCAAAACCATGGACTATGCCCTAGAAAGCTCAGAGCTATTTCCAGTGAGATAACAAAATAATGCAGTCCACCATAATAAATTTTGATCAGGCTCACATAAAAGGCAGGCTAAAAGATATAGTTTTGGTGATGCAATGATGATATATGATGATTTTGTAGCAGTATTCAAACTAATGATTGCTTAACTTTAAACAATTGGGCTGCTGAACTAAAAAAAGAAAAATATATATCAAAGTATGACTCCAAGGCCGTTAAGTTGTAGTTTAAGACTAATAAACTAAGTTCAAACGTGGACATTAGACCTAACAATTGAAGTTACTGAACCCACAGAACAGTTACACCAAACGTTGTGGGAGGTTTGGTTTGACATTAGACCTAACAATTGAAGCCATACGAGACATGCCAATAAAGCCGAAGCCGACCGGATGATTCAAGCACGGTTCATTCGACCAGAAAAGAGACACAAGAGCATCCGAGCCAACCATTACAAAAAAGCCGACTCAATACGATAATATACCCTCCAGTAGATTCAATCCAAGGGAAGGTCCAGTTCCACAGTATCTTCAGCCATCCCATGGATGCCTTAGAGGCTCCTCACCATAAATCAAGGATTGATAGCAAGGCTAGATCAGTAAATCGACTAATACCGACCAAGTTCAACCAATTTAGTTGATCTCGTCGACCTGGAGCCAATTAAGATTAGTCGATCAAGCCAACAAGTAGTGGAACGACACTCCTATACATTTAAAAACATCAGAATAACCTAATACGGACCCCTTTCAAATAAGGGCAAAAATATAATAATATCATTATGCTCGCTCCTCTATAAATAGACAAAACATGTTATGAATAAGGCAAGATCGATTATTGTTCATTCCTCTCTTTCTTTCTCTCCCTCTCTATTTCTCCTTGTTTACACTATATTCCTTGGTTATTATTCATAAAAAATTTAGATTAACATTCTGAAAGGTGTTGTGAGTGTGGATCATGCCATAAACAAGAAAATAAGTAGCTTAAAAAGAAAAATCCTATAACAGAAACATTGACAACATAGAGTGCACCAGAGAATTTATGACACAATCGATACAAGAGCTGAAGTATCAAATGTTGGAGGCCATCCAAGGCACTCGGACTTGAGAGAGAGATTAGCAACCTCAGGATGAAAGATCGGTGCCCAACGGCAGAAGAGCCCTCTATCCTTGGAGAGGGATGGTACTCCTAGTACTTTAATAGCATCGTTTAAGGCATACTTAGGCACCCTGTCACCCCGTGAATGTATTATTGCAGTAAATCTTTGAGTTCGAGCTTCCTGAACAATTCAAGATCCAAGTGTTAGAGTTCTACAGGGCTAGGCTTATGGGGCCGACTACATAACCTTATTTGAGTCGACCGTATGTTTGTTAAGAATCACCGAAGTATTGAAATGCAGTCTTTTCTTCACAATGTTGAGGGAATTGACCCTCATGTGGTTCAAAAAATTACCACTTTGAGTAATAATGTCATTAGTTGATTTTAAATGAATGTTCATGGCAAAATTTGTTAGTTCCTGAAAGCCACAAAGGAGCTTGCATGTCCTTCTACAGCTTCGTCACGGATTGAGCGAGAGTTTATGCTTATTTATTACCTGCTTCCAGAATGAGATGTTGAAAGTTTGTGACCTAGAACCCATACTCACCCAAGCGGCCCTATCTCAACCGCTAAATGAATGACCATTTTAATATGTGTTGGGTCTGTAACAACCAAAAACACTAATCGATTAATTAAAGATGGTCAACAATCGCATACTAGCCAATGAGTATAACTCTAACCTCATCTCCTCCGAAGTAGAATCCTCCACCGATCACCCTTAGAAAAGGACTGCCCAACACAAAGGTTCTAAACCGATACATAATTCATGCCCTTCTGATCATCCTCATTATGAAGACATTTGGTTGCCCTAATATCATAGGGTGGCTAATAGAACACACCATCGAGGGAGTCAGGCCCAGTATACTGGCCAGTGTCTGACCCAATAAGATTAGTGTCCACTACCCAACACAAAACACCCAAATCAACTCCATTGATAGTTTCAATGGACTAGATAGTAGAGGTTATGCAAAATAAAAACTATTTCAAGATAACACCTCTGATGAAGATCGAAGCTTAACTTTATGATCCTAAGAGATATTTTATCTATCATCCTAACCATGTTCATGATAAGGAGGATTGTCGACGCCTTTAGAGATTAATTAAGGAGTTGATCAAATCAGAAAACTTGAAGGAATTTGGGGCGTCGGGAGTAACAAACCAATTGTTAGGGAAGACTCCGTTTGAGAAAATATCAGAAAAGTCGGTCCGAGTCCGTAAAATCAATGTCATTAGCATAATTCCTACCATATTTTGATGAGATGGAGGCTCACTCGCCGAGCCAACCTAAAGTGGCTTCAATTGGGAGAGTTATGCATAACCACCCTTGTACCTAAATGTGGCTCACATCCTCTAATAGTCTTCACCAGTGAAGACTTGTCCCCTAAAAGTAATCTTTAAAGCGATGCTAACATCATAATTATGCTGATTACCAACTACTAGATCGATAGCACCCTCATCAACACTAACAACTCCATGAACATCCTCTTCAAGTCAGTTTTCAGGAAGACGGGCCTTAGGAGTGAACAATTGGTCGCTACGACTAGGCCACCCTACTATTTTTATGGCAAGAGGAAGGAGGCATTGAGAACCATCGTTTTACTAGTTACTTAGAGAGAAAAAAGATAAGCAATTCACCAACATGATGGAATTCGTAGTGGTTGGTTCACAGCCTAGCTTCAATACTATCTTTGATCTATTCCCCACTCAATTAATGCAAGGTTGTCACATCTACCTACTGTGTAGCTCCAAAGTTCTC
This sequence comes from Papilionanthe hookeriana x Papilionanthe teres, assembly GCA_022702705.1. Classification (NCBI taxonomy): domain Eukaryota; kingdom Viridiplantae; phylum Streptophyta; class Magnoliopsida; order Asparagales; family Orchidaceae; genus Papilionanthe; species Papilionanthe hookeriana x Papilionanthe teres. Next base: position 52,034,305 of record CM040421.1, read on the forward strand.
AAACAACTGAGAGGTGATCACTGTCGAGGAAGATCTTGAGCAATCTCACACATATTATCTCTGGGTGGTTAGATTCATCGGACAAAACTCCCACCTCCCCCCCCCAAGTACGACTAATGACTATGCAGGTAAATTTTTTCTGCTAATTGAAGCTTTTTATGCGGGTCACAAGGATGCGCTGATCGACACCCTCCTGAGACGCCAATATATTTTTCATCTCGATTGCCACTGAATCGTTATACCAATTGACATTGTGTACCACCAACTGAACATTAACTTGATTGGCTGATGAGGTAGAAGATGAGGATTTTAGTCGTCACCTTGCCTTGCCAATCCGAGAGGTGGTCCAAATTTGTTGGAGTTAGTCTACATCCGAGAGATCCAATATCTGTCTTGGGTGTCAAATGTTGTAATGTTGCAGAAATTAAATGACAAATAGAGGATGTGCATTGATTTCAACAATCCGAACACCACTTACCCGAAGGAAGGCTACTTTCTATCGTGGATCGACACACTTATCGATGTATTGGTCAACTACTATGTGATGAGTTTTCTCAATGCTTTCTCCAGCTACAACAAGATCAAGATGCATCCAGTTGATGCTAAAAATCTATATTCATCATAAGTTGGGGATTCTATTGTTATATTTTAATTCTTTTTGGGCTAAAAAATCCTGGTATTACTTACCAGCGCATGAAAGATGTAATTCTTGCTAAACAAAAAAGTAAAATAATATCGAAGTATATGTGTATAATATTTTAGTAAAATGTAGCATTATATGAAAATTTTAAAGGAGTCATTTGAAACTTTAAGAAAGTTTAATATGAAACTTAATCCTCTCAAGTGTAAATCTAAAGCATCAACAGGCAAATTCTTAGGCAATCTCCTAACCCTTATGGGAATAAAGGCCAACCTAGAAAAGGTTTAAGTGCCGATAAACATGATGTCTACCCGAAACACCAAGCATGTCCAAAATTTGATCAACCGGATCGCGGGCCTGAGCCAGTTCTTCTCAAAAGTAGGTGACAAATGTGCTGCTTTCTTCAAAATTTTGAGTCAAGCAAAGAATTTTCTCTGATACATAAATATGAACAAACATTCAGAAAATTAAAACATCCCTAGTATCACCAACACTCCTTGAAAGCCCAAAATTGAATCAAGAATTCTCCCGGTAATTAGGAGTCGGACCCGAGGCCATCAGCTCGATATTAGTTTAAGAGGAGCATGGGAAGCAATTCTTAGGGTCTGTTTGGGGCAGCTGAATGGTAATCAGCTTATTTAGATAAGCTGCTTATTCAGATAAGCAGCTGATTCGAATAAGCTGTCTGTCTGTTTGGTTTGAGCGTTTTGAAAACAGCTGATTAGCAGCTGTTTATGTATAAATGACTCTTATGCCCCTGAAATGAATAAGCTGTTAAGCTGTTTGGTTTCTGCGGTTTGAAAACTGCTTATATGCAGTTGTTTGTAGAAAAATAACAATTTATGCTCCTTTTTTCTTAATAAAATTTTATTAAGTATAAAATCTTATTTAAAATTTAACGACAATTTTTTTTAAATTTTTCATTTGAAGCAGCAGGTAACCTCAAACCTGGGGCCATCCAACCTGGGTATATCCATCCATTTAGCCAAGATTGTGTGAGCCCACGAACAACGTGGGATTCAACTCCCAAAAGAATTGAATATCTTAAAACATGCGGTGAATGTGAAGTTCATACTCTAACAACCTTTCCTAGGTAACCAATATGGCACTGGCCACTTGCTAAAACAAATCCTAACACACTTGAAAATGACTGAAGTATATTCATCAAGAAATATTTACTAATTATAAGGACTTTTTTGGCAAGCTGGGTTATGCCATTTTTCTCATAATGAAGTCTTTGTGCCATGCAGGCTTTTTCCTGATCCTTGTCTTAGCCACACTTTTACTTTCATTATTCATCAAGAAATATTTACTAATTATAAAGCAATATTGTTGAAACATTACATAATACATATATTTGATAAGTTTATGTAAATGCTAAGGATTTAAATTTTAGAGTATAATTTAGGTGCTTAATAGTTGTGCAAAATATAATTAACAATTTATGCAACACTTAAAAAAAAGGATTTATAAATTTGATTCAAAATATTTGAGATGAATGATGATGAAGATGATCAAAAGGGTTACCATTGAATGGTGAAGTACTAAGAATATTATTTGTGAATATTCATAGTTTTAATCCAAGTTTTAGGGGGGAAAATGTAAGGAATGCATTTCTATATATACAATTTATTGACTCTACTCTTTTTTTAACACTATTTTTTAACCACACTGTTAGAGAAAGATAGCCCAAATTTACTGCAAATTTTATGTCCATCCACTGTTTTGCTAATTGCAAAACTGTAAAGAAAAACATAAATTTGTCAAAATGTTAAGAACAATTAGGCCAAATATCTGATATTATCTTTGCAACGCCTGCTTTCTTCATAAGAAACAGTACTAACTCAGTCAAATAAGCTTATGGCCAAACAAAATATCATTTAATTCAAACAGATTTGTCAAAACTTCAAAGATTATACTTTTAAAATCCTTAAAAGGGCAAAAAATCATAATGTAAAAAAGAAAAAAAAACATAAATTTGTCAAAATTTTAACAGCAATTAGGCCAAATACCTGATATCAACTCCTGCTTTCTTCATAAGAAACAGTACTAACTCGGAACCTTCCCAACAGAAGCAGAGACATAAACATCAACGAGCTTTGGCATCTTTTTCTGATAAGGAACTATAAATTTGTTCATAAATTTCATCTCAGAAAGTGCAATGTAGTTGTAAAAATCCAACTCCTTCTTTAGATGCCCCTTCGCCTTCAGAAGCTTCAGAATACGCGGAGATGCCGCTCGACGGGGAGGGGAGAGGCGGGGCTAGGGCACGCAAGAAGCTGCAGATCTAGCCGAAGGAAGGGGAGATCGGGTGTGCTCGACGGAAGATGCTCGCTCGGTTCTGCGGATGTTCGAGCGGTGGTGACGAGCAGAGAAGAGAAAAGGGCTCCCGTGAAAAATACCTTAAACCGCGCTATAAGCTTCCCCGCTCCGCTTTCCGCCTTCGGTATAATTTTAGGAAGCACGGTTCGGCGGTATTATTAAGTGAATTCATAACTTGTTATTCAAACGTGCAACGGCGGTATGATACCGCTACTGCACCTCAATAAGCAGTCCCAAACGCTCTCTTAGTCTACTCCGTTAGCCAAGCCCCCCGAGGAGCCGAGCTCAAGTATCCAATTATTGAAAAATTAACTTTCTCTCATGTTATTTCTACCTGGCTCCACCCGTACTTCCTGCTCGTTGTAATAGATTACTTCTCCAAGTGGATTGAGGCTAAAGCGCTTGCTCATATTACCATAGAGGTCATTTGAAATTTCATTTGAACTGATCTAATCTATGAGCTACCCCTCGTAATCATTACAGACAATGAAATGCAATTTGTCAACGAAGGGGTGAAGGAATTTTTTTAAAGTCAAAGGAGTAACTTGAAGTTTGTGTTTATCTACCATTATTGAATGAATGGATAAGTCGAGGTAGCCAACAAAATTATCCTAAATCTGCTAAATAAAAAGTTGAAGGAGCTAAAGGAAACTGTATTGAGGTTCTATTGTCTGTTCTTTAAGCTGTTTGAGTGACCACTTCCACGGTGACCAAATAAATTCTATTTATGTTGTGACACGAGATGGAGGCAGTGCTGCTGGTTGAATATAACAATCACAATTAGAGAGTGGTGATTAGGGGTGTAAGTAAGTAAAGTTGAATTGTGAGTCTTGTTGAGCATGGCTATATAAGTGGCTCCTTAACTAAGCTCGATGAGTAAAGAGTCAAGCTCAAGCTATCTCGTCTCTATTCGTTCGATCGTGAGTTGGCTTGTTTAAAGAAATTTAATGTAAAAAACAATACTCAAAACATATTAATTTCAAGCTTTATATTTAAAGTATCAATTTTTTTTTAAAAATAATATTTTAAATTTTATATTAAGAGAACTCTTATTTTTTTATCTCCTAATTACTAATTTTCTTTATATCATAATTGCTCATTTTATTTATCTTTTTATTGCAACATTACACTAAATGAATATTATTTTCTTTCTTTTATAGTAAATAAATTGGCTGTTGAGCCGGCTTTTAACTCATAGATTCAAGGTCTATCTAGAGCTTGAACTCCATAGAATTTTTCAAGCTCAAGCTGAAACTCAGAGTGACTCGAGCTCGACTCGACTCTACACATTTTGCACTATTAGTGGTGGTAGCCTCAGCATTCTACGAAACACAATTAGCAGAGTGGAATGAAACTAATAATGAATAAGTGACACTCATGCTCGACCTTCTAGAGGAGAAATGAGTCGATTCAGCCCTCAAACAGGAAGAGGTGAAGAGACGGACGACTCAATACTACAACAAGCCTATTCAGGAGAGGACTTGCACTGTAGAGACCTCGTGCTGAGTTGACCTAGCCACGTGTGGACAAAACATAGTGAAGCTCCACCAGATGTGGACCAAAATATTCATAATCTACAAGCGGGTGGCCCCAGAGCATATAAGCTAAAGATCTCTACGTGAAAAGGGGTACCTCCTACATTCAGTGCAGATAATATGAAGATATTTTATTCCTAAGAAAATGTTTTTATCTCGACAAATGAAATTATGTCATTGTTCCTACCCTTGTACTTATTTTTGTCAATTTCATAAAAATAAATGAATAAATTTTTTTCAACTATGCATACAATCCCCAACCGACACAACGGGATCTTGGAATGTTTAAGCAACGAATAGACGAAGTCCGACTGATACTCAAAGGACTCAAACTGATCCATCAAAGATCGTTCCATTTGAGCGACAAAACTGACAATTACACTGGACATCCAATCAAAAGATTGCACATGATTCAACCCATAATGCTCAAGCATATAAGAATCCATGTCTCATATTTTGAAACGGGGTAGCATATGAATCACCCCAACAATGACTCTGAATGATTAACCTTGCGAAGGCTGCTATAAGACCCGCTTAATACATCCTGCTTAAAGAGTGGCTCATCAAAGACAACGACCTAATCGAGCGACTGAGACAAGGTGGTGTATGACTTGAGCAGGGCACTAACTTGGTGGACCGATCGAAAACACTCTTAACTCTCCGACTCATCAATAATCATAATTGGACACTCATCACAATGCAAACCGCTCAATACGAGGATATAAAAAGAAAATTAATATACATATTAAGGTAAAATACAACAGAAATGGTGCGACAAAACCAAAACAAAAAAAAAAACACTTCATTTTTCATTCATAATCAAAAAGTGCCTATAAATATTCTAACAACTTTGTTACATGTGTTAGAAAAAAAATCTTTCCTAGTAAAATTGCGGGGCGGGGCTATACATCAACATCCTACTATACATCAACATCCTACCATGTCTTGATCGCTCTCTTCCTCCCCCATTGTCCGAGTTGGATTTGTGAGAAACTTCCCCATATGAGTCAATTCAAAGGAAACCAGTTGAGCCTTCACTAGACAATTTTTGAATTATGTATTGAACTTAGGTCTCCTAATTCGATAGAAAGTTCTCTACCAATAAGTTAAGTATTGTTGCCATTTTGACAGGTGAAACTCGTAATATTCTGGGCGTTCTAATGCGAGATAATGTCAATTTTTTTTAAAATGTTGATTTCCTAAAACAATTTATTTTAATGACTATTTAAGAAAATTAGTGTGCGTGTGTGTGTTTGTGTGTGTTTAGATGTGTCGCGTTCCTCGATTCTTTGGTTGATATTTGCAAAATCAGTTCTAAGTCCTCTTAAGTCGGGGATTTGAATCCGCCTATGTTCATATATGTTGAGTAGTCAGGCACATGAGATTAGTTGTGGCTCGTAACATACCCTTCGACCATACATACATACATATACATATATTGACACGCGCGCTTATGTGGGTCTGTCAATTTGAAAGAGATCTAAGTCCACATGTGAAGGTTATTTTAGTAATTAAAAAAAAATGAGAAGGTTAGTTAAATTTAAAAATAGTTTTTAAATTTGGCGAACAAATCAAACCTCATAATTAGTTTTTTATAAAAGAAAATGGCAATATAATCTTATATAGAAGAGTTTGTTTCATTAATTAGAATCATAAACATATATTAAGTAGCATAATATAATACTAGTATTATAACAAGTCTAGTTCTGTGTTACATTTTTAAATAAGTTTTGAAATTTTCATATTATTATTATTATTATTATTATTATTATTTTGATAATAACATTTTGTATGTTTTTTTTACATTTTAATAATACAGCTATTGAAGATATGTTTAATCATTTTCATAGCTAAATGTGAGCCATTTAGTCATATTCTTAGAGAATATATTTAAAAATTTTAAGAAACATTCACACCTTTTCTAAAGTATGAATATATATTATTTATGTTTTGATTTAAAATTATAAATCTAGACATATTGAAAGTAAAACAACTTGTTTGTTCTAATGCTCAAACTTAGTTTTAGCTATTTTTGTGTTTTATTTCTTAAATAAATTAATTTATTATAAAAAATAAAAATGCATATATGTGAACAGGGTAATAACTAAGTATGTATTTGACAAAAAGATGTAATAAACAAACATAATAATGAGGACAACCATAATAACTAGCAAGTCGAGAATGATGTTTGTTTTCAAGTCCTGACGATCAAGAATTCGAAATAATTTTCTCTCCATGGCAGCATTCCTCCTGACCCGATCACTATCTGGAGCGAAGTCATCCGTGTCATCGTCCCAGCGAAAGTAATTTCATTCTTTATGTGTCAAGTTTATGGGACAACAGTAAAATCTCCTACCATAGTTGTATTCTCTTCTCGACTGGTAATCAACACACCGCATGTCGCGGTAGCAGCTTGGAACTCTCGAAGTACCTAATGCTCTTGAACTCATATTTCATGTGATTATAATACACCATCGCTTAATTTGAGAAAAAATTAAATATGTGAAAGAAACATAAAAAAAAAATTTGTTTTACAATAGAAAAATGAAAGGTAATTGAGGCACATCAAGAAAAATACAATGCAGTTTTATACAATGATATAGAAAAATACATCCACACAACCAACTTACAACTGAAATATGAATCATCAATCAGAAATGATGTTGTAACAACTACCTTCACATGTTTTTTGAAAGAGTAAGTCATCATATCTTAGAATATGACCCGCTTCTTCTTCCGTAAATGAAAGCTCTCTAGATGGTACTCTGTAATGTCGAGTGTCTTTTATTGAAGAGTTCATTCCTCCATCTAATCTCTTGGTTATTGAGCTTAAAAAAAGAAATGTGATACCTCGTGTTGGGAAATGGTTTCAAGAAACCTCGTTATAATGGATACCCCGAATCAACTAGATAATATTTTTTCTGAATAATAACATCGTTAGTGAACTTCTTAAAATAGAAGATTCTTGTGATGTCTAAAATGTACTAATCTTGTGGCGGCGTTGAAAATTTATATTTCACAGGCGGGTTACAAATTTGAAAATTCTGTCATCGTGAGCACTTCTTTCCCAACCAGCCATCATGAATGTAAAATACATGTTAAAATCACACACTACTAAGATATTCATGTAGCAGCCTCACATCTTTTGATGTATGTGATCTTCTCCTCATTGTCAATGCATGTTGCATCGAAATGTATGTTGCCAATTGCTCTGATGCAATCCTTTTTTAAAAGAAGCGTGTTAGACCATAATTTCTATTTTTTAAAAAAATTATGCTTATGTTAGAATAGATTGAGATACAAATAACTTGAAGAATGGTATATATCTCGGATCACTGTGGATTTCTCGTGGTGTTTGAGAAAAAATAGGGTCTTGGGGTTTACAATGTTGTTGGACAGTTTCAACAAAGTTAACCCCATTCTTAAAGTACTTGCTTATTTTCTATGGGGAGTATTGAAAATGCTCGGAAGCAACACGGTAAACTTATTGTGTGACAGAATAAAATGCATGATAGCTAGGACTTCTCAGGATGTGAAGTGAGACAATCCATCTAAACCATAAATTGATCGCAATTCATCAAGCAAATCACATAAAATATGTTTCAATATCTGAAACATGCTATGAATTCTCCTTTGATGTGCTTCAATCTGCCTATTGTATCGTGAATATTTTTGGTGATGTTTGTAAACCCTCCTTGTTGAAGTGCATGGTCGACATATTTCCATTCTCTCTCTCTCAAACACACATCATTGAATAAGATCTTTTTGTCTATATCGCAAATAGCAGATAGCCCAACTTTATTTTCCTTACTCATTTAAATTATAATACAATTAAAACATTTGGAATGATACATAACTTATATATATATATATATATATATATATATATATATATATATATATATATATATATATATATATATATATATATATATATTATATAAACCAAATCAGAATTTTGTGAATCCATGAAATTCAAGGTAGAGCTCAATAAAAATTAAGCTACCAAAGAATGTTCCAATCTAAATCACCAAATGTACAATTCAGGCATTAAGACCATGTAGCACCTGTGACATGTGTGTTTTAAGAATAAAGAGTATCAGTTGCAAATAGTGGCACTTAGTGATTGGTTGATCCCTTTGTTATTATTTTTCCATCATTGCTCTACGACGCATTTCAAAATGATATGCTTCGCAGTCTCACAGTCTAAAAATCGAGTGAATCGAAAGACCACATGCAAGAAACCCAACAAATTTGAGAGCTAAGCAACAATAAACCAACACGATATAAACGGTTACAAACAAAGAAAGAGTTAAATAGTATATTATAAAAACATATTAATCAATCCCCAAATTGTTGGCTTTCTGATATTTCAAAATGTCTCAATTCTAATGTTAGAAAAGTCATGGCATTTTTCTTTCCTCTTGTTTAAACTTTGAAAGGATTGTATGGAAAGAATTTAGGAGCCGTGCTGGTTATTTTGAAAATATGTCCATGAGAATTTGGTTTTTTTGTTTTTGCAAATGTCTCTATTTTCATTTTAGATCAATAATTGCATTTCTCTTTCCTCTTATTCAACTAGAAAAGAGTTTAGGAGTGCTGAAAATATCTCAGTTTAGATGTTTGAACATTAACAAGGACCCAAACACATCCTTAAAGCTCAGTGAGATCCCTAAATCAAAGCAAGCTCTATCCTTTATCACCAATTTTATCATATAAGCTACAAAACCACGTAGTATCTATTTCAAATAGTGATAAGATGAACATTTTAATTTTCTTTTCCATCATTGCTCTACTAGACATTCCAAATAAATATATCAAAACACACATATTCGAAGTTAGCATCTGACCTGACCCGTAATTACACAATAAATTAACTTTCAAAAGATGGCAAAAAACTTGACCTAATTTATAAATAGCGGCTAGTGTGAAAAATCATAAATGATATAAAAATTAGAAAATATTTTACACACTAGGGGTACTACGCAAGTATATGTATCGTTTCAAGTAATATAGAATTTTCTTTAAAAGCCCCAGTATCGATCTCACGATGAAGTGAAGTAAGAGGTCTTTAGTAAAATTCTAGTTTTTTACTAATAGTCTTTAGTTTGGAATGTCGATTAAAATTGTTTTTTTATCAAGCAACTACTCCTAAATGCAAGTGTTAACTGTAAAGATAGTAACTATAATTAAATGCAAATAATAATTCTAAATATAACCCTTTTTGGATGAATTGGATTGGAGAATTTTGAGATACTAAAAACTACAATTCTTATGTAATGAAATGGATAATGTATAGGAATGAGATGCATTAAATATTTTATGTGTCAAATAGGAGCAATTCTATTCATTACCCTTTGGTCCAGGCATAAAGAACATTGACTAATCCTATGCTTGGTTACTGAATCTGCGGCTAGGCTGGGAGGATACCGGCTCTCACTTTGGAGCTCCCACGTTACCCTCGAGGGCTAACAATCTACACTTCAACACCCAAACGATAGGACCGAATTGAGGATTTTAGCCTGTCACTCTAAAATCTCCAATTTTACGCCCGATTAATATTATTTTCCTATTTATTTGCACTCAATCCCCATGAATTACGCAATTCATTCACGGACATTGAATGTGGTTACACTTTGTTGAGAATTACACTGTTCATTTGGGACAATGCAATTACAACGAATTTTAACAATACAACGGGCCCTTATTGTAATGTAAATGAAGTGCAAGTAAAAACCATCACATTTATAATTAAAACATCTTTAAAAAACATCCCAATATCCTAATCATGAATCCTACTCATTACAAAAGAAAAGTAGAATTGAAACAATGACATAATTTTCTTATGCCATTATTTCTAAAGAAGAAGAAAGAGTAAGAAAGATACATCACAAAGTACGAAGAAAACACAACGGAAACTTCATTAAACCAAAGCAAATCCACTATGTAAGTGTTTACAAAATCATAAGATAATGAAGAACAATACTTAGTTTTTTCCCTTTGAAAGAAAGATGAAGATCTCTCCCATAAAGTCTCTCGTCGATCCATGCAATGCTAGTGCAATCCTTTACAAATTCTCTCAAAATCTCCTCTTCAATCTCTCCAAAAGGATAAAAATCTACATTTCTACTCTTAATCTAAGAATCCTAAACATTCTCCAAGATTTTCCTAACATTCCTCTCCTTTTTTCTCCACTTTTTCTCTCCTAAATTCACTAATTTAAAGAGTGTGAACAAATTTCTAAGAGTTCCCTTAAGCACCCCTTCTAAAAAGCGTCCAAATACGTCGAATTTCGGCCCAAAACCGCCAAAAGTCAGTTTAGAACCTTCCCGGGCTCAGTCGACAGGTTCGAGGTCGCTGTCGGCGAGCTTTTTGGGCATTTTTCGGCCTTCTCAGGAAAATCCCGCCGCCGGCAAGCTCAAGGGCACTGTCGGTGGCCATGCTCTGTGCAGCTCCACCGTTTTGCTCCGTTCGGCTCCGTTTTAGCTCTGTTTCGCCCCATTTCAGTTGCGTTGCGTTCATAACACATAACTCTACAAAATAAGCATAAAAATAACCTTTCTTTAAAGTGTAATCTAATTCAAAAATATGCAAGAGGTGTAAAAGAGATTAAGCATCGAAATACTTATCAAAATGTGTCAGGGCAAAATTTAATTTATTGCTCGTTTTTGCTCCAAATTGCACTGTTTTTACTTCTTTTTGCTCCAATCACCATTTCTTGTACCTAAAACCAAAAAACATACAAAATACCTTCCTTTAAAGTGTAATACCATAAAAAAAATGAGTAAAATAATATAGCAAAAAACTTATATATTTTAGGCGTGTCAAAATCCCCAAACTTAACTGTTACTTGTCCTCAAGTAACACTATAACTTTAAAAATAAAATATGTTGACTTGTGGTTGTGGGTTTCAATAGAGTTTACTATAATTTCATCTCAGAAATATTATAGTATAACATAGGAGAAATTCTAGCAAATCAACCTAGGACTAGAGTGTAAGAATATCTCATATTCAACTTAGGAATTCTGATTCTTTTATTTACTTCAAAAGTTATTGAAAATTTTTAAACTAAAGATTCATAGAAAGTATAAAAATGGAATTTAAGCACCTTATCTATACTAATTTAACCAATACATTTTGAAATAATAATAAATTTAGGATTATTTTTTAGTCTTTTCATTTAAAAAGATTCAAGTGAAATCAATTTTTTATTAGGCTTCTCCTCAAGCTTCATCTCACTTATTTTCTTTTCTTTTTTTTTCTTTTCTTTCGGGATCATTTTTAATCCCTTTTTTTCATTTATTTATTTTTTTCTTTTGGGATCATTTTTAATCCTTTTTTTCACTTTTTTTTATGTGAGGATTACTATATCTGGATAGACATTTAATAATTTTGAATTTCACTATTCTCTCTCTAAATCCAAAACTCAAAACTTTCCCTCACTTTTTATAAGTGTAAGTATTAGTTAGAAACAGGTTTTCAATAAAGGCTCAATTCTTATTAAGTATAAATCTAAGAATTTTAGCTTTTCAAATATTCAACTCCTTTATACCATAAATAGAAAAATCATTTTTCCAATGTTTCCTACAAAATATCTTAATTCTAGAACAGTTTCTTCACACAGGATTTCAACTAAGTTATTTTTCTAACATTCCTAAAATCAAAATTATAATAACCTAAAGGTAACACCACATACTACAAGTCATTTTTTAAAGTGATATCAAATTAAATACAGACTACTAAGGACAAATAAAGTTACATTTTAAAAATTTTCTTCCCCCAAACTTAAATTTTAAAATATTTTGCAATTAATTATATAAAATATTGCAGGAAGAAAAAGTAAAGGTTGAATCTACTTACTACTACAACATCCTACCAAATTCATATACATGCATAATCAGGATAGAATGACTGTATGAGAAAGTAAATCTAACCTAAAACATGCTTGCAATAAAATTACACTAAAAGGAAGTATTTTCACATTAAAATTTTATTTTTCTTCCTACCCCCAAACTTAATTTTTAACATATAAAGCATTCAGTACATAAAATATAAGCAGGAAGAAAAACGGTTTAGAAATTCTATCTACCACAAATGTTTATCAAATCCATTTGCAAGTATTCATTTGGACAAAACAATATGCAACAGAAAGTAAATCTAAACTAAACATGTGAAAATGTGAATATAAAAATGTTCTTCAAGACTTAAATAAAGTTGTAACACAAACATAAACACACGTATGATAAATGAGGTCAATTCTTCCATTAACTCATCACATCACATTGATTTACTTCAAATTTCTAATGTAATCACTACACTAATAAATTAGGTAAATTTTAAATGGTTTTATAGATTATAATATGAAAGAAAAGATTATCCCTGATAAATTGGTTCCTAGGCACCAATCTCATGCATCATCTAATCCTTATAATTAAGCACCTCTAACAGTAATAAAGATAGTGTAAGATCATCCATATAATATTCATTAAATAGCTTCGCGACTCCTACCTAATGAAAATAAAGTTGCAGAAAGGAAGTAACAAATTAAGATGGAACTATCAATGTTCGAAATTCATGATTTCTCTTGTAAAACTCAAGTCTGGGTGAGACCCAAGTCATAGTGGACTCATCAATCCAACTACTACAAGAGATCAAGCCTAGCCATAATAAGAAGTTAAGGAATCACCTCCCTTAAGAAACAGAAAGATCAAACTACTAACAATCCAAACATCTACCAATCATTAATTAAACTGATCAAACCTTAATGACACAAAAAGATCAAGTCAATCCACTCATCCAAACGTGAATTAAGCTGATCAATTCACACTAAAGCAAACACAATTCAACACTAACAATCATGACTCTCAAGCACACTAAATCAAAGCACACTTATAAATATGGGTTGCCTCCCATAAAGCGCTTGGTTTTAACGTCGTTAGCCCGACAAATTATTCCACCTGGATCAAAATTCCAATTAAGTAATCCTCAATCAATCGCCCAATCATTTCCAGATCCAGGGATTCTTATAAAATCCTCAAATTTTAATTTTTCATTAAACTCTTCATTTTCATTTGATTTATAACATAATTCCTCATATTTCTTTCTAGATCCAATATTCTTCTATTAATTTTCTCAATTCGCATATTAATATCATACTTGAAATTCATAAGAAATGGATCTGTATATGATAATTCAAGATCTCCCAAATTTTGGATCGGATTCTCTCTAGATAATTCATATTCAGGATCAAATTCTTCTATGTCACTCTTCTGTTTGAAATTATCTTCCAATTCTTCCCCTTTATAATTATTAAATGATGGAGGATCTATCTTAGTTGAGGAAATATGTTTTTTCAATTCTTTAGGAATTTCTTCCAATGATCTTCCAATATCCTTATCCTCTTTTCTCAACTCAATGTTCTTTTGAAATATATTCTCAAATTTTCTTCCAAGTCCTAGTTCAATAACTTTATCTTGTTCATAATTCAATTCAGATTTTTCTTGTGATTGAGTCGCATATAAAGATATAAAGACTGGTAGTGTACATGAATTCCTTAAATAGATAGGCTTTAAAATTGTATGGGGTACATCCACCTTAAGTTCATGTGATTTTTCAACAGATGGAATTAAAAGTTCACTATTTTTGGCATCTTCCATCATTTCATATCTCTCTTGAACATACATACAGTCTTATTTAAATAATGTTTTTGAATCATCATGAAAGTCTATTTCAATCTCATATGTTAACTTACTCTCAAAACTTTCTTGAAAATGTTCTTTACTTAGATAATCAATTTCATCTATCCAAAAACAATCATCTTTTCTCTCAGCTCGATATTTCATAGTCTTTAATACATCAAAAGTGACTTCATGGTCATTAATATTCATAGTCAACTCTCCTTTTTGCACATCTATCATAGCTTTTCCAGTAACAAGGAAAGGTCTTCTTAAAATAATTGGAATTTCTTTATCTTCCTCCATATCTAATACAATAAAGTCCAAAGGAAAGATAAATTTATCTACTTTAACAAGCACATCTTTTATAACTCCTTTTGGATAAATGATAGATCGATCGACTAACAGAAGGGTTACAGTAGTGAGAGAAATATCGACTAAACCTAACCTTCTAAATATAGATAGAGGCATCACATTAATGTTCACTTCTAAATCATATAAAGATTTTCCACATAATCTTTTTCCAATTACACAAGGAATTGTAAAGCTACAAGGATCTTTAAATTTCTGAGGAAAATTTTTCTGAAGTATAGCGCTGCACTCCTCACTTAGTGCAACTATCTCGTAATCCCCAAATTTCCTTCTCTTGTTTAATATATCATTTATAAACTTTACATAACTTGGCATATGTTCCAAAGCTTCAGTGAAAGGAATATTTATTGTTAACTTCTTAAGTACTTTCATGAACTTCAAAAAATTTTTATCCAACTCATGTTGTCTAAGTCTTTGAGGAAATGGAGGTGGTGGTCTTTCCAAACTGATTTTTGTAGGAGATCTTAATTTTTCCAGATCCTTAGAAACATGTTCTTTAGGTCTTTTTGTTTTCTTTGTTTCTCTCACAAAATCTTTCTCTTTTCTAACCACATCCTCTATCTCTCTTTTACTTTTTAATTAGACAGCTTCTACTTGTTCATTAGTGTTCTCTTTTGGGTTGATCTCAATGTTGTTAGGAAGGATTCCTTGGGGTCTATTGTTAAGTGAATCATCAATTTGTCCCAGTTAATCCTCTATGTTTCTAATCGCAGCATTTTAAATTTGCAATTGGTTTCCCATTTGCAATACCACTTCTTCCATAGACATCTTTTTATCCTTAAATTGTTGATCATTGTTAGAGTCCGGTGGATATGAAGGTCTATAGTTTGTGTTCCCCTGATTTTTCCAACTTCCATTAGGATTTGCATGATTATTTTCTCATTTTTGGTTTCCACCATCAGTAGTATGATTCCAGTTAAATATAGGATGGTTCTCCCAACCTGGGTTGTAAAAGTTAGAGTACGGGTTGTTTATGGTATTTAAAGCATCATATGAGAAGTTAGAATCAATCATATGCCCTAATGAACTTTTCTCACTTACATGAGTAAATTGAGGTTGGTTCATTCTAAATTGGTCCAACTTCCTTGATATAGCAGCAACCTGAGATGCAAGAATTACAATAGCATCTGTATCATGAACACTAGCTACATTTTTATGATATACCCTTGTAGGGGGTCATTGAAATTCATTTGTAGTCATTTCTTCAATTAATGTATACGCTTCATCAAATGTTTTTGACATTAATGAACCACCAGCAGCAGCATCAATTATAGACCTAAGGGATTCTACTAACCCATTATAAAAAGTTTGAATGATTAACCAATCGGGCAGAGCATGGTGTGGACACTTTCTTAGGAGTTCCTTAAATCTTTCCCAGGCTTCGTATATTGATTCCCCTTCATACTGACAAAATGAGATAATATCGTTTTTAAGTTTAGTAGTCCTTGAAGGTGGAAAATACTTAGCTAGGAATTTTTGACTTAACTCCTCCCAATTTTTAATAGAACCAGATGTTAATGAGTATAACCACATTTTAGCATTATCCCTTAGTGAGAAAGGAAAAAGCCTTAGCTAACAGCATCGTCTGACATAACGTTATAACGAAATATAACACA
Organism: Papilionanthe hookeriana x Papilionanthe teres; assembly: GCA_022702705.1. Taxonomy (NCBI): domain Eukaryota; kingdom Viridiplantae; phylum Streptophyta; class Magnoliopsida; order Asparagales; family Orchidaceae; genus Papilionanthe; species Papilionanthe hookeriana x Papilionanthe teres. The sequence continues at coordinate 52,050,465 of CM040421.1, forward strand.
AAGTTCTATCAAATTGATAAATGTAAATAGGGATCCTCCAAAGGAGTTCCCCAAAACTGATTGTTCTGCACCAGTCGGATAATCTCAGGATTTATTTCAAACGAGTCAGCTTCTACTACAGAATTTTGTATACTTAAGTGGATTTCATCTGTCGTAGGATTTACGTAATCCCTTAATGATTTATGATGATTTTCGAAGTTATTATTTTGAAAGTTTTCCATTTTCATTTCTAGTTTTTCGAGTCCTTTCTGTATTTTTAGTTTTTTTATTTTTTTCAAACTCGGGATCATAAGGCACAAGTCCTGCAGATCCTTTGTTTCGCATACTTAACACAACATACCATACATTAACAATTAAATAAATAATAGATGAAAAATATATTCAACACAACAAAACATTTTCACAAACACCTTATTTTTCACACAAATAATTTTTTTTCACAACACTTTTTCATATAAAAACACTTTTCACACAAAAATAGTTTTTACGACACTACAGTTTTCCAAGTCTAAGCCTAATTACTTCAACTAAAATTCTTTTAAAGTTCTTACCGAAGCTTCCCCGACAATGGCGCCAAAAACTTGACCCAACCCGCAATTACGTAGTAAATTAACTTCCAAAAGATGGCAAAAAAATTGACCCGATTTATAAATAGCGGCTAGTGTGCAAAATCTTAAATGATATAAAAATTAGAAAATATTTTACACACTAGGCGTACCACGTAAGTATACGTATCGTTTCAAGTAATATAGATTTTTCTTTAAAACCCCCAGTATCGATCCCACGAGGAAGTGAAGTAAGAGTTCTTTAGTCAAATTCTAATTTCCTACTTGTAGTCTTTAGTTTGGTTATCTAGTAACTACTCCTAAATGCAAGTGTTAACTGTAAAGATAGTAACTATAACTAAATACAAATAATAATTCTAAAGATAAACCTTTTTGGATGAATTGGTTTGGGGAATTTTGAGATACTAAAAACTAAAATTCTTATGTAATGAAATGGATAATGTATAGGAATGAGATGCATTAAATATTGTATGTGCCAAATAGAAGCAATCCTATTCTTTACCTTTTGGTCTAGGCATAAAGAACATTGACTAATCCTATGCTTGGTTACTGAATCTGCGGATAGGCTGGGACGATACTGGCTCTCACTTCGGAGCTCTCACGTTCCCCTCACCTGAGAGCTAACAATCTACACTTCAGCACTCAAACGATAGGACCGAATTGAGGATTTTAGCTTGTCACTCTAAAATCTCCAATTCTATGCCCGATTAATATTATTTCCTTATTTATTTGCACTCAATCCCCATGAATTACACAATTCATTCACGGACATTAAATGTGGTTCCACTTTGTTGAGAATTACACCGCCCTTTCGAGTCGATGCAATTACAACGAATTTTAACACTACAACGAGCTTTTTTTGTAATGTAAATGAAGTGCAAGTAAAAACCATCACATTTATAATTAAAACATCTTTTAACAAGCATCCCAATATCCTAATCATGAATCCTACTCATTGCAAAAGAAAAGTAGAATGGAAACAAAGACATAATTTTCTTATGCCAGTATTTCCAAAGAAGAAGAAATAGTAAGAAAGATACATCACAAAGCATGAAGAAAACACAACGAAAACGTCATTAAACCAAAGCAAATCCACTATGTAAATGTTTACAAAATCATAAGATAATGAAGAACAATACTTGGTTTTTTCCCTTTGAAATAAAGATGAAGATCTCTCCCATAAAATCTCTCATTGATCCGTGCAATGTTAGTGCAATCCCTTACAAATTATCTTAAAATCTCCTCTTCAATCTCTCCAAAAGGGCAGAAATCTATATTTCTACTCTTAATCTAAGAATCTTAAACATTCCCCAAAATTTTCCTAACATTCCTTTCCTTTTTTCTCCAATTTTTCTCTCCTAAATTCACTAATTTAAAGAGTGTGGACGAATTTCTAAGAGTTCCCTTAAGCACCCCTTCGAAAAAGCGTCCAAATACGTTAAAGTTCGGGCCAAAACCTCTAAAAGTCGGTCTAGAACCTTCCTGGGCGCTGTCGGCAAGTTCGAGGTCGCTGTCGGTGAGCTTTTCGGGCATTTTTCGGTCTTTTTGGGAAAGTCCTGCTCAGCTACACCGTTTTGCTTCGTTTGGCTCCATTTTGGCTCTGTTTCGCTCCGTTTCAGTTGCGTTGTGTTCCTAACAGATAGCCCTACAAAATAAGCATAAAAAGAACCTTTCTTTAAAGTGTAATCTCATTCAAAAATATGCAAGAAGTGTAAAACAGATTAAACATCGAAAGACTTATCAAAATGTGTCAGGAAAAAATTTCATTTCTTGCTCTTTTTTGCTCCAAATTGCACCATTTTTTCTTCTTTTTGCTTCAATCACCATTTCTTGTACCTAAAACAAAAAAAAAATATACAAAATACCTTCCTTTAAAGTATAATATCATAAAAAATGAGTAAAATGATATAACAAAAAGTAAATATATTTTAGGCGTGTCAGCATCTCAACATGCATTTATAGTTATCCAACATTAAACATGTTGATATTTGCATCTACTCAACAAACTTTCTCCTTGATTTAACAAGTAAACATAGATATGTGCATTACACTTAAGTTCTGAGGTATTTGAAATAGCGGAAAACCCAATTCTCATGTGTATATTTTGAAATTAACTAGCATTGCTCCTATATTCTCTCCAAACAATCCTTGTAAAGTTTCAGCAAGAGGAAAGAAAAATTTCATGATTGATCAAACATGAAAATTGAAACATTTGCAATATTAGAAAACCAAATTCTCATTGGTATATATTTCAAAAGGAGAATCACTGCTTTAAATCCCTCCATAAAATCCTTGTAAAGGTTTAGGAAGTGTAAATCTAACATGAGAATTGAGACATTTAAAATAGCAGAAAACCCAACGCTGATGTATATATTTTCAAATTAACTAACACTGCACCTAAATTCTCTTCAAACAATCCTTGCAAAGTTTGAACAAGAGGAAAGGAAAATGTCATGAATGATCTAACATGCAAACTGAAACATTTTCAATATCAAAAAAATTAAATTCTCATTGATATATATTTCAGAAGAAAAAGCACTACTATAAACCCCTCCATACAATCCTTTCAAACGTTTAAGAAGAGTAGAGGAAAATATCATCGTTGATCTAACATGAGAATTGAGACATTCAAAATAGCAGAAAACTTAATTCTCATGTATATACTTTCAACTTAACTAGCACTGCTGCAAGATTCTCTCTAAATAATTCTTGGAAAGGAAAATATCATGACTGATCTAACTTGAAAACTAAAATATTTGCAATAGCAGAAAATTAAATTCTCATTGATATATGTTTCAAAAGAAGAAGCACTACTATAAATTCTGTCCATACAATCCTTGCAAAGGTTTAAAAATAATTTTCATTGATATATGTTTCAATAGAAGAAGCACTACTATAAATTCTCTCCATACAATCCTTGTAAAGGTTTAAAAAGAGCAGAGGGGAATTTCGTCAATGATCTAACATGAGAACTTAGGCATATGAAATAGTAGAAAACCCAATTCTCATGGATATATTTTAAAATTAACTAGCGTTGTTCCTAAATTCTCTCTAAATAATCCTTGCAAAGTTTGAACAAGAGGAGAGAAAATTTCATGACTAATCTAACATGAAACAGAAACATTTACAATAGCTGAAAACAAGATTCTCATTCATATATATTTCAAAAGAAGAAGCACTACTCTAAAGCCCCTCCATACAATTATTGCAAAGGCCTAAGAAATGTAGAGGGAAATGCCATCATTGATTTAACATGAGAATTGAGATATTTGAAATAGCAGAAAACCCAATTCTCATGTATATATTTTTAAAACAACTAGAACTGCTCCAAATTTCTCTTCAAAAAATCCATTCAAAGTTTGAACAAACTGATCGAACATGAAAATTGAAATGTTTGCAATAATAGAAAACAAAATCTCATTGATATATAATTCAAAAGAAGAAGCACTGCTCTAAAACACCCTATATACAATCCTTTTAAAGTTTCAAGAAGAGTGGTGGAAAATACCATCTATAATCTAGCATGAGAATTGAGACATTAAAATAGCTGAAAACAAAATTCTCATGTATATATATTCAAATTAGCTGGAAATGCTCCTAAATTCTTTCCAAACAATCATTGCAAAGTTTGAACAAAAGGAAATGAAAATTTCATGATTGATCTAACATGAAAACGGAAACATTTGTAATAACAGAAAATTAAATTCTCATTTATACATATTTCAAAAGTAGAAGCACTACTCAAAAATCCCCCTATAAAATCCTTTCAAAGTTTTAAGAAAAGTAGTGGGAAATATTACCACTGATCTAACATGAGAATTGAGACATTTGAAATAGCTATAAACCAAATTGTCATGTATATATTTCTAAATTAACTAGCACTGCTTCTAAATTCTCTCCAAAGAGCCTTCTTAAAGTTTGAAGAAAAGGAAAGAGAAATACAATCACTGTCTTAACTTGAAAACTGAGACATTTGTAACATCAGAAAACCAAATTCTCATGGATATATTTTCAAAAGTATAAGCATTGTTCCTAAATTCACTTAATACAATTTTTTTCCAAGTTTGAAGACAAGTAGAGTAAAATGCAATCATTAATCTAACATGAAAACTGACATTCTTACAATTTCAAAAAACCAAATCATCATTGATATTTTTCAGAAATAACTAGCACTGCTCCTAAATTCCATCCATATAATCCTTTCTAACTTTACAGATGAGGAAAGTGAAATACAATCATTGTTCTAGCAAGAAAATTGAGACATTTAGAATAGCTAAAAAATAAATTATCATGGATATACTCTCAAAATAACAAGCACTATTCTTAAATTCTCTCTATAGAATCCTTTCAAACTTTGAAGTAAAGGAAAGGGAAAAGAAATCACTGATCTAATGGATCGGTTTTCTACAAAACACTGCTCCTAAATTACAGATCTGACATGAGAATTAAGAAATTTACAATATTAGAAAATCAAATTCTCATGGTTGATTGCTCAAAATAACTAGCACTGCACTTAAATTATCTCCATACAATTCTTTCAAATTAACTAGCACTGCTCGTAAATATCAGATAACTACCAAATCAATAAAGACACCAAAGCACGGAAGCATATCAAATAACCAAACAGTAAACTGAGAAATGCGTGGATAAAAAGATAGCAAAGTAACCATATTGTAATCAAACCGCAAGAAAATGTGATACAGAGAAGAGAAGACACGACAGTTGAAGAAGAGGATGGAGATGTTGCCCTAAAATTGCAGCAGCAAATAAGGAGGTGGAAGGAGGAATAGAAGGCAAAACAAGGGTAATAGTGGGAATATGGGAAGGTAAAATGACAAATCCATGGGGGTAGCAAAGAGATTTTGCAATCAAAATGAAGGCAAAGCTGCGGAACGTAGAAACGCAGTAGCTCCCCTACGTTCCCCTTTTCTCTATTCCACGGGCAACTGGCAGCAAAAAGTGAGAAAAACTCGATTGCCAAACACGTCATTTTACATTTTAAAACCAAAAAGCCACGAAAATGGTGCCTCAAATGGGGCCTTAATGTGACAAAAAATATTCTCTCCTTATTGGCTATTTAGTATTTTATGTGATAAGAGGTCGTAATTGGTGAATGCAATAGCGTCAGTTGGCCACAAAGACCGTAGTTAAATGTTGTAATATTAGTAGTCAGCTTCATATGTTCCAATATATTTGTATTAAGAGTACTCATACTTTTCTTCATAGGAGTTGTGAACATCACCCAAAATTTTTAATCATTATGGTAGAGCACCATTCTTTTGTTAAAAAGAAAACTAACACCTCATATATATATATATATATATATATATATATATATATATATATATATATATATATATATATATATATATATATATATATATATATATATATATATATATATATCTATAGTGTTAGCCCACTCCACGATTTAAGTGATATTGAATTTTATGAAATCTAACAAAATACTCCTCGAGACTATTCTATTATGGTAAATCAAAATTGTTAAATTATAATCAATAAATCATCCATATATAACTATAATTGACCTCTAGATGCAATCCCATATTTCTTTTTTTGGCTTTTTATAATGATTATATTTTTTATGCTTATAAAAGAATTCAATAGGCTCACAATATATTATTGCTTTAATCAATGTAAAATGCCTAAATAACCAATTTCTTGAAAGAGATTTTGTCCCCAGCTTTGTTGAGAAGGTTTGATCAATGCACTATGAGATTGATGTCGTTATTGAAGAATTTTCTTTAAATCAAGCATTTTTATGTCTTTTGCCTAATTATTAGTAAATATTTAAGAAATAAGCTAATAGAGAATATATTAATAAAGTATAGTCAAGCTATTATGCTACACCAAATTAAAATATTGGAAAAAGAGCACTTAAGGTGTTTTTGGGGCAGTTTAACCGTTGCGGCGGCGTTTTGAAAACACCACCTCACCGTTTAAAAACTGCATTTGTGCAGCTTATTGAAAATACTGTTGGTTTTTTACACTAAAAGCGGAACATAAGTCGAATCGTGTTGTCTGTATTTTCAGATAAGCGGCTTATCTAATTAAGCACAAGCTGCCCCACGCACCCTTAAGCTCAACTGGAGTAGCACCAAGGCATTTTGAACTAAATGTATTAGTTATAATAATACCTAATAAAGAGAGAAAATGAGGAAGGAATACTCAAGAAGAGAAATTCATAAATAAAAATTTTATAAACTCTAATTTTATAATTTATTTATATTATTTCTAGTTAATGGTATTATTTTATAAACCCCTGAGTTGAATGTTTTAGAAATTGAATGGTTACCAAATTTGCTTCATTCTTCACTGAGTTTATATACTAGTCATAGACAATCTTCAAACATAATGTGATCTAATGATATCAAAAGAGTCTTATGGAAATTATTTATACTAAATGGGTTTTATGGGCCTAATGGATCGAGCCTAATTGTCGCATAAATAAAACCTGGATGTAAGCAATTTGTACCCGCCAACCACATCCATCAAATTTATAGCTATTGGACTTCCCGCTTAGAAGAACTTGGCGAGCTCCTTCACCGAGCTCGTTGGTATTCATGTGAGCTCATCCTGTCGAGCTCGTCAGTACTTATCGAGTTCTTTCACCAAGCTCCTCTACATTTATTATGCTACACCAACAAGATTGTTGAAAGATCCTTAAGGGTTGCCTGCATGGCAAGAGGAAGCAAACTCAAACTCATCACTGTCTGTGCACCGTGATGAGCCCCCTGATTCTCACGACAATATATCATCAATGATAAATCCCAACAAGCCTCGTACAATACGACCTTTAATTTATTATTTTTTATTCTTTTTTCTCTCTCTCTCTCTCTTTTATTTTTATTTTTTTGAATGTAGCCTACAATGACAAGAATGCAGAAAGTTATATAAATGAGGGGAAGGGGAAAAGAGGGGAGATTCATCGAAGGGTAACTCACATACCCTAAAATCTTCTACTTCTTTTCTCCTCTTTCAATCACCGTACTGTGTCTCTCTAGGATTGTATGGATTCATGGACTATATGATACCCTACGTCCTAAAATGATTCGACAATTTTAATTTTGGTTTTTATAATCAATATTTATGTTATTGAAGAAAAATTAGGGTAGTACAAATCAATAGTTAACTTCTCAAAAATTTCGTTGAGACCCACATGGAAATAATACTCGTCTTATCTTTACATTACTTGTAAGCATATACACTTGAGTACACCGATAAGAAGAGAATCACTAATCAAGCTCATGAGTATTTTTGTGGAGATATGTCTACCATTGGCCGCTGGGATAAGATGTTGTCCAAAAACTTGTGGTAAATAATAATAAGAAAAATCCTACAATAAGTTTTTTATCTATTTAAACTTTTCTTAGATTATTGCTTAATTATATTAACATGGTGATGGAAGGGGTCAAATTGAATCCCTCGGGATTCATCGTACATTAATTGATTTAAGGTATATATATATATCACTTATAGGTTGAATTAATAGTGAAATTTAGTTTTCCTTATACTATATGATCACTAGCATCGATACTTTTAGGTATAGCCGACTAGTAATGGGAGCTTGATCCACTTTGAATGAAGTTGCCTCTTGATGAATAAAGTTTATTTTTATTTAATTATATCTACAAATAATCAGGTGATGATGATCGAGTGATGATAATTAAGCAGAGATCGTAAAAATATGATTAGATGGTGATGGATGATTATGATAGAGTGATGATGATCGAACAGTGACAAATAGGTAATGACGATCAGATAATGACGGTCAAGGGATGATAATCACTATCGATGATTTTTATCATGGAATGTCAAGTAATAGTTTAAATTGCATAAGCAACTAATAAGTAATTCAAAATAGAGATAGTAAAAATAATTTAAAAAAAAAAAGTCATAAAATGCTACATAGATTATGGAATACAAAAGCAAAAATTAATTGTACATCAAATACCAAAATACACTATAAAGTTCAATTATGGGGGCATATGCCAACTACAATGAAGAGAAGTTCGATAAACAGCCATCTACATAATGCTAAAAAAGTGTATAGAAAAAATTTTAAAAATAGCATTTTTTTATAAATCTATTATTTTAAATAAACACTAAAAAGACAAATTACTTTAAATTTAGAAAATCGCTACATGAGGTGGCAATTTTGTCACGTCAGCAGCAAAATCGCTCGATGGCGTGGTGATTTTCCTTCGTCGCGTCAGCAAGCAAAATCTCCTGCTTGCTTTACGTGAGTAAAGAAATTTAAAAGAATAATTAAAAAAAATATTATATCACAAAAAGAAAAGTCATGATGGGGATTGAACCCAAAACTTCCAAGTTAAAAACTTTAATTTTATAATATATTATTAATTTGATAAAAGCAATGGCAATTATAACAAATCAAGCAAATAAATGTGTAATCCCATGGTTGGGGCCAGTCTCCCATCTGTGAGGCGCGCTTATTCGCACTTACATCTAATTCACTAGCACTAGTGCTCTTAAGGCTCGCCTACCCCAAAATATCATACTACTTAAGAGAGACTGGAGCCATATATTTTTGCTTTAAGCGAAGCTTCTTTAAAAGTCATGTATACGGAAAAGACATTACCATCTGCGATCTAAAATGACGAAAAATTATTATTTTTTCTGAAACAACGTTGAGAGACATATTCTATCAAATGAAATCAGAACCATATGTCAAACATATACACTTCAACTTTGAGAGACTTTATATGCATAAAAATTGTGAGATAATCTAATTTATCCTTAATAAAATTATCTTTTGTTTACTTAGTGGAGTTAATGTAATTGTATGATATAATTAAATTTTGAATAAATAATAATATATTGGAACATAAACAAGTTAGATAATATATTAAAATTTATTTCTCAATATTTAAATGATATTTTATTTTACAATGTGGGACAAAAGAAACAACAAAACCCCAGAATCCCTATGTTTTTACATATATAATATTTATGTATTTAAAATAAGCAAACAACAAATTTGACCAGCTGAGCAATCTTTCTTTGAAAACTTTAGTTTCTCTTTCTCCCAAAAATATATTTTTACTAATAAAAATATTTTTTTTTTCTTGAAAAGATTGAGAACTTTATTTATTTTAAAGTTAATATTATAAATATTTTTTTTAATTTTAAATTGTTTTTATGCTTACTTTTTCATTAAATTATTTTTATATTATTATAAAATATTGAGCTTTCATCAAACATCTTTTAATTAAATAATAATAATTTTTATTCATTTAAATATTATTTTAATTATAATTTATTAATATAATTAGTTTGCCCCCGATTCTGATTTTCATATATATATACCAAGTGTGACTGTTTTGGTGACTGACGGAGGACTGCCTGTCCCTCGCTTTTTGTGATTCCCTTTATCCTTCCTTTTTTTAGGGCGTGCTCGGACGATCTTGGCTTATCCTCTGGAGAGTCCTGGATGTCTTTCTCGGCAAGTATGTGTTCATTCGCTATTTCTAACACTTCTGCAAAAGTGGCAGGTTTAAACAAGCTTAAGTCATACCTTAAGTGCTTAATTCGGACCCCTCATTTTTAGGGCTATTCCAGCTATTTAGGGCTTCAGGTTTCTCACTTCCAGCATCTTAGTCTAGAAACGAGTAATGTAGGTTCGGAGGCTCTCGTTTTCTCCTTATATGATGTCAAGCATGGTGTCGGTGTCCTTCCTTTGTTTATGTACATTTGATAAATGTGAAATGAAGAGACTTTTAAACATGTCGTAACTTGAGATGGTTTCGGTCGGTAGATCGTTGAACCACCAGAGAGCCTGCTCCTTCAGAATGGTTAAGAGAAGATGACATAGGATTGGGTCGTTAACCTGAAGTAGATCAGCCAGTGACTCAAAAGATGTTTTATGGTCGATCAGGTTGGTCCTCCCCTTGTAAGAGTCTAGATAAGGGACCCTTAGCTTAGGCAGGGTATCACTTCTTTGATTTGTCGAGCGAATTCCACTCTTGCGAGTGGGTGGACAAGTACTTACATCTGTTCTTCCCATCATATGTTTGCCTATACGAACGCGCCAGTGTCAGTGTGCTAGGACTCGCCTTATTTCTCTATCTGTTGGTTACTAACTTGGTTGTCGAGGTTAAATGGGTTAGTCGGTGGAGGTCTCTGAGGGAGGGCCCTTAGATTGTGCCTCCAAATGATGCGTTTGGTCGTTCCTCTAGATGATTGTTTCGCAGAGAATCTTGAATTGCTCCATCATGAGAGCCATTTGGGCTTGCAGCCCCTATACTTGAGTCTGGACATCTGGTTGTGTAGCCTCACTATTGGGTTCCAAGTGCAATATCTCTCTTTGAGAATTTTTTGATTTGTAGTTAGCTTTTATTCTCATCTGGGCATGTCCACGCTCACCGCATCACCTTTTAGGATGTTGGATCCTAGTTTATCCTTTGTAAATCACGCTCCGAGAGTTATAGCCAACTGAATGAGAGAATGAAGAGAAAGTAGAATAAGTCTTAGATCTTTGTTGGGAGAAACGAGAGAAAGGTCCCTTTATTCGTATTTTTGTTCTGTACTTATAAAAGTGTGTTTTGTACAATTACATAAATGAGAGAACAGTTATGCAAATTATTTTTAACTTCATTAAGGCTTTAGTTGATTGTATAGATTTTATGTCATATTTATATTACAATTTGAATTTTAACATTGACGGTAATTGGCTGTTCGGTTGTCTTGTAGTCAAACGACTAAGACGACCGACTGAGTGGCATATGCCTTTTGGAGTACGCGTTGGCCGGTCGAGATGTTCGTTATATGACGATCTTGCTCGATGTTTTTTGGCACGTTCAACCAGAGCGGTCGATTGTGAGATGATCGTTTGATCCTAATACGGGGTTGGTCGATCGAATGTGATCGGTTAGTTTTTTTCGTAGTGAGCCATGGCTCATTTTTCGTTCGTCTTGAGACTTACAGGACTCGTGCCTCGCCAACCTAGTTAGTTCGTTGCCTACAATGGCTTAAGCAGATCTTATTGCAACACACCGGGGGTATCCAACGAGACTCGTCCGTAGACGATTCAGGCATCGCCTCACTTTCGGCGGGTCCCGCCGCAACCGAGTTGGAACTATGGAGCTCGAAATTATCCCAAGTTTGGAGAAGCAGCTTCATGCTCAACCTTGAATCATCAGTTGATTGCTTACCTCAAAATGAGACTATTTCATCTGATCGTTCGTTCTCTTTGAGATTTATTCAGTTATTTTTATTTATACAATACATATATATATATATATATATATATATATATATATATATATATATATATATATATATATATATATATATAGAGACAAAAAATAATTATGAGCGGAAAAGCTGCCAATAAATCATAACTTCTTATTTATATATATATTGCGAATAATCGTCATCACATGGTTGGAATCTTCGAAATGGAACCGTCACGTGCTTATTCAATGCAAGCAATCGTTGGTGTCATCTACCATAGAAACAAATTAAAGTCCATTCCTACTTTACCTACCTTTTCAATTATGAAAAGGGACAATTACATGCGCTTCACCTGAAAATATTGATAAAACTTTAACTCATATTTTTATTTTATTTTATTTTATTAAGTTCTTAATGATTTTATCGGTGCACATGTAAATATAAATGCATCAATTCAGTTGTTTGAAAAATCACGTGAATATTTAATTTATAAATATCAATATTTTCAGAGTCTCTGTATGTAATTATCCCATAGAAAATAAGACCGCATACCTTGAGTTGTTAAATGTATTTGTAGTTTACTAGATGCCTTATTTGTAGTAAATGGAAGAGGAGGGAGGATTAGGGTCCATTTAAGGCAGCTTATTTGGTGCAGTGGCATTTTGAAAACGCACCTGACCCTTTTGGGTAAACTGCATTTTGACAGCTTGTACGTTTTCAAAACGCAGAAAACAACTTTTTCACACTGCATATATCTAGATGTGGTGGCAGCTTTCTGGCCGCACTCTTATTTTTCCAAAAAAATAAAATTTCGTAATAGCCACCGCACCTAGCTTATCAGCAGATTATTTTTAATCAACTTATCAGCTGGTTATTAATAAGCTGACCTTCATATATTTGTAGTTTACTTGATGCTTTATTTTTAGTAAATGAATAATAGGTATTTTAGAAGACACTCTCTGAGTCTCTAACTCATTTATCATAATTTTATTTTTGCTTTACTTTATATTTGATTATACATCCCTTTTTATTTAATTGAATGAAATTTTTATTTATTTATTTTATTGCTCTTTGTTTATGTATTATTCATAATACATTTTCATGTTAATATAATTATAAGGACTCTCACAATATAATAATAAATGGATGCTTCTGTATTTGTCATAATCTTTTTATATATTTATAAATCTAATATTTAAAATTTTATATTTGTTATGAAGTTCTTATTTAAAATAATAGGCATATAAATGCATAACAATCAAATCCTACGTAGTTGACATGTAAATTTTACTTTTTATATTTATACCGCACAAATCTTTCACATCAAATTTAAAAATTAATATTTTAGCTTTTCAGATGTAAAATATACTTTTAATGCATGTATAAACTAAAATATGTGTAAAAATTGAAGTTTATGAGTTAGATATGTAAATATACAGGAATTTAGTGATATGTATATAAATCTTCCTTAAAATAAAATACTGCTAGAATTTTTTATTATTTAGAGTGTTTGGGGCTATGCAGCTTATTAATAAGTTGTTGCGCAGTAGCTGTTACAAGAAGTTGTTGAGCAGATGGTGTTGCGCAGCAACTGCCACAGGAAGCTGTTGCAGATAAGTGATCTGATTGTTTGTTTTTGCAGTTTGAAAACAACAGTACTGCAACTTTTTCTAGACAAATGACCATTCTGCCCACGTGTAGTAATGATGTTTGCAGTATAACTGTCATACCAATATATTTAATACTTCATAAACAAAAAATCACTTCAGAACAGTACACAAAAATAAGATATACACATCACTTAGCACTCCATGATTCATATGAAAATCCACTTCAAAACAGATAAAATGTGGAGGGTTATTGTTAACACTTCTCTGGTTGTCATTCTATATTAGCCATGAAGTCTATGATTCCCATGCAATTCATCTAGAAGATTTTTAAATATGATTTATGTCATATGAAACTTGTTATTGAATCTTGTATGGTGTCATTCAAGTAACTCCCCAACTCATTTATCAACATTGTAAGATGATGTTATGCAGGGAGACCGATCTACATATGAGTTCCAGTAATCATACATCAATCATACTGCTGCCACAATTCTCCTTCAGCGTCTCTCTCTTTGCGAGTCCATGTTCAAGTAAAACATGTGAAACAAAGAACTTTAATGAACTTCGAATAACGAATTACAAAGTGTATGATGAAAAGATAAACATCCAAAATAGTGTTAACATTGTTCCAAGGAAAAATAAAAACATTAAAATCAGAAATCTGATAAACCTACTGGATAATAAATATAGGCACTATAAAGATAATTGAATAAAATCAATGGCCACTGCAGTTCTTAAAAAACGTAAATAATTAATCATACGATCATGGGTCATCTTCATGAAGAACTCTCTAAGGGTCGGGTCCTCCAACAACTTCATGGAGTTCAAATAAAACACCATGTCTCCATTAGTTTTTGGAGTTGCCTCTAGAACTCAAATAACTTGTTCAACAGAGGTCGCTTTGTGAAGTCCTAGTGTCACTGGTGCATGAAACCACTAATTTTGATATTTTGCTTCTAATAAAAGCAGTCTTTCTTTTAATTTTCTCACTCTTGGACGCTTTGATCTGCATGTGGACTCAACTTAATCCTGGTTTGGGCTTGGCCCTTCACCGGAGTTAGTTGCTTGCTCGACATCCAAGTTATCAGATATGCCTACAAATCTTTGCTTACTAGGGGTCCATGCATTAGTTCTCGTTGCCACAACTCCACCAAACATACGATCTAACTTTTCTTCCAGATCAGACTCAATACCACTAAATTTGAATTTCTTGGCAGCGGGCAATACCTACAATATAAAGGGACGTGGATGCACATACAGTTCAGAAAAGAAAGCCAAGAAAGAAAGTCATAGATGAATATGTTCTCACCTTCATTCTCTCGGCCTACTATTCTTTTAAAGCATCAATATTCTGTTGATTGGATCCCAACCCAAGCCTGTAGATCCTCTTTTTAAACCCTTCCACGTTTCCAATCCTTTTTTCAATTGATCACACTTGTTTTTTATTCGCATCCTCTCGTATTCCCTTCTCATCATTTTCTTGAACTTTTTCATAATATTTTATCACCCTTTCTTATTAAAATTGACAGTGAGTCTATTTTCCAGTTCAACCTCCTTAAGACAGATGTCACAAAATATGAGTTTGGCTTCCTTATCTCACATAACTGGTGAACCAACTTCTTTTATTTTAATCATAGCGTTTCTAGCATAGAAAAAACTAAACATAACCACAATCTAACAACTCCACACCTCCACATAACACACAACCACACACTAACACTTCGACACCTCCACACACCACCACCAAGATTTCCACAGACACCATCTCTCCACATCACACCAATACATTCACACACCACCACCTCCACACCAACATCTTCACACCCCCCACACAACACACAACCACACGTCATCACTTCCGTACCTCCAGAAACACCAACCTACCAACACCACCACCACTGCCATGTAACAAAAAACCACAACCACCACCATATCACCAAATAACAACAACCAACATCACCACCACCACCACCACCACCATGTCACCAAAAAATCACCATCACCACCAACATCACCATCACTATTTCACAAAAAAAAAAAACCACTACAAACATCACAACCACCATGTCACCAAAAAGAGCACCACCAATACAATCACCACTAAAATAATCACCAACAACACACCACCATTATAAAATACCAAACCATATTCAAATATCAAAATTCTCACTATAAAATTTTTCAAATTCCCTGTCATTTTTTTCAAATTCTCAGTGCAAAAGACAAGCTTCATCCTAAAACCATCATAAACATTGTTATTAATAAATCCAACTTTAGCTCAAGATAAATTCATCATAGAATCCAAATGCAAGTCTCTCTGAGTCGTGTCCCCCTCAAATATAAAAATGTTTCATAAAATCCCTACCAATATTCACATCAAATAAGAATAACAACTGAACAAAACAAATTCACAAATGTTTCGGATGTTAAGTATGTAAATATCACATAATGAAGAATGAAAGTGCAAATTACAAATTGAGTAGAACAAATATCACTAACCACTCAAAAAATAGAAGAAAAACCAAAATCCAAATTCTCATTTTTGTGCTTTTCGAATATCGACTTCCACGATAGAGCAAAGCCACACTTTCCGCTGAGAAATTAACGCATTTCAAAACAACCTCAAATTTCAAAGGAAAATTGATATAAGATACCATGGGAGATGGGCGATCACTTCTTACTGCATAGATGAGAAAGAAGCAGTAGCTTTAAAGCAGAGACATCAGAAATGGGAGAGAAGCAGTGATGCCAGAGTTTGGACGAGACACGAAGGACCTAGGACAGAGATGCAAAGGTATGGAGGGGAAAAATATCGAAGCAAATGTAGACTACGAGGTACTGCCCGCGCCTTACTTTCCAAACTTCAGTTGCCACGATTTCAAAACGCACCGCAGTTAAACACCCACACTAAAATTTTGAATTACATGTAAATAAAAAAAATTAAAGAGTTAATATATATAAATATTAAATACATAAAACTTGTGGCATGCATGAAATGCCCTAAATTAGATTGTTCGCACGTGACAGCCCACACAAAATTCGCTGTGCTGCGTGCGTCCTCCCCTCTCTTTTTCTCCGCCTCCGATAATCCCTAAGCGAACCCATTTCTTGCGCTCTTCAAATACGAGCTTCTCTCCTCCACTTAACACGCTCTTTGTGCTCATACGCGCATTCTCTCTCCCTCCCTACGCCCCTCCCTCGCGTGCGCTCGTTGATCTGTTACGGTGATCAACAATGGCCTCAACCGCAGGAGTCGGGATCTCAATCGTGGCGCCGCCGGCGAGTTTCCGAAAAAGCCAGGTATCTCTCCCTTGGATCACATTTTATTTTGGTCGAACTCATTTTTCACCAGGTCTCGATGGATCTGATATATCGGAGACTCTTGTTCTTGATATTATTTGATTTTTTGTTTTCGGAAGCTACCAGTGATGATTTATAATTATGCGTGTTGCTTTTTTTTTAAAAAAAAATTATGCGTTTTGCTTTCCATTTCCATTCGCTTCCTTTTGATGCTTGATCTGTTCCTGGCAAAATGGACTAGTGTATTTGCTACTTTGGTCTTCTAGTAGATTTTTGTAGATGCAATCTTTCTCGAAGCAATTACCTTCTTGGACTCGAACTCTCTGGATTATTTAGCTGGTGAAAGCATCGATTGGGTGGCATTGTTTTTTTAGATTAATAAGTGCAACACGCGTTTCCGTGGGTACCGTTGTTTTTCAAGGAAAAAATGACTCGTAGATATACGAGATTTTGATACTTATTTTACCCAAAATTTGTGGTGGTGAAGTAGTTTCTGGCTTTCCTGCATACAAGTTGTCAAGAAATATTAGGGTCGACCCGAGCATTTTGGGTCCCCAAGACTGTGTTCTAAAGATGGCTTATGAACTAGGAATTTTGTTCGCAGCTTCTTTTATGTTTCTGGGCAGCAAGTTTTTAGAGGCGATGGCCCTTCCAAGGCCTTTCCTCTGACTTTGAATTATTTCAATTTGGCCTCTGTGCTTGTAAGTTCAAATTTCAAGGACAATACAATCTTGTAGGTCATCCTCGATTTTTTGCAGAAACAACCCTTAAGCTTGTGTTTGGTTTGCTTGTTGAATATTTCGGCTCGTAAGATTTTATAAAATTACCAATTTACGTCCTTAAAGTTGGTCCATAGAATTTTCGTTTATGCTAATCTAATCTGATCTCCTATATATAATTTTAACCGAGGCAATAATGCTCCAAATGAATTGCCTTTATGGTGTTCATTGATCATCACGTATTTTAAGGAGTTGTAGATGTGCCATAGATCTTTTAAAGGTAAAAAAGTAATGTAGGTGAACCATGTCTGAACTGGTTTGCACAGGCTGGACAGATCAGGTTAGTTAAGGATTCATCTAGAATATGGGCGGAGGCTGAAGGATGGAGAAGATTAGAGTTAGGAAACCTCCAGGTCATGGGTGTGCAGGGTTGGTTGGATGCAGCTGTGGGCTGACTAGCATCAACTGATGTGAGAGGATGCAGTTTGGCGCTGCTGCTGCTCAAGGAATTTTGTGAATCTTTGCTGTTGCATTAATAGATTGTCGTAATTGTTGCATTCTAACGCTTGTTTGTTGATTAGATGTGTTAATACACCAAATATATTTGTAGAGCCTTGTCTGTCCTGTCATTAAACCAATTGGAGAATGATGGTGTCAGAGGGGCTACTTACGGATTGAGGGTGGTGTTAAAGCCACCAGAGCTTCTGTATAAATGTAGCTGCAGCCTTCCAGGGACCTGTTTTGAGATATCCAAGCCTCTGAATAAATGTAACTTAGCCCAAGGTGAGATAAGGCAAGGGTGGTTGGGTCTGCTTAAGCATGCCAATCCAATGCTATTTTCTGGGAAATTATTAATTTCTCTATAGTTTTCTCCAAAGTTTAAAAGGTTGAATTTGGGAACTGAAGCATTTTGACTTAGAGAGGAGAGGCATAAACCTCAAAAAGAAAAAAAAAAAAAAACAAAAACTAATACAATTAAAAATAATTCATAAATATGACTTAATGTTTTGATATGTGATTTGGTTTATTTTTATAAATAAATAAATCACAAATCTTAATCTTAAATAATGTTATAAAATAAAAAATCGTAATGTTATTCTAGGTAAATATTCACTTAAAATTTAAATAATCCATAAGGTTCAAGGTCCATATTAGCCTTATCATCGCTTTGATCATTTTCAAATGAATCATTATTTTTGTTATTATCTAATTTTGTATCATTCACAACAGTTTTCATTATACTATCAATTAATCTAAAATCCAACATAATTTAAAATAAAAAAATAAATTAATAACATAATCAAGTAATCATATTTAAATTATCTTTCAATTTTTTTCGAGGCATTGTATCAAACATTTAAAATGTAATATAATATATATTAATAATATAATATGATATACATTTTTTGATTTTGATCGAGAAGCTGCCTCAAACGCCTCAAGGTATAAAGCCTCATAGCTTACGCATTAGATGAAAGATAATTTAAATATGTAAGCTTCACTGTCACAAGTGAGGCTTAAGCTTCAAGGCTTTTTTTGTGCGCCTCAAGATGTAAGTCTCAAGCGTCTTTTAAATTAAGGTTTTCTTTATTGTGTTGTTTTTATTTTTGGGATCTAACAAGTATTGTAAATTCTAGGTTAATTGGACTCTGTACATTGAGGTTTTCAATATATTGCTTCCTGTAATAGAATCAACACTCTATTTATACCTAGAATCATTGATTTTCATTTTAGCGAAGCATAAAGATTACCATTATATGTAGCCTTTCATAGTATGACTCTAGGTTATACGAAGAATCATTGAGGTTTTCAGTGTTTTGCTTCTTGTAATTATCAACGTTTTAGTTCATAACTAAAATGATGATTTGCGTTTTTGCGGATTATGCGGAATGCTGTGGTGCCTTGCGGGCTCTTCCAGAAATTCTCATTTACTGAAGAATTTACATTTTTTTTAAGGGAATCTTGATTTGTACTTTTTGTATTTGTGCAGGAAGGTACTTGTGATCCTCTAAATTGTTTTGCTCAAGTATTTATACCTCATGAAAATTTTGTTTTTTGTTCTTGGACAAGATACTTGCTGGTTTTTTTATTGTTTTGTCACTTTTATAATCAAAATTAGACACTCTCTGGAATCTGCCGAAGTTGGTCTGTTTAGAATCAATAAATAACCAATTTCCACTAATGAATCAACAATTTATATCGCAAGAATAAGGATATTTCATGTTAAGCTAGATTCATTAGCAGCTCTCTGATCCTGACGGGATCTTTTGATAATTCTTCTTCTTTCAGACAATTTTATTTGTTCGTTAGAATTATCCCATCAAGGATTGCTTCCAAAACAGTTAGGATTAGTATTCCAGTCTTTGAAATATTGAATGGTTGTAATACTAAACTCTCTATTTACAATGTTTTCATTTAAAGAAGTTTTATTCATGCCTAAAGATTCTAGATGATTCATATCATCTGAATTTTTAAGATTATTTGTGGGATTGCTACTTACCAAGAGCAAGCAATCGGGGAAACATCTTAGGTGGTTATTGTTATTTTTCTAATGATTTAAATTTCCAAGGAGATCTCCTTCAATACATTTGATTGCAACTGTTGAATTTTCTGTGCATCTAAAAAGGAGAACCCATGAATTGAGACGTTGTAAATATATGCTTTTGTCATTGTTCCTTTTTTCCCCAGAAAATCTCCATTTTACCCGATAATTCTTTTTAAATTCATTGCACTTCTATTTTATGTACACAGTTTAATATGTATAAAAATGTTTACGAATTATGTCATTGTGCAAAATGGAAATCACATCCTTATAAATTATAATAAAATGACTTAATTTAATTTATATTTTGGAATTGTTGCATGGCTGCCTTTTCAACATCACAACTTTTTCTAATAATTCATAGACAAAATATTGCTTGCATGTTGTTATTAGACTCTAGCAAGGTTTCTGGACCTTCTTGTCACCCTCCGTATATATTTGCTAATGAACTCGTGAATGGAGTTTTGGTTCATCTTGAATTTCTCCATTAAAATCATTAAATTATTATCAACTATTTACGCAGGCTCTCCACTCGCATGATCAAGAATGAAAAAAAATGCATAAGTTATTTTTTTCTTATATTCTAAATCATTCATGTTTTTGTGTTCAATCTGTCTGTTTATATGCTGGCGATAGAGCTCATTATTTAGTTTGCTAAGTTCTCGTTGTTTTACAGGTTCTTAATGGAGTTTCTGGCTTACGGCTTGTATCTTTCTCTAGTCAAAGGAAACGTTTCCCGTTAGTCCGACTGCAGTCAGCTCCCATGCGGTTCCATGTTTCTTGCGCTGTATGAAATCCAACCATACTTGTAGTAAATTTTCCTTTATGTCTGATTGTCCTTTTGATTATTTTCCTTTATGAATCTTGTGCTTGGAACCACTTTATCGTCTGGTCTTTTGGCTGGCCGTTCCTTCATTTTCATGAGCTGTTTGTAGCTTCTATAAACATAATTTCATTATTGAAGATTTTTATCGAAGACGGAGAATTGGGATTTTTGCTGTCGTTGCTGCACGAACAGTACCTTGACCCATTTGGGATAACTTTTTGCTTCTTGATTTCTATTTTTATTTTGTGTGTGTTTCGTTCTAATTTGTTGTTTTAACATAAAACAAGAACATTTAGGTAATCATATAAAATTTCTGTTTACACACACACACACAGATATATATATATAAACATTTTTTTTCATATTTTTTTACATGTTTTTAATATTTTTAATTATTTTAGTTCATTAGCTTTTCAAACAACATGATAAAAGTTTTTGTATATCATAATGCTTTTAATGAGAAAATAATCTTTTTGAATAATATAATTAGGCATGATATAAAAGTCTCGTTCATATTTTTTGATTATATCAACTGTTTATTAGATATATTTATATTTGAACAAAACTTATTTGTTTTTTATTTTATTTTTAAAAGGTTGGAGGGATATAGCACAAAGATCCTACAGAAATAATTCAATATGAATATTTTAATAATAACATTAAAATTGTAATAGATAGCATCTACCTTTTTATTAGATCTCTTTGAAATCAAAGAAATCATTTAATTATAGAACTCTATAAATTGTGGAACAAGTAATTGAAATAGCTGTGTCGTTAATTGAATTAGTAATTTACATCATCTTCTCATAACCCCGTCTGAAGATGAGAACTAAGTGTTATATAGAACAAAGTGTTACGCCATAAGAGCCACCTCGTGAACTTTAGATGAGATAAAGTGGTACATGGTGGAAGCCACCTCTTAAATATATAGTGGTCACATCTAGAATCTTATATGGCTGTTGAATGATTACGGGTTAAGAAAATTGATATAAGACCAATTATTCAAGTGGGTGGCATTGTAAAACCCTTTAAAATAGAATGAAGCTAAACTCTTAAACATGTGTCTTTTGGTATTACGATTGAAATTGCATTAGAAACTCCAAAGTTAAGTGTGCTCATGTAAAGGGACTCTTGGGAAGGGTGACTTCATGAAAAGTTACACAAATAAGACAAATCTTGAGGTCATTATTAGGCCAAAGTTGACTGTACCTCAATCGGTAAGTTTTCTTATTGAGAGCCATAGAGAGATGGATCTATTGGTACAAAGCTTTTATCCGTGTGCCTCAAGCTCTCTATTATCATTAGTGTAGGAGAATTTCAACACCCCCTCAGACTAGATGATAGAGATTTATCATGTCAAGTTTGCTATGATTTTTTTAAATATATAGTGGTCACATCTAGAATCTTATATGGTTGTTGAATGATTACGGGTTAAGAAAATTGATATAAGACCAATTATTCAAGTGGGTGGCATTGTAAAACCCTTTAAAATAGAATGAAGCTAAACTCTTAAACATGTGTCTTTTGGTATTACGATTGAAATTGCATTAGAAACTCCAAAGTTAAGTGTGCTCATGTAAAGGGACTCTTGGGAAGGGTGACTTCATGAAAAGTTACACAAATAAGACAAATCTTGAGGTCATTATTAGGCCAAAGTTGACTGTACCTCAATTGGTAAGTTTTCTTATTGAGAGCCATAGAGAGATGGATCTATCGGTACAAAGCTTTTATCCGTGTGCCTCAAGCTCTCTATTATCATTAGTGTAGGAGAATTTCAACACCCCCTCAGACTAGATGATAGAGATTTATCATGTCAAGTTTGCTATGATTTTTTTAAATGTTGGGTTACATATTTCTTTGGTTCATGCCGGCTAGTTAATTTTCTGTCGGCACATGTGGAGCATGAATAAGAGTATTTTTTATTCTTTTTAAAAATAAATATCTATCAACCTTAGTAGGCTTGATATGATCGTGTTGTACAGGATTGTGTGCACTGATGACCTTATTGTTATGATAATATTTTCAATCTCTTTCCACTTGATTTTTGAATTCTCTAATATATTTTTAACCCATAGAAGCTCGCAGATACCTTGGTCAATAAATCTAAATTTGATTTTAGCATTTGATCTTGAAACCGCAGGTTGTTTCTTTCTTCTCCTAATTATATGATTTACTTTTAAGACTATACAATAACTTAAAGTAGACCTTTTATCCTCAAGTGATCCGACAATCCATATATGTGTATAATTTAATTTATAGTATATCATGTCTTGTATATATTTTTTTCTTGGACTTGATTTGAGAATCAAAGGGTTCTATAAGCTGGTTGAATGTGTGTCTCTTTAGGTTTCTGCGTGAAGTGATTAATTAGACTTACTGTGAATGCAAGTTTAGGACGAGTGTGAGATAGGTAGATTATTTTTCCTACTAACATTTGATATTGTCTCGTATGTAGATCAAACTTTTTGATCTTTGTTTAGTTTCTGTTTTGGTTCTGTTGGAGTTCCATACAATTTGCGTGGTCATTTTTTGTCTTTTTAGTTGGTTTGTAACAGATTTCTGTTTAGAGAGAAATATCTCTTGTTGAGATTAAACTGCTTTTATTCCTTAGAAGTATTTGAGTTTTTCTAACTCTTTAATTTTGAATTCTTCAACAAGGTTTTTCCTTAGAGCTTTTTTTCTCTCAATTTTTATCTCTTGTAACAATTATATTTTTTATATATATAATAAGGATTGAGATTTTAATATCAAGATAATGTTTTATAAAGAGAGTTTGGTTTTATTAACTTTGTTTGTATTTAGCTGTTTACATACCTTTTTAAAGCTATCAAAGCAAGCTCTTGGTGATTATTTTAGTCCATCTAGGGTTTTTGAAAAATTTATCAAATTTTGGTGGTGTATTTATATAGATCTCTTATTCGATGTCATCATGTAAGAAAATATTTTTTACATCATATTATTGTAATGATTAAACACAATTTATTGTTAGGGATATCAGTGTGAATAGTATTCATTGTTATAACATAAGTAAAGTTTCTTGATAGTTATTCATATATATAATTGAGTTATCCTTTTGCTACCAATCTTTCTTTATACTATTCTATTCTCCCATCTATTTTGTATTTGAGCTTGAAAATTTATTTGCATCATAATGTCCTTTTTTTCTGGTAATTCAACGGTCTCTTATATATGATTTTTTTAAGGCATTTATTTCTTCTCTCATAGCTTTCTTTCAATTTTTATTTTCAATTATCTTAGATAGAGTTTTTGAAATGAAAATAGAATTTGTGTTGATGTTAATTAGAAATATTTTATGGAGTGGAGAGTATTTATGGAATCAAATGTATTGAGAAATTGTTTATACATGAGTGGTAATATGTTGAGTAATGTTACTTAGTAATGGTTTTGAGTCTTGAACTTGTTGGAGATCCTGACTGGGTTTGTTTCTTCTTTTATATAAGGGGACAGTTACTACAATGATTTTGTTTGTAAGATTTTTATTACAGAAATATCAAGTTGAAAAATATTATCAAACTAATCATCAAGATGAGAAATTTTCTCTTGAAGATGAATTAAGAGTGAAGAAAAGATGTGTTTCATTAATAGTGACATAGATTGAAGTGGCGAACCTTTTTGTAGGTACTTTTTGTGTGACAGAATATTCAATAATTATACTTGAGAGCTTTCATATCAAATTTGTCTCTATGTTTTTTATGGATATAGACAAAATCAATGCATCTAAAAATTTGAGGACGATATTTGAGAAGTGGTTTATAGGAAATAATTCTACCAAATACTTTAGTGTACTTTTGAATTCAATTGCACTTGATGCTATTCTGTTGATTAAATAGTTAGCTGTTAGAATAGTTCTCTCTAATATTATCTTGGTATTTGATTGTGCAAGAGAAGTGCCATAGTCACTTCTAACATGTGATCATTTTCCTTTTCTACTCTCCATTTTTCTATTGAATGTCACGACAAGAAGATTGGTGGATGATACTTTTTTTTTTTGGAAAGAATGATGTTAATGTGATTAAAATAATCACAAGCATCATCAAACCATAAAAAATTCATTTTAGATTAAATTAATTTTTTATCATGTCAATGAATATATAGATTATAATATTAATATGAAATTTCTATTTAATTAAATATATCAATGTCATTTGAGTGCAGTTATCAATAAACATAAGAAAATCAGTAACCCTAAAGATTTTGGAGAATTTAGATGGTCACTAGATATCAAAATGAATTAATACAAAAGAACCAGAAGATCTCGAGTTATATTTAGGAAGAGAATCAATATGTTTAGCAATTTCACAAGTTTTACAGTGAAAGTCTTTAATGTTTGTATTTATGAAAATAGAATGGAACTTATATTTAAGATTGTTAAAAGAATGATGTCCTGATCTCTAATGATATGTCTAGATATTGTCGGTGGTAAGAGAGGTGGAGTATGTAGCTGATCTCAATCCTCAAGAAGGCATAACTAATCATTTTCTCCAGTCTTTCTCAATGATTTTTCTAGTAGTGAGATCCTGAAAAACACAATAATCAGGAAAAAAAAGTATAATTTATAGTTGTTATATTTGGTAAATTTGTGAATAAATAAATGTTCACGGTAAGGTGTGGGACATGTAATACATTACTAATGGTTATGTTAGAAAAAAAATTAAAGGTCTTCCTGTCTTGCAATAGTTGTTAAAGATCCATCTATATTTTTTATTTTTTTATGACTAGGATAGAGTTTGTAAGTTTGAAATATATTAGTAAAGTTTGTCATATGGTCGGTGACATTTGAATCTTGGATCTAGGAAGGGGAAGAACTATTAGAGACACTTAGAGCATGAAACTTAGAAATCATACCATTTTGAATAAGAGAGTAAGATCCTAATGGTATTTTTTAAATAAATGTTTTTTTTGCCAATTTCTTCTAAATTGAGTCACTTTGACTTCAGTCATTTTGATTTCACTAGGCAGTTATGTACTTTTTTATTTTCTCTATTAATTTCCACCATAGACTTGGGGCTTTCTATGAAGTTTCAAGCATTTCTTTGGGTTTCCCTTTTTTTGCACCAGGCGTTACCTTTAGAAGAAGAGTTTTTACTTTTTTTGGAAAAGGTTCTGTGACAGAAAGTCTATTTACTTTAGTATATAAAAGTCATCATGGCATATCTCGAAGGCCGGACCATTGATCGCCTCTTTTATTCTTCCTTTCTCTACTTGTACAAGAGAGAGCACTTAATTTAGAGAAGGTAGATTTACTCTGTGCTTAAAATTTGAATTCCACTTTCATCAAATCCATTATTAAGTCCCGCGAGAATCTTAAAGGTTCTCTCACTCGACAAATTTTGTGAGGATCACCGCATCGTCACGGTAGGACATATTATGATTTTAGTAATAATATTTTACTCTAATCAATATACCTTCATGGAATTATAGTATTTAATGGAAGGAATGTTACCTTATTTGATAGTACTGAGTTTATTATTATTATTATTTCATAAAAGAGTGCAACATGTTTCACCTTTGCATTTGTTTGTTTAATTGCATCTCAAACTTTTTTTTAGGTGAAGAGAGATATAAAAGACTCACTGATCTCTAGTAACATGGTGTTCCATAACCATGTCATGATTATGGAATCACTATCTTTCCTTTTGGGCCTTTGTGATCCAAAAGTACATCCATAAGGTGTTGGACATTTCCTTTGTTCTTTAGAAAGATCTTCATGATTTCGAACCATTTAAGATAATTTTCCCACTCAAACAAAAAGATGCTTAAAATATCTAAAGTTCCCTTTCGGTCTGATTTTCACCAGTAATCATGGTCGATTCCTTTGAATGGAAGTTAAAGAACCCAAATATAATTAATAAAAATATAATTTGGCAATAGGGATAAGGTTGGAAGTGGAACTTTAATCTTAGAGAATAAGAACAGAAGTTGGAATGAGCATCCTCACATTGTTTTGATACTATATAGAAAATAAAACAATGGAAATAACTCTCAAAAATCTTTTTTTTTTTCTTACTTTTTTTTCCGTTTTTATGTTGGCACAAGCGGGGTGTATATATATATATATATATATATATATATATATCCTAGTTGCATTGCAAAACAGGAATAAATAAAAAAAAAAGGTGGGAAAATAATTGGTGGTCGGCGATCCTATAGGAAGGCACATGATTGCAATTTGCCGATCGTAGAGAGACAGATCCGATGCTACAAAATTTTGATCCATTGCCTTAAATTCTTGCTATGATTTGAGTAGCAAAATTTCAACAATATGTGATGCAAGGATTAATTAGTTGTATGTGAGTGTGAGAGAGAGATTGAGTCGATGTGTTCCATATCATAGAGAGAGAGCACACGCAATATGTGTTCAATTTCCAATTTAAGTAAACGCTACCATGCTCAAGATTTCCAATCTTCTCCACACCTATGATTAGGGCTGTCAATATGGCTCGTTGTTTACGAGCAACTTATGTTTGGCTCGTTAAGTAGCCGGTGTTCGATTCGTTTGCTAAGCAATTGAGCCGAATACAAATATTTTTTTTTTGCTTTTAATATATAAACGAGCCAAACAAGAACAAAGATTTATTCATTCGTGTTCTACTCTTTTTGGCTCGAAATAATTAAATTATGATTAGTATTATTTTTAAATAATTTAATTGACAACAATGTTACAAATATTTAAAATCAATTAGAATTATTAATTAAAAAATAGAATAAAAATATATTTAATTCTATTTAGAGGAATATTTAATATAAATACTAAGATCCTATGGCTGCGTGATTAGGGCTGTCAAGACGGCTCGTTGTTTGTGACAACTTATGTTTGGCTCGCGAAGAAAACAAGCCGTACATGAACAATTTTTGTGTATGATATATAAATTCGTCGAACAACACGAGCTGAGCATGGGCTCGCTCAAGCTCGGCTCGTTTACAGCCTTATTCATGACCTCCACAGTGCCTTTATCTATAGGGCTGTCAAAATGACTCTTTATTCGTGATAGTTCGCGTTTGGCTCTTTAAGAAGCTTATGTTCGATTCGTTTGCTAAGTTAGCGAGCTGAGTACGAACAATTTTTTGTGCTCGAAGTAACTTTGGGTGATTAAATTTTTAAAAGGTGTGAACGATTTAGATATCTCGGGTCTATTGTTCAAAGCGATGGTGATATAGATGGGGATGTTAATAGTAGAATTCAAGTTGGTTGGTTGAAGTGGGGGAATGCTTCGGGCCTTTTGTGTGTGATAGACAAGTACAGATTAGACTGAAAGGAAATTTTTTTAAGATAGCGGTGAGACCTGCAATGCTCCATGGCGCTGAATGTTGGCCCTTAAAAGAGAAACATAATACTAAGTTAAGTGTTGCCGAGATGAGAATGATTGGGTAGATGAGTGGCTTTACACTTGGAGACGAAATGCGAAATGAATATATTTGTGAACAAAATGCGAAATGAATATATCTGTGATAGGGTTGGTGTAGCTCCAGTGACGGACAAAACTAGAAAGAGTCGTCTTAGATGGTTGGGTCACGTTAAAAGTCAACCATCTGATGATCCGATTAGGAGTGTAGGTATTTTAAATTTGACTTGTGTTAAGAAAGGAAGAGGTAGACCTAGGAATACTTGGACTTATTGTATAAAAAATGATCTTAATTTATTAGATTTAAATGAGAATATGATACTAAATAGGACACAATGGATAAAAGGATTCATGTAGCTGACCCCACTTAGTGGGATTAAGGCTTTGTTGTTGTTGTTGTTGTTGTTGATGTATAGAGGAGTCGAATGCGAACAAAGTTTTGTTCGTTCGTTCGACTTGTTTTGGCTCAAAATAATTAAATTATATATACATATGTACACACACATATAGATACATATATATCTATATATATATATATATATCTATATATATATGTATACATATATATATATATATATACACACACATATAGATATATATATATATATATACTTGATGAGTAGTATTTAAAAAAAAATAAATTGATTACGAGGCTATAAAAGATTTATAATCAATTTAATTTATTAATTAAAAAAATAGAATAAAAATATATTAAATTATTTGTAAATAATGTTTTAATATAAATAATAAGATTTCAATCTTCCCTCGACTCTTAATATTCTACGGCTGTGTGACTATGATTGTCAAAACGATTTTTTTTTGCAAATGGCTCATGTTCTGCTTGCTAAGCAAACAAGCCGAACAAGAATACATTTTTTTTGTTCGAAATATATACAAGTTGAACACGAGTAGTGATACTTTTTTACGAGCCGAACACAAGTTGAGCTTATTTTTTAACAAGCCGAACACAAGCTGAGCCTGAGCTTAGTCGTGTTCGGCTTGTTTATACCACTATTTGTCTACACTGAACTTAATCACCATTGGCCAGGAGACCTTCATGGGTCTTCTTTGACTTCCAGGTCATATTTTTTTTTTCATTTAAAAAAAACAAAATAATATAAAATAAAAATTGATTCCAAAAAGCACCTTTGTAATTATTCTTATACAGATGTATGTTTATTTTTGGAGTGGCTATATTTGAATTGTAACAGATGATAAATTAGTATCATGATTTGATCAGAAACCTCACTTGCTGACATGTTTATGAAGTACCAATTTTAAATTTACTACATAGTAAAAGCAACAGATAGTGACAGGGTAGTCATAAATCATTCATTTAGTTGAAAGAAACCGTTGAAGCAAAGCATAGAAGTGAAGTTCTGCTTGTTTTTCCAGTTATAGAGCTTTATTCTGGATGCATAAATATTGAAAGGCTTCTATTAATCAATATTTTATTGGATGCTTCGTAAAATGTTCTATTCATAAAACGTGCATTTTCATCTGCTTTGGTCGAGGACAGTATGATTTTTTATTTCTTTATTGTGGGGAAATATTAGTCATAATGTTAGTCTTATCAAATTTTCTTCATTCCATTAGATATAACCAGAGAATCATTCATGAAAAACAATATTTTTCTCAATTTTTTTAAAAAATATCAAGTACCTATTTATTTTCTTTGAACCAAAATAATTGTATTGATATTCGTTCCACATTGCATACTCTTGTGAAAGATGCCATTAACTCATGCACAGCCAATTTCTTATAACTGATCATTATCTTCTCGAGCAGGCAAAACCAGAGACCGTTGGCAAGGTTTGCGAGATAGTGAAATCGCAGCTGGCTCTTCCTGATGGCACTACCGTCACCGGCGAATCAACATTTGCAGCACTTGGAGCGGATTCTCTTGACACGGTGCTCCTTATTTCATCTTTTCCTTTCCTCCTATTTAAATTATAGGATACATCTATACTTCTGAAATAAACTTATAAATAGACCGGAAGGTTTACATGCATTGCACAAAATTCTTAAATATTTTCAAATCTTGGGCCCAAATTTTGATATTTATTTATAAGACATTTGAATCTTTAACATAATATCAAAACTAATATTAATGTAAAATTTTTCAAACGAGTAAAATGCTCCTATAACTATTTATACGTGTTTATTTTAGTTCAAAATTTATAGAAGTGTTAAATTAATCCACAGACTATTTCCTTCTTTTTAGAGTTTTGGAATTATTTTATATTATATTAAAAAGTTTGGAGATTAAATTGACACCTTTATTTTGTGGGGGATTAAATGGCCCCCTTACAATCAGTTGGGTGATCATTTTGACATTTTTTCTCTTTTCCAAAGTGAAATACATTAAATTTATTTGTTACATATATAAATACGTAAGAATTGCTTGGCAGGAATGGAAATCCTTCAAATAAATTTAGTTTTCTTTATTTCTGGGCTCCATGTCATACTTTCTCCCATCTTATATAAATGCTGGCTAAACATTTGCAATCATCCTCATCACCAATGCATAACATTCGATGAAATTCCAAAGTGCAATTTCCTCTATAACATTCAAACGTTGACAATTTACAAAATCAATACTCTAATTTTTGCTAGACTGTCAAGATTTACAACAAAACTCAACTAATTTGATCATGGCAAGCACAAATCTAAGTTATGATAATTCATAAATCGATTTAACTGTTAGTTTTGTAAAATATGAAAATTAATATTTTGATGCATGTGAATTACTTCAATCTGAACAGTTCTCCTGACTAATGGAGAGTCCTCCTGTAGGTTGAGATTGTGATGAACCTAGAGGAAGCGTTCGGCATCAGTGTG
This sequence comes from Papilionanthe hookeriana x Papilionanthe teres, assembly GCA_022702705.1. Taxonomy (NCBI): domain Eukaryota; kingdom Viridiplantae; phylum Streptophyta; class Magnoliopsida; order Asparagales; family Orchidaceae; genus Papilionanthe; species Papilionanthe hookeriana x Papilionanthe teres. The sequence goes on from CM040421.1 coordinate 52,081,450, forward strand.
GAAGAGGACAGTGCTCAGGGCATCGCCACCGTTCAGGATGCTGCAGATTTGATCGAGAAGCTTGTGGAAGCTAAGTCAAATTAGGCAAATATAAATGACTTTTTAATGGATTGATTTAGCCTTCTTGTTCGAAGTTATCTATTTATGCAAATCATATTCGATTGAATTACGTAATCTTTATGCCTTCTGCTTTATTTTAAGAACCATTCGGTGGACGTGTTAAGAACTATTTTGTTACATCCATTTTTCATGCTATTGGTGCAACTTTTTTTAATATTAATTTTTGAATTTAATGATTGGGTTGTTTTTATTAATACTACAGGGGTGTGTCGAAAAATTGAACAATTTTAGCCAATATTATAAGTTCTGTGTTTTTAGGGAAAGCCGAGTCTTATGGTGCGATTGGGAGCAGCGGTGCGTTGTCGCATCATTTTTTATGTTTGCCTGATTTTTTTTTTTTTTTTTTTTTGAAACTATAGCTGAAAGTTGTGTTCTGCAACCGAACTTGATTAAGTATTATGGTGTCTGCTAGAAAGCTACGGTCTGATTTTTTGAAAAAAAAATTATGATAGTCACCGCGTCTTTTTAACAGCCCCAAACTGACTCGTAGGTACAACTAAATTGAAAATTAGTTGTTGAATTGTGCTTCGGACCTAAGTCTTAATTGAAGATAGAATTTCTACCAATTCTTTCATGGGCCTTACACAAGTATTTCAAGTAAGATGTAAGATTATTGAGCTTGAATGGCACTCTTTAGGTTTGTTTGATTGAGTTGATTTAGGTAACATGCTTTATAAAGTGATGGGTTGATTAGATGTTTTTATGGAAATTTACATACATACCACACAATTGTTATGTATTTACATATCTAACATCTAAACTTTCATATTTCTAATATTTAGGGTCTGTTTGGGGCAGCTGCAGTTTATCCAGATAAGCAGCTTATTTGCAGCTGCCCCAGATAAGTAACTTATTCTGATAAGCAGATGATCTAGATAAGTTGTCTGTCTGTTTGGTTTGAGCATTTCGAAAACAGCTGATTTGCAGTTGTCTGTGGATAAATGACACTACTACGCCCCTGAAATGAATAAGCTGTTAAACTGTTTTATTTTTGTGGTTTTAAAACAGCTTATGATCAGCTGTTTGTAGAAAAATGTGTGCTTAGCACACAATTCTTATATATTTATTTATGTACATTGATTTATTGAATTGGATGGTATGTAAGGCTGTAACTCAATAGTTAAGAAAGGAATGCAAGCACCAAATAAATATATATTGTTGCCTTATCAAAACTCGCCAGGCAATATATATCAATAATGGCAGCCTTTGGTTTCATTTAAAAAGACCTGAAGCCTACTTAATTAAATTGACACACTGAAAATATCACCATAGCAACGATTCACAGCCAAGAGAAACTGAAAATATCACCACCTTAGAAGGCTCAACATCACGAAAAAGGAATCAATTATTGAACTGCCTTTCCAAATATCCAAATGTATATGTTTGTCATTTTTTTCACACCACTCCTTCACATTGTCTAAAAGCATCCATATAGTTGATAGAGAGAGCTTTAACAATTATAATCCAACAATAACCACAATCTTTTAGATCTACTGCTTTCATGGGCATATCAACAAAATAAACTGTGAAATGTTTTTGATTCCAAACCGGAAAAGAAAAATCACCTAAGCGGACAGGAAAATGAGATGATCAGGTGTATTCCTGAGCTCTTCTCGCTCTGCCCTCCGTTGCTAAGAGAAAAAGACGAAGGATGAAGGAGATGAGATCGGAAGGCAACAACGGAGAGGAGCTAAAAATGCGCTTACCGAACGCAGAGGAGGAGGAGAACAAGGAGCGCTTAGGGTGTGCGAATGGGGTGTCACGGGGTCACAGGGTCACGGGGAGAGGTAATTCGAAGAAACACGGAGGAAATAAGCGGCCCGCGGGGTTCCACTCACGGGCCGCGTCTAATAGAAAATAATAAACGCGTTTTTAGATAAGCCATGTAAACGTGAAATCTAAACGCCGCCACACTTATAAACTGCCCCAAACGGACCCTTAGACGTCATAAAAAGCAATCATGATAACTTTAATGCAAATATGTGGTATTAAAGATTAGTGTTATGCATGTAAATATAAAAGTTTGTGTTAGATATATGGAAATACAAAAGAATTGCAGTATCTATGTAAGTGCCCAATTTTTGTATTGCATATTTAGATTCTCAAAAACTATTAAAAATAGTTAATTTTACTTTTTTTATCATATCCTAATTTTTTTAATCAATAATGCTGTTAATTGTTGTTTTTGTAGTTAAATTCATATTAATTAATTTAAGCTAAATCAGTATAATATTGCTGAGTTAATTCTGCAAAAATGTATGTCCCTTTGGAGGAATTCTGTATTTTGTAAGAAGAAAATATCAATGAGCCCTTGCTAACATGTTATCTATTCAATGCCGCATAAGTCTAATCCATGATACTTTTAAATCAAATATTCATTATTTTTTTTATGGGAAACTGAACCTCTAATTGATTTTGTGCTTATTTATAATTGAATTTATAAATATATGCTATTTTAACAACCAATAATTCTTTTGCAAAGTAAATGACTAAAATGAATGTAATTTAGAGTATTAAGAAACAACTGTGGAGCTGTTGAAGAAAAGGATAATTTGATGTTGCAAAGAAATTCAGATCATAATTAGAAAGCTGTCACCGCACCAAATCAGAATACGTAGAAAAATGTTAATTTTAAAGTAGCTTTTTGAAAAGTCTATTAAAATATAGTTTATCCATACGAGCGATTAAACATTTGGGATGCTCTTTTGAAAAAAATAAATAAAATTTAGTTAAGTTTTCAATGTCATAACTTTGTTTAAGGGTCTGTTTGAGTAATTGCTAACTTATCGAATGATTCTGCTAGGTGCGGTAGTTATTATAAATTTTTATTTTTTTTTTGTAAAAGTCAGACTGCAACTAGAAAGTTCTCACCGCACCTACCGGTGTGAAAGCACTGTTTTCAGCGTTTCGAAAACGTATAAGTTGCCAAAACGCAGTTTACCCAAACAGTATAGGTGCGTCTTCAAAACGCTACCTAACCAAATAAGCTGCCCCAAAGAGACTCTAAGTCTAAATAAAGTATAACTTTTTTGCAGCTTAGTGCAACCATTTATGCTATTAAAATTAATTCAATCTTGACAAACTCTTGAGAACTTTTTTGCAACTTAGAATAAATTGGAATTAAATAAATTTCAAGCTTTAGAACATATGAATTTCTCATGTTATATATATATATATATATATATATATATATATATATATATATATATATATATATATATATATATATATATATATATGTCATCTGGGCCAATTTGAAAACACACATAAGCCGTTTGGATAAACTGTATTTTGATAGTTTATTCAAAATTTTGCATTTTCAAACGGCTGAAATCAGAGTTTTGACATCGTTCCTGTGTGGGTGCAGTGACAACTTATTTGGTGCCGTCTGACTTTTATAAAAAAAAAAAACATTTATAAATAACCACCATAATTTATCAATAAATATATTATTTTTCAACAACTTATTAATAAGCTGCAGCTGCCCCCAAACAGACCCATAAACTGAGTATTTCCTCTGATATGACTATATTGTGTTTGAAACTCACTGATCCAAAATAAAATAAAAAATAAAAAAATAAATAGAAAAAAAAAATCTTAACAAAGTATTAAGCATGAGGCTGGTCCCACCTTCCCTGCCGTTATGGAATGCGCTCCAGACCAACCACACAAACCCTCATCTGCCTTCACACATATGCCCCCTGTTCTTTTCACATCTTCCATTGTGCCATTGTGCAAACTAGCCCTTCCCTTTTGCAGAAGCGAGAAGAGAAAAAGTTAATTTACCACAAAATTCATATGTATTTACACATCCAACGATTATATGTATAACACTTCAATATCATAATATTTTTTTATTTACACTCATTTGATTAATTCAAAAAAAGAAATTAAAGATGCCAAATGCAGACATAATTAATGTAAAAGTTTGCCTTGTGCTCATCTCAAACATAAATAACTTTTAATATAATCAAGCAAAATCCAACCTAATTATATCATACATTTTTTCTTGTTATATACCATATGTCAATTAAAATAATATCTGCGAGCGTTTCAAAATTTTTTATGTACTTTTTTGTATTTGAACAAAAAATCTTAAACTTTAAGGACATTAAACTTAGCATCTGTTTGTGTCAGTTTCAGCTTTTTGAGAAACAGTTGTGAAACTGCTGAAAAGTAATCTGATGTTGTGACAAGCTGGGATGGCTATTATAATTTTTATTTTTTTTTGAAAAAGTACAACTAGTCAGGACCAATAAAATATACACCACACCTGCCACCGCACTAGTCGGATCAAATTTACTAATTAAATATTTTCAAAACATATGCTTTTCTTACTTCAAAGTGCAGAAAATTAATTGGCTGTTACAAAACTAAACGATAGTTTGCATTGACATCTTGCAAAGTAGCTAGGATCCGAGCTACAAAATATTTTGGAAAGTCGTATAGTTAAGTTTTGTTCAGTCAAGTCTTTTAAGTAGTAATCTCATAATTTTTTAAGAAGTCATTCAATAAAAATTAGGGTAATATAAAAAAACCAATAAATTTATCAAAAAATTCTAATTGTGATAGTTGTGGGAATAATACATTTTTAAATTTATATTACTTGCATAGCACGTGCACTTGCGTGTGATGTGTTGATAATTTTGCGTTTAAAGTTACTTGTATTTTTGAATTTTATATGATGATTTTGCATTTCGAGGAAGGGTTTTGTTGTTTTTTTTTTATGAGATAGCAGGAAAGGAGAATATTAGGAATCGAATTTGAACATAATGGAGATTGGACCAAAAATGTACTACTAGGCTTTTATGCATCTGGAAACTGATGTTTAAGCACCAGAAACATCTAAATTTGAACAAGCCTGAAAGCATGACAATTAGGTGCCAAACATTCGGCGACAATGCATTGTTATGAGCGCTTAGGTGTTGCGATAGTGGGTGTTTAAGCCCCAAAATGCGGCTATTAACTGAGAGCTTGGCGCTTAGGCGTCAGCCACTGCGCGCCAAGGCACCCGAAATTGAAATTAGCAGTTGGAGCAGTTCAAACTTTGAGTTGAAAGGGGAGGAAACATAAAAGCTGTGGAGATGAGTTTTTAGGGTTTTTTTCATCTGTCACATCTAGTAAGGAGATTAAATGTTTTTAAGCAATATCAAATAGAGTTTGGTGAGACTGAGACATTATGAGTGTTCTTTTAATTCATCTGCATTTGCTGGACTCAAGGGAGATAACTATTCTGAGTTTTTGTTTGATCTTGTTTAAGAGACAAATGTGAGACACTTGTATATGAGTTCTACTCTTAATTCAATGTTGATTTTGATGAAATTTGGCATGCTTAGATTTTCTGTTCTCCTCTGTTGTGGAAGTGTGGGAATAAGGGCTAAGTAATATGGTGTGGATTTTGTATGAAATTTCTAAATGGTGTTAAAATAACTTGGGAACTCATAGACTTTTAAATTGGTTAGTTAATTTGTTCAAATTAACCGTGATTATGAAATTTCGAAAGAAATCTATAAGGAACGGTTAAGCTATCCACACAAACTCATTGGAATATGAATACTCCTTTGAATTCATGCAAATTGATTAGGGCGCGAGGTTGTCTTGTATTTTTCATTTGATTTAAAGAACTAAATGAATGAATATTCAATCTTTCTTAGACTACCAGAAAGAGATAAGAGACTTTCATTTTTTTTTTCATGTTTGACACCTAAAATGAATCATTGCTAAGGTGAATCCGTACATAACTACTTCAAAGGAGGTTTCTTGGGACGTATCTTAATCAACATTAATTTCTTTTAATTGTTTTAAAACTTATGTTTTGCTCATTTTCAAAAAGTTGTGTACGATTTTTTTATTAAACTTCAAAACTTCTATCATTTAGGTTAGGACTGACAATTGTAGGCCAGAATTTTTTCTAATTGATTTTATCTCATTCTATGTGGGATCGATAACCAGACTCAAACTTTATATCTTGTTAAAGAGATAGCAATAGAGCATTCAGATGAAGAATATATTTAATACATTGGTAAGATATACGATGAATAAAGTCACGTCATCTTTGAGAATCATGCCGAATTTAAAAAACTCACTTTTTAATGTATTTTAATCCTCAAATAAATCATCTAACGAATGAAATCGTATTATATTTGAATATTATACCAAATTATCAAGTTCCTAAAGATAATGAAATAGTTAATGGAGGCTGTATATCTTAAGATATACCCTTATCAAAATTGATCATAGGATTAATACAGAACTTATTTGAGTCATATCGATGATATAATGACCATCCAAACCTTAGATTGAAATATCTTCAATAATTTCTATTTTTTATTTTCATTTACCGGTCTGGTCGGGTTTTAAATCGGACCGGAAGCTAACTTATCGACCCAAATTACAACGTCTGAAGGGTGGCAAGATGGTAAATAAAAACAACCCGAGGGGCAACTTAGAAACTGTTTTGAAATTTGCGACTTGATCTCGTTTTCCTCGCTGAACTACGCAGAGAAGTATTTCATTAGCAGCAAATAAATGAGCGTATCTCGGCGCAGCGAGAGAGAGTGAGAGAGGGAGAGAGAGGTGGTGAGAGGCCGCTCCTCGGGTTCTCCGAAGTCCCAGATCGCATACACAGAGGACTGCGTTTCATTGGCGAGAAGAGCAGAAGATCCCCTGAAACGTAAAACAAATCCTTCTTACTTTCCCCCTATCTCTCAATATCACAGTGAGTGTTGAGGATTTAAACTGATTCCAAGCGAAACAGAACTATCCGAGCAGCAGAAGAGTGAGAAGTAGGTCAATATCAACGAGAATTAGATCCTCGCTGGTACACTCTCTAGTCTCTATCTCTCTTGAAAATTTCGTATTCTTTCCATTTAGTTGAATTTATTAGCTATATCTACTAAAAGCTTCACTTAGGGCAGAAAGTGAAGAAAGAAGTGAAATAGGAAGACTCTCCGGCTCCGTTCCTCTGTTTCTCCCCCCGTCAATCCGTCTCTTTCTTCTGTTAAATCGTTTCGATTTGTTGCTTTCGATGGTTTCTTGACGACTTAAAGTCGCGTCTGTTCTCTTAAATTTCAATTTCGAAAGCGAAATCTCCGGGAGGGATTTTGAAACCGGAGAGGAGGAAGTTTTAGGAGGGATCAGCAGCTGGCCAGACCGAATCACGATCAGTAAAGATGGGCCAGTAACTGCCGTAAACGTTGGCGTGGGCTCCACTTTCTGACCACTCGTGGGCCCGGATGTGGGTTTCGTTATGGGCAGCTGCAATGTTTGGTGCAGCCTTCTGCACAGCGAATCATCCCATCCTTTTTTTTTAATTAATTTTATCATAAGGCATAAGCATAAGAATTCAAATTATCATTATCTAATGGCTTTAAAGGACAATATGGATTATGATTGTCATATTAATAGCATACTATAAATAATACTAATTAACTCCTTTAATACATATATTTATAAAAATCTCATTTTGCCTCTCGTCTTCTTAATTAGGAAACCATCATTTAAATTTACATTTGCAACGGTTCTGAAGCCATTCAACAGCCTTCGTAGAAGAAGTTTGAGAAATAAAAACGGCAGATGCTTTTAATTGTTCAGGAGGCGAAGTTATTGGGTGAGAATTTGTAATTACGTTTTATTACTTGGAGTGAGGGAATATAGGAATGCAATTTTTATACGTTTTTGCCTCTGTTGATTCTTCCTCTCAAAAATGCCTCTATGCAGTTACTGTTTATCTGTAGAGTTCAAAATTAGGGGAATAAATAATAGTTTCTTCAGAAAATTTGTGTTGTATGAAATAAAGCTGTCTTTTTCTCACACAGAAGTACAGATTGCTTCATCAGTCTTTCATGAAGGTGCATATGCAAAATAGTGATTTTTTTAAGTGTATATTTGATAAAGATGAGTTTTTTTTTTATATATAAAAAATTAATTTTGAAGAAAATTAAATAATAGAATCAAACAGTGCATTGGTATTTGAAATTTTAGACTTCATCGTGATGCATAATATAATAGTAAATTTTTAGCATCATTCATGATATGTTGAAATATGGAGTCTAGGCCTTTTCTCACATCTAATGAACTAGTTTTTGCAGGTATGGAAGAAAAAATGGGAGGACTCAAGAAGGTATCGCACTGCTGGTGGTTTGATAGCCATAATTCTGCAAAGCGCTCTTCATGGCTACAATCAACTCTTTCAGGTTTTATGAGTTTTTGTTATGAGCTCTAGAACTTATTTTAAGCTCCCTTTACTACAAGTTTTATTTTTGAAAATATGTTAATATAAAAAAAATAAAATAAAAATAAAAAAAATAGAAGGGAGCCCAAACAAGCCCTAGGAAATTGCATTCAAAATGTTTTCTTTGTTCAAAGATGGCAGTGATCCCTTCCTTTCCATGGTATGGCCATCATAATTTTGTTTTAGTACTATATGGATGTTGATTGAAGCTCCTATCAATGTCCTCTTAGGGAAGGGGTAGGCTTATGGAACCTTACCTCTGCAGTTATAAAGATGAAGTTTTGTGACATTAACACAGGACCTCCATCATACAATGGAGGAAAACTACAAACTCCTCTAGAGCCGCCAACTAAAAATGCTAGCGTTAGAATCTCGGAGATTAGATGTATTCATTCACTTCGTTTCGATTATAGTATGATGTATTGTTTTGAAAATTACTGCAAGCTTGAATTTGAATAATTTTTGCTTTTGCTAGGTGGCGCATTGCTTTTTTAGCTTTTCAAAAACCTACAATACTCAATTTTTTTCATTTCAGTAGAAACACATAATGGAAAGCCTTAATTCTTTTTAGTCCCCTTTGTGATTTCTTGACCGTTTAGAATGCATGGTAGTTTTATCTATCTCTGTGTGCAAGTAACAATTATTTTATTTTACACAGAACAACACAATACTATCAAGGCACATGAAGCTTTTGGTTTAATCCCACATCAAAATGTTGAGAAACATGTTATAAAAATATTAAGTAGTTGGCTATTAGTCTAAGGCTTAAACTTTTGAATTGAAATCAGATGAAAAGCAATGTATCTAGTTTAACTTTAAGCTATCAAGATTCACTTCGTAACAAGTGGTATTAGAGTTGATGTTCTAGTTGGATTAAGTATCTCATATTATTTGTGGTTCTCTTGAGTCATGGATCCACCAAGGTCGAACAAATTTTAAGAGTGGGTGAATTGTATGATATCTCTATGTGATTGGATGGAAAATTATGATTAGCTATTATCATACTGCATGTTAAGAGTGGTATTAATCTTATTTCATCTATTTACTTGTCTATTTACTTATGTAAACTAGATTAAGATGCAGGATTGAAGTTCATTTGCCCTTACCCATTGTGCATTTCAACTAATTCATTTTCCTTTTATAATAACGTGTTAGTATGCAGATAGCTGGTTTAATTGATCAAACCCTGTGCTTTTTAGGCGACTTTTAAAACTGCCCCTACAACTCTATTTGGGAGCCGTTTTTTTATTGTTTTCTATAAATATATATATGCTGTGAATTTATTTTTTTGTAACTACATCTATTAAAGCATGATGGTGGTGAGAAAGTTGGTATCTGACTTTTTGTAAAAAATATTTATAAATCTCACCATACTTTCTTAAAAAGTTAATTTTTTCCACCTCAGTTCTACGAGAAATTGTTCTATATAGAGTACATATGCAGTTTTGCGTGTGTGATAACCTCCGCGGTTGCGTATTCGGGGTTATGGGAGGATTATTGGGAGATTATTAGGGTATTAACTCTCAACAACCTCCTAATAATCTCCTCGGTTCCGCTTTCATAATTTTTGGTGTTAATTCAGTTTTTTGTGAAGTTATTGGGATATTAACTCCAATAACCTCTCAATAACTCTTCGATTACCTCAAAATATTAAATTGCAGAGTTTATTAAGAGGTTATTGGGGGTTACCGTACAATTTCTTCACTTCTACACCCCAAAAGTTTTCTTCCACTACACTTTCTGCCTCTGCGCCGGTTCACTTTATCTAGTCTTGTTACCAGTTATCAGAGACAATTAGATTTTATTTTTCCTTAAATCTAGCAGAACTGGAGAAGAAGACCAAAGCTATACTGAACCTGATTGAAGGAGACGCCGACTCGTTTGCACAGCGCGCAGAGATTTACTACAGGAAAAGGCCGGAGCTGGTGAATTTGATCGAGGATTTCTACCGCTCCTACCGCTACCTTGCTGAGCAGCACGAACTCTTCAGATCCGAAGCAGGAGCCCGACGCACAACACCATTGAAGTCTGATTCCTTAAATCAAAGCATTTCACAGAAGACGTGGGATTCAACAGAGATAGATGATTATCCCGAATCTGAGATTTCTGAAATCGACAATCCTGAACCGGAAGAAGCTGATCAAATCGACTGCTTGTTCATAGCTGCTAATGAAGAATTCGAAATCATTAGGAGGAATCTAGAAGCAACTGAAATCCAAACTAAGATCAACTCGCCTGAGGTTCCTGTAAAGATATACAAGTCGAAGAAGATCTCTTACTCTTTTCACGAATCAGGGCATCAAGATGAAATCAAGCTGATGGAAGCAATATCTCCCTCGGATTCTCTTTCCTCAAAGAAGCGCGAGAAAGAATCAGATGATTACAAGGCGGATGAATTGGAAACCAAAGCGCTGTTTGAGAAGATTGTCGACAGTGTGGCTAAGCTGACAAGCGAAGTTGAGAGTCTGAAAACGGAGAAGGAGACTCTCACGGCTGAGCTGGAGAGGAAAGATGAGGAGAAGAGGGATGTGATCAGACAGCTCTCACTGACGGTGGAGATTCTGAAGGAAGAGAATGGAATCCTGAAGAAGTTGATCAAGGATTTGAAGCAATTTGGCAGTGTTTTCGAGCTGAAGAAATTGAAGGAGGCCTTCTCGGGGACGAGGAGATTGTTCGGTCTAGCCTCACGGTTTCAGCCTTCTCTCGTCGCGCTCTGATGATCCTGGAACTGCAAATACAGAAGAGTAGATTATTGTATTCAGTATGTTGATTAAGCTGGCAGGACTCTATATATAGTTTGTCACCTTTGTACGCTAACTGCTACTTTGTTTTATTATTATTATTTATCTTCAAAGCATTTTACATATAGATGAATTTGACTATTAAAATATGATAATGAATGTTATTCTAATTTTATATTTGTAATTATAAAAATTTAGGTGTCAGATAGATAAATATGAATGTTTTGTGTGATCTGTGTGTAAAAGCCCTAAAGAAAAATGATGAATACAGGTCACCCAAAACATTGCTATTTACAAATCAAGCGAAGTCTTTAGATCGAATGTAATTAAAATATAACCCCTAGAACTTGACTCATATGTAGTATGTATTTCTATATTAGATCACATGTAATTAAAATAAGCTGAGTAAATAATCAAGTACTTCTTATACCTATTGTTTTTAGCCAATAAAAGACCATTAATATTTTAATTACAAGAAATTTCTAGAACAGTATTTTAAATCAGTCGGCTTGTCCCCTTTGTAGTCAACTTCTTCTTCATCTTCTATCTTTTTCAAAGTAAGAAATTTAACGGTTTTGTTACACTGGAAGAGGGGAAACAAAGGATCGAAGGAGAGGAAATGATGAGTTGGAACCCGAAGAAGTGAAAGAGAGGGTGAGATACTAAACAGAGGGGAGAGTAAGCCAGTGGAGGTCAGGAAGTCAAAGAGATGAATTCGCCTGTATAAATCGTAGACTAACTTACATGCAACGTTGAGCTACTCTGGTAAGGAGAAGGGGATCGAGCAGCTAGGGCTTAGGTGAGTACGTTTACAAAACCGAGAAGTTCGCAAGCTAGAGTTTTCTGCATGGGTACGATTTTGGCGACGAAGTCGACATGCTCAAGAGTAGAAATCAGGCTGCTGTGTGGAAGGTTGAGCGAGTTGGTCAGGTGAGGGATTTTTTAGAAGAAGAAGCTCTCGAAGGAAGTAGGTAATGTCGATAGGAGGAAGCTCGTGCAGGAAGAATCGAGCTAAAGCTCTCATGCACAAAGAAAAGCTCACATGCAGGAGAAACCTTGTTTGCATGAATTAGGGCTGCCAAATAAGGTAAGGTTTTATTTATTTGATTTAATAATAAAACTAATATAAATATATATATTAAATTGGAAAATTAAGCAGGCCTTCATAAAACAAAATATGAAAATCTTATACATGAATAATGTAAGGTTAATAATTAATTAAATAATAATTTATTTAAAATTCGATAATATAAATATCATGTTTATGTTAGATTTTCAATTATAAAAGTCAGTGACAAGCAAATTAATCAACAACAAAGTAAGCACTGATATTCTTAAATTATAGTATCATTTTGGTATATTTTTTAAACCACTTTATGAGTTGTTATTTATGCTTGATTAATAAAATTGATTTTTTATTATTAAATTTTATCAGTCGTTTTTGATGTGAATGCATATAATCTTATGTTATGAAATATTTAATGAATTATAGTATTACATGTTGAGTGATATAAAATTATGAATGATATGATTTGCATAGATTGTTTGTATTTGCATGAATGACTATGATAAAATTTCCCCTTCTTAATATTAGTGGAAGAACATTAAGGTATTTATGCACATATATGAGAAATAATATTGATATTGTTATCTTAATTGACATAATTTTTAAATGGTGCTACAATAATGGTTGTACAGACATAGAATAATATTGTTATGTTATTGATATAGAAATATTCGTTGAATAATATGTTAAATATTTTTATTTATTAAAAAACTGACATGCATATAGTTTTTTCTTTTCCCTTGTATGATTGTGGTTTAAGAGTATGAGTACTCACTAGCTTGTTTAGTTTACTGTTATTTTTAAAAAATGTTAATTTAATTTATTAAAAGATAAACGACATAAGAGAAGACGTTTAAAGAGGATATAGTATCGAGGTAAACCTAATTTTACAGCTGTAATTTAAATTGATTACTGGCTCCCTCATATGTAAAATTGTAGATAAACATATAAAATTTAATTCACACCGTCTAACTGTCAGCACCTGCTTTGGTTATTTCTAAGCACCGGGTTAGGTCTTGACAAGAAAAGTCATCTACTCGTCTTATTTATTTTAGCAGAAAAAACTAATGATATTATTAAATTTAATTTGATAATTATTTCGTCAATAATTATAAGAAAACCCTCGCTTAAAATCTATTTTTAATTTGCAATAAACAATTACTTAGCGTATATTCTCTCTTGAAATTTAGAACTAAATCTTCTAAAAGAGTTAAACTCTTACTATCATCAAAGGTTATTGTTTTACATCCACATTACATGGATCTTAAAAGTGTTTATAAAAAGGAGATAAAAAAGTGCAATAATGATAAAAGATAATCTTTGTTATTAATAATCACATTAACTAAAATACTGAGTGATGGAACATTTAGATTCAATAAAACATAATTACTTTAAATGACAATGCGGAAACGTAATACCAGCTAATCCCTTTTCTTTTCTCATTCAAACCTACTATGTTTCCATGGCTGATAATGTGCTGTTGGTAAGGCCCAACGTGAGCTTTGCTCAAATGACAATGCGGAAACGTAATACCAGCTGGAGGTAACTGTAGTATTTGATGCAAGTAATAAGCTTCTTTTCAGTAATTTTGATAGACTTTTTCTCGTAAGACCTTGTAAAGCATTGATTTTCACAGGTGGTTTGGTTAATAATCCTATTGATTTTCACAGTTGGTGGTCTGAAAGATGACGTATATTGAAGTGTATGACATAGATCACCTAGATTACTGTTTCACTTGCATAACAGAGCGAAGTGAAGTAATCGAATGTGTTCAGATAAAAAAAAAAACAGAGCAAAGTGAAGTAATCGGATTTGAAGCTGAACTGACCTCGATTAGGTTGAAGAATTTGCACTTTCTGACGTCTCGATTAAACTCCGCCTAGCCGCTTCGTTGATGCTATGAGGATATTATATAGTGTTCGACAAACGGAAGACGAACGAATGGAAGAGGAACGAACGGCGGAAGAAGAAGGAAGACAAACAGAAGGCGAACGGAAGACGAACGAAAGACGAACAGAATGGAAGACGAACGAACGGTGGAAGACGAGACGAACGAAACGAACATTGACGAACGAACGAACGTGAGATAAGGATGGGGTAAGGAGCAGAGCTATCGCGTAAGAACCCGATCGAAGGGGAAGGGGACAACGGGGTAAAAAAGAACGGCGGAACGCGGGCCACAGGGACGATCCCGCGGCCGGTTTTTACGAAATCCTCTCCTACGGTGGCCGCAAAGCTGCTCTGCCGTGCCCTCAAATAATAGAACGTCAGCGATGGGGTACCGCAAAGCGGCTCTGCCGCGCCCCCAAACGGACCCTTAGTCATGTCAAATCACAAAACGCAGCTTCCCAATATTTTAAAATAAACTAGCAAAACATAATTTTACCAAACACAACAAGATGTGTCGTAGCTCCACATCCCCGATAAACAGACACCCTAAATGTTAAGTGAGATTGAATTAAACAGCCCCATATCTTGAAAAATTAATTACTAAATAGTAATTATGATGATACATTAACTTAATTAAGGCTTAATAAACCTTAATCAGTATTTCGCAAGAAAAGTGAATTATAAAATCTAAACCTTTCACAAGAATTTTTAAAATTTAATAACGATATAATTTAATCTCAAATTTTGACAGTAATCTTTAAAAGATTTTTTACCAATTAAAATAATGAATACTCACAAAATATTTCATTTATGCTGATGATGGCAACTAGGGCGGTCAAAAAAGCTCGTTCGCGAACAGTTCGTGTTCGGTTCGCCAAAAAGTTTGTGTTTGATTCGTTCAATAAGCAAACGAGACGAACACGAACAATTTTTTTCGTTCGGTTTGTTAAACGAACCAAACACGAACAGCGATGTGTTCGTTCGTGTTCGGTTCGTTATTATTTGAATTATAAAATAATTTAAAATAATTATATATAAAAAATTTATAATATTTTAAAAATAATTATATATTATAAAAATTTATCATATTTTAAATAATTAAACTTACATAAATTATAATATATGATAAATTATTAATAACGATAATAATATTATTGTATTAATTATATTAATATAAATATTATAATATTATAATTAATATACTATAATATATTAAAATAAAACCCTAATCAAAACCCTAAACGCCTAATTCGGTTTCTTCATTCGAGGAAGTATGGGTTACTCGATGTGTTCGGAATACCGATCAATTTGCTTCATTTTGAGGAAGTATCCTATCAAAGCTAAGTGCTGTCGAAAAAACTCGTTGTTCGCAAACGGTTCGTGTTCGGTTCGCCGGGAAGTTCGTGTTCGTTCGATAAGCAGAACGAACCAAACACGAACAGTGATGTGTTCGAACATTTCAAACACGAACACTAGCTCTGCTCGTTCGTGTTCGGTTCGTTTACACTCCTAATAGCAACAGTCCAATTGAGCAAAGAAAATCTCTAAAATATCTTCGAGAAAAAAGGCCAACAAAAGCTCCACAAATAAAAGGAAAAACAAAAGCTTATCTTTCACCAGAAATGGACCATTGTACTGTCTCCAAAACACCACATAAACATAGCATATTTGTTGAGCAGGCACAATCCAATGGTAGCTGCTGTTCCATTCAAATTATCATATATAATAGGCCCAGATTTATGAGGCTCTCCACTATAATCTTTATAGCAAAAATAACACTTAATCTTTGCTCGTTTGCAGCTTAATCATCTGCATCAGGATCAAAATCTCTAATTTTCACATCAGCATCCTCCCCATATTGTATGGAGTTGTCAATCATTGACAGCACATACTGTATACTGCAAAAATAAAATTTAAGAAAATAAAAGATAAAATAATAGTTTGACAAAACATGAGGACAGATGATCAATTTGCAAATTTGTTCACATATCAATTTTTGTTTTTAGATGCGTTGCTTTAGGTTTGGATGAGTGGTGGCTTTACATGAATATATCAATGATAGGGTTGGTGTAGCTCCAGTGAAGGACAAAATTAGAGAGTCGTCTTAGATGGTTTTGTCACATTAAACATCGACCATCTGATGATCCAATTAGGAGAGTAGATGATTTAGATTCGATTTATGTTAAAGAAACGTAGAAGTAGACCTAAGAAGACTTGGGCTTATTGTATAAAAAATGATCTTAATTTATTAGAATTAAATGAAACTATGACACTAAATAGGAAGCAATTGAGAAAAAGGATTCATGTAGCCAGCCCCACTTAGCGTGATTAAGGCTTTGTTGTTGTTATATTGCTGCTTTAGGTTATTAACCATTCAGACTACATTACTCGAGAATAAAAGGACGAATTAGTAGAGAAAATCAACTGAAAAGGGCTCCTATTTGATTTCGTTTCAGTAACGATGCAAAAACATTAAAAAGTAATCACATTTCAAACAGTCATACATAACAATGTTGACTTCAGCACTGAAAAATGCAGTACCGCTGTTTTTAATTGCAAATTCTCCCAAAATTTAACCAAAAAAATTTTGAACAGTTTTTTTAATCGCAAATTTGTAATTATTGTACAACTATAAAACGCACTAAATTCATGAACAATGTCAATATGTTTTTTATTAAGTCCTTTTCTGAAAGACATTTCTGCAAACTGTGTGTGATGTTTAGTGCCTAACGCCCCCAATAAATTTTAAGAAATTCAGCATCGAACCTGTAGAAAATCGTTTCGAAAAAGCACTTTTATTCAGTTCATTCAAAACAGACAAGCCCATATTAATAAGAGTAAATCTACATCTCAGTTGCAAATCCAGATAAATGATAATAGAGAATAAGAATTCAGATTCAAGTGAATTAATGGCATAAAAAAATACATAAATTAACCTGAACCTAAAAAAAGACATTGCACACTCCGGATGCATGGTTTTTAACATAAAAAAAGACATTGAAAACTCCTTTTAAATTGTATTTTACAATAATGGCATAACCTGAACCTGAAATAACACTTCAAAATCTTACGGTAAGTTCGCAGCTTAAATCTAGCATCCACATTCGGAGCTAAAAGAAAAGAAACTAAAGCCCAAAACTAATTTCACTTTGCAACATATCATCAAGGATCATTCGGCAGGAATAATGTGAAGTCAACATATGTAAATGATTGCTTTAAGCGTGGACTATTAGAGTTTAAGGTGCAGGATTTGGCAAAGAAGAGTAAGCATACCTGCTTTCTTTCCTGAGGTCAAGCGGCACAAAATTCACCATGCTGAACTCATCAACCTATAGAAAACAAAAGAGAAAATGGTACTTTTAGAAAATGAACAGTCAATAAGGTAAGACCATTTACAATGAATGAGCAATATAACCTATATTATAGTATATAATTTAACTGCATTTATGTTATTTCACCGACCTCGGATGCTAGAAAAGTAGTTGATAGCGGAGCTAACCCAGCTATTACATTGACAAAACTAGATCGGACTGAATTCGCAAAAGCAACAAATTGTAGAAAAGCCATTCTAGTTACATTTCAAGAAAGCACCAAATATTGTTCTTACCTGTTTGGCTCAATGTTGTTAAAATAGTAGTGTTCAGATAATATTTTGGGGCACTTACATGCAAGCACAAAAGTCTAAATTATTTACATATCTCACACCTAAACTTTCATATTAACCACAAAGCACTCAAATCTTTAATATTACAACAATGACAACACTATTATCACTTTTTAAAATTAAATACACTTTCATGTATAGGTTTAAGCACCAAAGTGCTACTGTATGTAAATATGAAAGTTTAGGTGTAAGATATGTAAATACATAAGAACTGTGCGCTAGTTATGTAAATTTTCCTAATATTTAAAGGGTTTGATGTGACACAGTGGCACAATCCCAGTGTTATGGTAAATAAATTGCTAGCTCGAACTGAGTTAAATTAAATAGCGCATATTTCTCAATATCAAGATGAGCTCAATACTGATAGCTACAAGAAATGGTTCAAAATTGATTATTCTAGATAACAACACATTTCTTGAGATTGCAAAGAACCAAACAACTTCATTTGACATATAACACTGCAATATAAACAACACAAATAATTAAATAACTGATTATCAAAAGAAGCTTGCAACAAACTTAAAATCATGTTCAAGAAAGTAATATGTTTGTAATGGGAATAACGGTTTGCACATGCATTATGCCACCTCGTACCTACAACTTCAAAACCAAACAAGCAAAAACAAAAAAAAAAAGGGAACAAAAAAAAACAACCGGAAACAATTAAGGTTCTCTCTCTCCCTACAATCTTTGGTCATATAAATGCACAAGAACACCCCAACCCATACAAAAAACACGCACACACAACAAAAATTAAACGCTAAAAATTGCATGTCAACAATAAAGCAGATAACAGTTTTCTCATATAGCTCATATAAAGATTTTTATTATTCATTATGAAATTCATCATACCCCCATCACAACCACTTTCCAACTTCATATCTCCTTCTTTTCCGCCAATTAAAGGAGCAAACCAAATAACATAGACAATATTAAATCAATAAAACACTGATTGTAACCAAATTGGATAACCCGTCTCTCTCTCTCTCTCCCTCCCTCCCTCCCCACGGTCTCGGAAAAAAATTGCGTACGTAAGACGCACGCAGCGCTGCTTACGTAAACAAAGGGTATACGAGGGTTACACAAGGGTTATATCCAGGGTTACTGACCACTACCGTAGCCTACTTATAACTTCCATAGCATCCTTTCGTACTCCGTAATCTACTTATAGCCCTCGTAACCTCCTGTATACTCTATCAATGCATGAAAACATAAGCGCGGACTTATTGGTAGGTTACATGGGAGTTACAAGGGAGTTATAAGTAGGTTATAAGAGGGTTTTAACCTGGATATAACCCCCTTGTAACCTCCTTATACCCTTTTACGTACGCAACTTTGCGTACGTCTTACGTACGCAATTTTTTTCCCACGCTCTCTCCCTCCTGTGCAAGGGTTGAAATTTGAGTAGATTTCAAACTAATAGGTATGAGTTAATATTGCTAAAGGATCAAGTGAGGGTGATAGGTTTAAATATCATCATCATCATTAGCCTTATCCCAACTATTTCAAATATTGATTATAAACATGCTCATTTTTCATTCATCATTCACATATAATTTTGAACAACTCCTATTTGTATTACCTTAAGTCTACCACTTCTCCTTTCTAATCCTCAGCAACATATTCCACACTTAATTGTTCTTGTTTGAATTACCCAAGTCTATCTTCAATTTTATTTATCCTTGATAAACATCATTCAAATGGTTTCTTTAAAATAATCATTTTTAATTTATGATTCATAATTTTGCCACACATCTTAGCTAGCAGATTTTTGCCACACTCAACATATCTAGTGAATTTTATAGCCAACAGTCAAATCTATACAAAATCGATGGCCCAATTCCAATTTTATTAAATTTGCCTTTCAAGTATTCACGTATCATTTATCACATGATACTCATGGAGCATTTCTTCTTTTGAACAATTAAAACTAAACTCTTAAAATTATGTCCTACATATTTATACTCATTTGTCTATATAACAGATACAAAATACTTAAGTCTACCACAACTAAGCATCAATTTTTTTTATAAATATTGATTAATATTTGTTAATACATCACCTCATATTGCAGTCATACATATGATTGCTTTGTTCTACTAATCCTAAGTCATGCCACTTTCCCATTATTTAAATTTTTTACTCCTTTCAGTTGCTGCTTTATCAATTAGAATTTTCATCTAAAAAAAATACGCAAAGGCACTTGATTTTTAATAACCTTTGTTCGCATTTCTCCATAACCAATAAAAAAAAGTTGTACTAAATTGTCATCCCTAATGTAATCCTAATGTCAATGAAAAAACTTTGGTCGCTCGATAACTATTTCACGATAGTTAGTATTCCACATCATACATATTAAAATAATTTTACTATACCTTTAAAATCATTCAACCTTTTGCACAAAAACAAATTTTATAATGCTTAGTTATATGCCTACTCAAGAGCAATAAAAATATAAAAAAAACATTTTTGTGCTCTCTATACTTTTCCATTAACCAACTTGACAAAAAATTAACATTCATAGATTGGCATGAAATCAACTTGATTATCTAAAACTGAAATAATTTTTCTAAACCTAAATTCTATTTGGTCTACATCATAACCTCATTGTACGATTCGTTAATTTAATTCATCTATAACTGGCACAATATTGAGTATCACCTTTATTTTTAAATTTGATGCCAAAATGATGCTTCTCCAAAGATTTTAAATCATCTTAGTCTTCAAAATTTTATTGAGCAAACTAGAATGACTCCATAGACCCCAAATTCTCCTTAGATATCCCATCTGAACCTAAAGTATTATCTTAATACACCTCTTCATAGCCAACTCCGGTTCATTATTTTTGGATCTATCTATAATATACCTCATTGTTTTTTCATTCACTTGGAGACAAGATGCCAAATGAATATATCAGTGATAGGGTTGGTGTAGCTCCTGTGATGGACAAAATTAGAGAGAGTCGTCTTAGATGGTTTGGTCACATTAAACGTAGACCATCTGATGATCCGATTAGGAGAGTAGATGTTTTAGATTCAACTTATGTTAAGAAAAACAGAGGTAGACCTAGAAACACTTAGGCTTATTGTATAAAAATGATCTTAATTTATTAGAACTAAATGAAAATATGACACTAAATAGGACGCAATGGAGAAAAATGATTCATGTAGCCAACCCCACGTAGTGGGACAAAGGCTTTGTTGTTGTTGTTGATGTTTTCATTTTTAAGTAAAGACACTAAGATCTTTGCTTCTGCTCCATCTAACTTAATCAAAATTTCTAGATCATTTATCTTTTGTATTATTTATATTCTATGTACCTCATTTTTCTACTTTCTCAGTATCAAGTCTATCATAAAAATCATCCAAGACTCCACCTTTTGCTTTGCTCATTGTACTCTGCAAAAATTCAAACTTTTTTATAATCATTATTATGAGTGTCAAATTGCCGCTCTTTAAAAGACAGTTCATTTTTGGAAAATTTACAAACATACCACACAATTCTCATGAATTTACATATCTAACACCTAAAGTTTGATATTTACATTTATAACACCTTAATGATATAAACGTATGCATAAAGTGCACTTGAATTTTTAAAATTTAGTAAAGTTGATACGAATGAAAATGTTAAAGTTTAGCTGATGGATATGTAAATACAAGGAAATTGTGGCATGTAAGTAAATATCCCTTCTTTTGAAATAAACTTTTGTACTTCCAAATATACCCCACGATCTTTTTATAATACAACTAAATATGATTTAACAAGCATAACCACCAGATCCCAACTTATATTTCGACTTGCAACAGCAAACTAAACAACTTCAAAAAATAAAAAAATTGTGGAAATTATGAGGAACTATCTTAGAGGGAAAACTCTCTAATCTTCTCATTAAACTAATAAAGCAAATAATAAATATATAGCGCTCGAACTAACCCCTATACAATTGGTGGGAAATTTAAATCACCATGATAAGAAGGAAAGAAATAAAAATGCAATAATCGACAATTAAGGGGGAATAGTTTCTCTACCTAAAATGTAGCAACAGATCCACGGTCTCTTAAATATGGGTGGGCCCATGTGGTCTATGATTATATATATATTAACACTTCCCCTCAAGTTGAGTTGCATATATCATACATCCCAAACTTGCTACTGAGATCATTAAAATAATGTCAAGGAAGAGAAGAATATCAGTAATCTGATGCAGAGTTAGGAGATAGCTTAGTTGGACAAACCCATCATTGACTTTCTCAGAGATGAAGTGTTCGTCAATCTCTATAAGTTTGGTTCGATTACGGTATACCAGATTCTTTGAAATGTTGATGGTTGATTGACTTTCACAAAACATCTTAATAGTGCTTTTGTTCTCTATGTATAATTCCACCAGTAATTTCTTTAGCCACATTCATTCACAAATTCCTTGGGCAGGGCACAATACTCAAATTTTGCAATACTTCTTGCCACCACAACTTGCTTTATACTTCTCCAATTAATCAAGCTATCCCCTAAAATTACTTAGTAACCCATGGTAGATCTTTTGAAAGTCAATTTTCCTGCTCAGCTAGCATCAGTGTAGATCTCAATGTTACAATTCTCAATTTTTTGAATATCAATCCATGTCCTGGAGTAATCTTTAGCTACCTCAAGATTCGAAAGACTGCTTCTAAATGATCTTCATTTGGATTGTGCATATGTTAGCCCACTACAACCACCAAAAAAGTAAGTCAGATCATGTATGTGACAAATAAATAAGTTTCCCCACAAGTAGTTTCCCCACAAGTATCTGTTGCCTCCCTTTTTCAACTGAGATGTCATCCTCCTTTTAATGTTAATTCATTGGGATCCATAGGAGTATATGTTGGTTTACACCTCAACATTCTTATCTCTTTTAATAGGTCAACGATATATTTTCTCTGGGATATGATAATACCTTCTTTGGATCTTGCTACCCATTCCTAGGAAGTATCTTAAAGTTCTAAGACATTTGATCTCAAACCCAAAATTCGTTATTCTTTTGATTATTTCAAGTACCCTTGTGTTATTGCCTGTAAGAATAAAGTTATATGTATATACAATAATGATGGCTATCATACCTTCTTGATTTGATTTCAAAAACAAAATATGTCAGTCTAACATTAACAGTACATATTAGCAAAATAGTCATGGTGAATCTTGCAAATCATACTCTGACAGATTGTTTCAACCCATACAATGATTTTCTTAGTTTGCACACTGGCTGATTATTTGTGTTGTTCTTTATTGTTGGAGGTGCACTTATTCCTTAAGATCCCTATTAAGAAATATATTTTTAATTCATAGTTGATGTAAATGTCTAACCTGGCTGACAGCTAATGACATTAATACTCTTATTATTTGAGTTTCACCACTAATGAAAATGTCTCCTAGTATTAGATCTCATGGGATTGAGTGAACACTTTTGCTACAAATTTATCATTGTACCCTTCTATGCTCTCATATACTTTATATTTAACATTGAATATCCATTTACACCCTAGAGTCCTTATCTCATGTGATAAGGTTGTTATGATACAGGTATCATTCTTTTCAAGGGCATGAATCTCTTCTACCACAGCCTTTTTCCAAGCAGAAATAGATAAGGCCCCTTGGATTAAATTTGGGGCCTGTACATTATCCAAGTTATGAATAGATTTGTAAGAGGGTGATAATTTTTTATATGTTAAAATTTCTTCCATCGGGTGTTTATTTTGCTCCTTCCTTTTAATTCTCACGTTATGTTGACCCAACCTCTGTGTGAATACTAGAGGTGTGTGGAGTGGAGTTAGTTCTGGTGATTTACATTCCTAATTTTGCATAGTCCCTTACATGCTCACTAACATTTTCCGTTCTAATTTACACACGGAGTTCATGGTTCTAGTTGAAAGTTGTGGGAGGATTCAATAGAATAGTAGATTCATTTTCAGGTTGATTTATGATAATGGGGACAAGAGTGAGTTCATCAGAGATATAAGGGAGGTGAGCTTGAGATTCCTGAATGGTACCCAAATCTGATGTTCTCACAAACACTCCCTCTAAATATTAGATTTAAGGTACTATAGTTAGTTTTCAAAGGTGGCATTTGTAGAGTTGTATAATTTTTGTGTTTAAGAAAAGTAGAGTTTATACTCATTTTTTTTAAGAGTGGCCCATAAAAGATGCATTTGATATCACTTGCCATGTGATCAGATGCTCCAGAGTCCAACATCTAAGGTTTACTCTTCCTGTTGAGAGTAACAAGAGTAGATAGAAGACTACCTTGATGTGCTAGAAGACTGGTAGAAAGCTCATAATATTGTCCTAGAAGCCTTTGGAGAGCTTCTAGTTGTTCTTTGTTGCATGGACTGGGTTCATGAGGCTTGTATTCCTTTAATTTTGTGTTGCTTGATTATTCCATCACATTTGTCTTTGTTAGCCTAATAATATGTAGGATTTTCATAATTTTCCAACACTTCTTCATATGACCAAGTTCTAATGTTCGCATCATGACTTTTTTATCATTGATTTATTTTTCTGAGATGATTTGTGTGTATAAAGCCGAGTTGTCAATATTTGATGGAGTGAGAATACCTGCAATCATGAGTTTCTTCCTCTCTTTCATTTGTAACAAAGGCTTCACAAATTGAGGGAATATGTTTAGTTCCTAGTTCCTTCTCTGACTTCATCTAGTTACTTAGTGAGTCCTAGAAGGAAAGTGAAGGTTTTCTTCTGTTCAACAATGGTTTTGTAAAAAACAAAGTCTTGTGATTACCTTTATGTGTATGTTTCATACATATTTAGTTTAAGTTAATATCTAGAGAAAGTGTTGAAGTATTGAGTAGCATTCAACTCACCCGGTCACAGGTCATATAATCTATAGTTTCAATGTCAAATAACACAGGTAATATCAACACTGCAATAGGTTTTCCAAGTGGCATCCACGATTTCTTTTGCCATTTTGTACAGGAGGAAGTTTTCTTCAATTTTTGTGGTCATGAAGTTGACAAGCCATGACATGACCCTATGATCTTCAATCTTCCATGTCTGATGTTTAGGATCAGTAATTTTTTGTGCAGGATTTTCCTCAATAACATGATCATATTTTCCTTCACAACAAATGCACATGAACATGGATTGAGACCATTGAAGAAATTTGTTGTCATGTTGTTTGTGATCGGTGAAGCTGGAAGAGATTATAGAAGCTGCAGAACTAAACCTCCCAAGTTCAAGTTCAAAAGTAACTTCTGAAGAAGAAGAAGTAGCTTTCGTGTTCTATTCAGTCATGATAGGGTGTCGGCAAAAAGGAGTTTCACTAGGGAGAAACCGTCATCAAACCAGCTATCTAAGGTCAAGTTGAGTATTGTAGAAATGAGAAAGTTATGATAATATTTTGAAAAAATTAACGGTATTTTATAGGAGGATTGTTTGAGTGGTATTTAATAAAGATGAAGTTATTGAAAATAAAGTTTCAAGACTTGTATGCAAGACAAAGATTAATATACATACTAATAATGGGTAGAAAAATTAAAGAAGGATTATACAAAACAAGAGGTAAACATAAGGCAATAAAAATAGAAGTGCAAAAAACTCAGCACTTAAAGCAACACTAACAAGAATGAAATGAGAATAATGATTCATTAATTCGGCCCAAAGATAGTAAATATTTATTTGAAGTAAAAAAAAAAAAATACAACTCAGCTGCGTAAATTTTTTAGTTCCATGCAAACATCTATAGATATTTATTGAGTTATGAGATATTGTAATAACGCGATCGCTACATAATTTTAATGCAAGCTATAATAGAAGTGGATAACAAAATGATTGGAAAATTATTTTACAAGCATTTTTATAAGAAAAAATTCAAGGTTATGATAATTATAAGAAAATTACCTTATAAACCATGCAACAAAGTTATGAGTGAAGGAAACAAAGCAAAGTCATTTATAAAAACTAAATTTATATTGGAGAACCAATTTGGAATTTTGCTAGGAAGTTCTATAAGAGAGTAATTTGTGTGCTCAAGTAATTTATGAAAAAAACAATAGGACAACTTAAGCATTTTGAAAAGATAATTTTTGTTGATTTTGAAAAGGCTTATAATTGAGCACTATAAGATTGTAATTGATGGATAAAAAAACGAAAAGAAGTTCAATGCTAAATGAATTAATAAAAATTAAATATGATTGATTACCTTTCCTCAAACCTCCTCAATAAGTTAATAAAAAAAAAAAAAACTCGAGCGCATTTCTTTCCTTTAGAAAGGCTACGTTTATTTAAACCAATTTTTTCTTGATGTTGTGTCAGAATTTACTTGGATCCAGAGTCGAATCTTCCCATGGGTTCAAGCCCAACAAATAATTAATCCTCTTAGCAAGGAAAGCGATTGGCATCACTTTTGATGTCCAGTTGAATGCTAAGAGGTTGTGTTTTATTCACTCATAGTCTCCCGTTATCCAAGACATCCCTTAGACCTCCCAGTACGTATTATGAGCACGGAATTAGGGTTGGTATCGATTCAGCCCTACACAAGGGAGCTTACAGTTGAGTGGTGAAAATGCTAACACGAGACACATCTAATACCCATATCGGTATTTAAAGATTATGTTACATCTATTCGAAGCCTCCCGTGGTCAAGGGGAGTCACAGAACTCCACCACGTGTAGGTAATTGCACATGCACAGTGGTTCAAGACGCTCGATTACATTTGAAACCCTTGATACAAAACCTATAAAATGTTTTTTTTTTTTTGAAGTTATGAGACTATATTTTAGTCATATTTAGTCTCTCATAGCTTACAGATCGCTAAAAACCTTCATTGGATGTTTTCTCATCAGGTCAGACTGACGCCGCCACAATGCTAGACGTTAGTGACTCAACGCTAGCACCAGCACCCCAATGCCAGTCTCGAGCACCTAGGCACCCAAAACAACCCAAAATGGTCTTGAAACCGAGAGGGCAGAAACCCCCACGTCTAGGTGCCAAGAGCTATCAAGTACCGACTTTTTGGTTCTTTTGACCAAATTGACACACTAGAAGCCAAATTTGGGATTGGGGAAAGGCAAAAAAAAGTCTCATGAAAGTGCTTAGCCTCCTACCATAATTAGGGACCAATCACATGCCTCATGAAGAGGCCATTTTGGGCTAGGCATGGGTCAAAGAGCTTGGAAACATGGAAAGACCTTTCCCTCCATACCCATTGATCAAAACAGCATTTTGAATTGATGAGGGGCTCATTTCCTGGAGAGAGGCTGAAGAAGAGTTCTTAGAGTGGAGAAGAACTTGGTGGAGAGTCTTGAAGCAAGAGAGGTATTCATCTTCTTCCCTTCTTTTTCTTTAAGATTTCCTTCAGGATTTTTGTTCCTTTTTCTCTACTTTTTCTCTACCTTTCTCTTTTCTCCATTAACTTGTTGAGGAGAGTGTGAGGGAGTTTGTTGAAGAAGCTTCTTAGGAGGAAAAGCTTGGCATTTTCTTCAAAAAAGGAGAGCTTCGTTCTTACTTTGGGAAGGAGGAAGCTAGCTTCGCCGGTGCGTGGAAGGAGCGAGGATTAAGCAAAGAGAGCGCGTCTTCAAACGGTGAGATCTTTTTAAAACTCTTGTATTTTCCATTCCAAAGCCCCATAGGTCTAGATGATAGAGTTTAAGAACTCAGGTTGTGTGTTAGGAAAAACTGCTAGGTTAGGAAGCTTTCTCGTCGATTTTACCCCTATGAATCTAAGAGCTTTCCCCTCTAAACCCTAGCACTTTAACCTAATCGTCCGGGAGACTAGCAACCCCGTGATTATTCGGCGGCTTCATCTCTTAATGAATGGTTTTAAGCCACCAAGATCTAGAAAACCTTTTGTTACTCGTTCCTTTAATCACGAATGATGCGTCCGCAAGAGAAAACTTCACTTTCGTGAAGGTTTTCTTTATCGCGAAAAAGTCTCTTCGTATTTTCGCCAAATAATTAGAGGTAGGAATTCTGTTATGTCGTGTAACGGATGGTAACTACGACTAAATCGTAACCATAGATTCTATGTAACCATAGATTCTATGCGTGGTCGATAGGACAAGTTCAATTTGTCTTCGAATGCGGTGGATCTTGTTGCTTGCATGTTTTTATTGGCATTTCAAACTTTGCATTATTGCATGTGTTATTTTTTATCGTGTGATCACTTCAATTTGTTCAGCCGCCTCGGCACAATCGGCCTATCACTTGGTTCGATCAACCGCCCCAGCCCGATCAACCGATCACTTTGGTTTGATCGGCATCCTGATCCGATCAGATCTATTCGACCGATCATCTCAGTTCGATTGGACTCCCCAACCCAATAAACCGACCAATTTGGTTTGATCGGTCACCCATGCCCGATCAACTGATCTTGGTCCAGTCGGCCACCATGGTCAGATCGACCAATCACCTTGTATCAGATCGGCCGCACAGGCCCTATCGACCGACCACATTGGTCTGATCCGCCACCCAGAACCGATCGACCAATCATTTGGATTTGATCGGCTGTCCTAGCTCGATCGACTAATCACTTTGGTCTGATCGGCCTCCCCAGCCCGAGCGTTCGATCACTTCACTCTGTTCGACCACTTTTGGATGACTTTGTTTGACCGGTGCATACTTGTATGCATTCTCGCATTGATTTTCTTATTGTGTGTGCATGTTGCATGCCCTCTTTATGTTATGAAATCCCTTTTGGCACTATGCATAAGTATATTTCATTGCATGTGATTTTATTTCTATCTTGTATGCCCTGCTTAGCACTTGGCATGTTTGGGCATCTCTTTGAGCACCCTTACTTGCGGTATCTCTTTGAGCACCTACACTGCAGGTATGTTTCCCACATATGGCTCCGTATGCATGTGGATAGAAGCTTACACACTTCGTGAGGAGGTGGCCCGCATATAAGACCACCCCTTGCACGATTCTCTTCCATGAGAGCCATGCTACATCTACGATATTATCTAGGACGTCATAGGTATCTCTCATTGTGCTTGCTATGAGTCATGTTTTTTAGCCTTTGAACTTGTGTAAGGCACAATGTGTGTCCGTCTAGGTATGTGCTTCTCATTTGACACAAATCACACCACCTAGTGTATTTGGCACATAGCATATTCTGTATGCTTGCCTTTATTTTCCTGTGCATATGTTGCATTGATTAGATGTTTGCATGTGCTCGTTTGAGTGCCTCTCGGGTATGGAGTAATTTCATAGTAGGTATCTTACATCCAATGCAAACTCATTCGCAACATTTGGCTTCTTATTGCATGGCACTCGGGTTGGGTCCCAGGTGAGATGTAATTCCTTTTTATAAGTGATCTATACCCAATATACCCGGTCTATGTGTTGTCATGTGCATGTGACATTTTTACATTCACATTTGCATGATGTGTGATTCGCCTCTTTGACGTTCATTGTGATTGTTCGTGCTTCGGCCGAATAATCACAATGTGTTGTGTCTTTTGAATGCGTGTGCATCACCTAGTTACCTTGATGGCAAATCTAGCTCGTTAGGATTTGTGACCCGTTTATTGGTCGAAATACTTAAACGAGCATTATTCGCGAGCATATCTTAGCGAGCAATGTGAGTTTTTTGTATTACAATCAACTTTCATATGACTGTGTTAAGGTTCTAAGGGCTCTAAAGTACGTCACTTGCATGTTACGGACTTGATTTCATTGGTCCTGTATTTTAAAGTATAAAAATGAATATTTCTCTATCATATATTATCCATCATACTTTTAAAATTACATAAGTTAGATCATATATGATGCCACTTATTTAAAATGTTACTCTCTTTTAGTGACATATTTTAGAACGGGGTCGACACACACTTAGATGTTGTAACTAGGACACTAGGGGGTAGATGGTGTGCTAGGATAGGACTAGGGTGCTTAGGTAGTCTTTTTCGATGTCCGAGAATAGTTCTATGTTGTTTGGTTGTCATAGCCAAACATCTTTTTGTGTGCTGCCTTTTACGTGTTTACTGGGTGTGAGACATACGCAATAGTATATTAGGGGCAGTTTTTTTGCAGGAAGTCATGTTCAATATGGAGGAGCTGTAATGATTTATGCTAATGTGTTTTTTGTAGGTGCTATTAAGCTCTCTTTCTGCCTAGCATGGTTCATCATGTTTGATGTAGATAACTTTTATGCTAATATGATTTTTTTCATGCAAGTCGAGTCTTTTTTGAACTTTATCATGCACATTTTAGAGTCCTTAGAGGAGTTTGTACTAGAAATAAAGTATGTGCATGGGTTCCGAGGCGCTTGAGGAGTGGAGCCACACGTGGGGACCATGAGGAAATGCTCGTGTCACGTACCTTAATTCTAGATTTCTTTGATGTATAGCGCTTAGGGCAAGGCATGTATGCGGATCCTGGCCATCCATTTTGCTTTATGGGATACGTTGTTGACCTGGCAGCACTCGGCCTGTGTTTATTATTTTATACTTAGTTTGTTTTTATATGGTGCAATGTACTAACTTTACTCTTTTTTCGATTGTGGTTTGTCTGGGACTTCTGCGATATGATTTAGGCTTTTTAGGATTAAAATATTTCATTTCTATAAAAATCCTAATAATAAAAGTTTGAGCTTAATTAAAATTTAGGATAAAAATATCATCATTATAAAATGAGAATTTTATTACCTACACTTAACTTTTCTGCATAGTCTTGAGGCCGGTTTTAAAAATGGGTTACATGCATGAATATATCTCCAATTAAACTAATAGGGCTTTCATGCTTATAACTTTAGACAATTGCATCGCATTGCATATCCCGATGAAAAGCCCTCGTGCTTCTTCAATTCGACTGACCAAACATAGATTTCTATTAAACTAGTTGTCTAGCACATTTAGGATGTTAAAGGCTTCCCCCACCCAAACGGGATATAAGTCCTTTGTGGGAGTGTTTTCAGTTTTGTAGTTGAACCTCTTTTTCTATTCTTTCTAGTAGTCTCTGTCATTTATTTGGCGAGTATAAGTTTCACTTATGTGAGCTCTACCTGTATAGCGTCATAGGATTTAGGTTCTGTTTGGCGCAGCTGCAAGGCTGCGGTGTGGCACCGCGCCAGTAAAACTGGTGTTTGGGGTGGCAGTTCGCATGCGGCGGGCCGCGATATACCCCAAACACGAAACACGATGAGCAATCCGCGGCCGGACTTCCTCTCTCGCCTTTTTACCTATTTCTCATTTCTTCTTCTCCCGCGAAAGAAGAAGAACCGCGATCTGCTCCTCTCGCCTCCTCTTCTCCGACGGCTTGCTCCTCTTCTCCGACGCATCTCACACGACCAAGCTGCTTCCTCCTCTTCTCACGAGTTCCTCACGTCTAGGGATTCTTCCTTCTCTTCGCACTGGTAATTTTTTTTTTTCTGTTTTCTTCGAGATGGAACAGAGGCAAATCTTTTTAGTTCAGACATTGTTGATGTTTGCTTAGGTTGATTGTGCTGCGTAGCTATTCATTTGTGTAGGTTGATGGTCCCTAACTTCTCCTTAGAAAAATGGATTGCTTGGGTTCATTGCTTGCTTTGTCCCTGTCTGGGGCAGCTTTGAGGCGGGAGTAAGGGGTGGAAGTGGGTTCGTAAAAAGGAGATTTTGGTGAGTCGTGATGTATGAGCTCCATTGAAAAGACGCCATTGCAGTGAGCAAGAAGGGGAAGAAGTCTGGCTGTTAAGAGTATGAGAAGGGAAACTGCAATAGAAGAAGAAGATGATGATGAGCTTGTTGAAGAACCAATCTTCTTCTTCTGTATGGTTATTGCTTATTGAATCCTTGCTCCTATGCTGCACTAGCCCTGGTGAATGCGGCCAGTATTTATATGCATAGCTGTGGAAGAAGATGGGTATACATAAAAATATAATTTTTATTACTTTTAATCTTGTATTGCCATTCCAATATCATCAATTAATGAATTCTCAGACACAGAATACGTTCTATAGCCTGCCTTAGCTTTCCCGTTACCAAAATATAATTTTTCTTTAAATAAAAATATTTTGGATTTTTTTTTGAGTGCATTGTGCATTTATGTGTTTATTAATTAAAGTCTGGAAGCTAGCTTTTAAGGGAGCGTTTGCAGGCCCTCTTCCATTAAACTTCAAGGCAGCACAACAACACTAGACTTGTGTCCATGGTCATTTACCGAGTAGGTTGGTGTGGTAGATTTGCGTAAGGAACGTTATCCCTAAGGCGTTCTTCAGCATATACAAAATCAGTTTAGAACTGCTCTTACAAGCACACTGTATTTACCATAGCGCTAGAGCCAAAATATTTTTTTCTGATAGAGGTACATAAATTAGTTTTATTATTTAGAGAGGGCTAAGGTAAATATTTTGGCCTTGAAACAACAAATAGTGATTTAGTTTAAAACATCAAATAGTGATTTAAAACATCAAATAGGTACCTAAATTAGTTTTATTATTTAGAGAGAACTCTTAAAATATCAAATAGTGATTTATTAATATTCATCAATTATAAATATCCATCTATTATATATGGACACATTAAAAATTTAGAGGTGTCTGTTACCTGCAATACAAACTATTAATTTTAAGAGTTTTCAGCTGCTGGAACAGGAGCTGGATGTTTCCAGTGGCATTCATGTGGTTAGTGTTTGGAACAGTAGAATGCTTTATCCAAACACAAGTTAAATAATTATGATAGAATCATTAATACCATACCAGGAAACATAAAAATATATTATTGAAAATGGGGTTCGATCTTTATTACCAATGATGATGAATCTGCTCTTAAGCTCACACATAATGCCGATTTTTTTTTTTAACAAAGCATACATTAAAGCTTCAACACATCCATAAATCCGATGAACATTTTCTCCAAGTTCCCTTATTTATTTTTTGCAGTTGGACTAATTTCATGAACCACATTAATTTCTCTTTTTCTTAGCATTTTTAGTACTCACTGTTAAGTTAGTGGTGTATATGAACTTTTATTATGTTTTGAAATGAGTTTCTACTTCTAAAATATCAAATATATGGATGTCGCGGTTCTGTTACAAACAAATTTACTGAACATGGGCAGAATAGTCATTTTTAAAAGCAATATGTCCATAGTTATTTTCACATATATTGGAAATAACAAGTGATCAACTTCACATGATAAATTCCTTGTGATCGAAATTGCTGAAATGAAATGTTGAGAAATTCTAATTGCGCCAAACAGACCCTTAAAGTTTCCATCTTCTTGTTGTGAAAAACGACGACAATAAAACAAAAATTGGAACGAGAAAATTGCACGCAAAAAACGCTAGACCGACACAAAGATTTACGTGGTTCGGCAATTTTGCCTACGTCCACGGAGCTGCAGAGGAATTTATTACTTGAGAATCTACACCGTCGAGCGCTCTCGACGTATACGAAAAATCTCTATTTTTCTTCTCTCCGCTTCCTCTCTTTCTCTCTTCTCTCTTTCTCTTGGAGAACTTGGACATATGATCATCCGATAGCAAAAGAGGCTATTTATAGAATCGAGGAGTGGTAGGTGGGAGGTAGGTGAGCGGTAGGTGGGATATGGTAGGTGAGCGGTAGGTAGCTGCCCAATTGGAAGCCTAATTCACATGTGGTGGATCGGGTCTCCGCATTACCCAGCAATTCTCCCACTTTGAGACCGAGACACTCCACTGTATCACCCTACGGTGCTGTATCTGCTGGCCGTACTCAGCTTTTCCTCAAGCACGATATTCTCGCACTTCCTCGACGTTCATCCACCTCTACAACTCAAAGCTCTGTCTTCATGCCGGAAGACTAGCGCCGAAATCAACTTCGGCCTTACTCACATGAATACGCTCTCGGTTGACATATCACCGTCAGCGTTGCGCTATCTACTGAGCTCTTTCACAGGTTGCTCCCGTATCTGCTTACAACTCACATCGTGCATGAAGCACTATCCTGCCCCTGCTCGAAAGCCGCTTTCAACAAGTTCAGCCTAGTATCTCTTATCTGTCATCAATGCGATCTTCACTCATATCACCCACTTGTTGTGCTGATGTCTTCTTCGTTGGTGAAAGTTTTGCCGACTCACAAGTCCGATTCCACGACGGAGATCCATCTCCTCCTTGGTCGGCTCCGCTCGCTCGAGTTCTCATCTTGCAAGATTCTTCGCCATTGCTGTGGTTCTCCACCATTTGTCCGTCTAGGTCCGGTTTCACTGCGCTTTGGCGCTCTGCACTTTTCGAGAATTGATCTTGCCTCGCTCCACATAATGCACTCTCGACTCATGTGTCCACGCACGCAATGCCAAGATTTCTCGTGCTCTCTGCTAGTCGTAGTAGCAACAGGTGTTGAATAAACCAAGTAGATCGTATATAGTGTGTCGGTTTCTTACTCCCGAGCCAAGTCTTAATGCTTTCCTTTGGTAACCTTCGAGTGCTTTATGCGAGAATACTACTCGAATAACCGCCCTTATTGAAGTTGCCCGACGAGATGAGGTTTTTCTTCGACTCGGGAACGTGTCCGACTTTCTGCAAGTCCATTTGCTCTTGTTAGGGAGTGCTGATATCAACGTCTCCCATCCCCACCACGTCCGGAGTTTTTACATCGGCCGGATGTACCTTCCCAAAGTTACCTGCAACATAGTTTCGCATTAACTCCAGGTGGGAAGATGTATGGAAGGAAGCACTTGAATCCAGATATCACGTCATCAATGAACCACGAAGCCGTCAATGATAGCGCATCCTGTATTTCTTCGATTACTAACGATGGCGTCATCATTTTCCTTTTCATGGGATTCCTGCAGTTCCTTTTTATGTGGCGACCTTGCATGATTCCAATGAGATGCTTCTGTCGACTCGGACTTTGATTTTGATCTTCCTCTGTTTGAGTTCTGTCTTGTGATCTCCTACTGGAATCAATGATTAGTGTCGAACTCGAAGCCGAGATCTCGCAGGAATCTTTCCTGCACTGCCTCTTCAGTCAAAATCAAATCACGAATATCATCATATTCCAGGTTAGATTCACATGAAGCTATTAGCTCATCATCCTCATGGACCTAAATTTGTTAATGATAGGCCAACAATAACAGCGCACGTATCTCATCGTCAAAATCAATTTCAACGGATGACGATTGATTTGTGATAGTATTGAAATCGTTCGAGTGTTGAGCAACGGACACACGCTTCCGTCATCTTCGAGTTGAATAAGCTTTTTCATCAAGTCTGCCTTGTTATTCGCCGATGGCTTTTCATACATCACTCGATAAAGCTTCGCTATGAGATCTGCGAGTGGTTCTTTCCATGATAACGTTGTGGGCAACCGATCTCGACAGGGTTAATCGTATAACCCCGTAACCTGTCGATCCAACAGATTTCATTCCGCCTCGTCCATCTTTTTTCTTAAGATCTGAACCTAAAGCTCTGATACCAGTTGTTGTGAAAAAACGACGACAATAAAGCAAAAATTGGAACGACAAAATTGCACGCAAAAACACTCAGAAGCGACACGAAGATTTACGTGGTTCGGCGATTTTGCTACGTCACACGAATTCTGCAGAGAATTTATTATTTCGAGGATTACACCGTCGAGCGCCTCGACGTATACAAGAAAAATTTTTATTTTTCTTCTCTCCCTTCCTCTCTTTCTCTCTTCCTCTCTTTCTCACTTGGAGAACTTGGGCAGTGCGTCATCCGATAGCTAAAAGATTTATTTATAGAATCAAGGAGAGTGGTAGGTAGGAGGTAGGTGAGCGATAGGTGGGATATGATAGGTGAGCGGTAAGTAGCCCTTAATTAGGAAGCTAATTCACATGTGGTGGACCGGGTCTCCACATTACCCAACACTTTTGACATTAGGGCTACCGAGATTTCCTTTGAATACGCAATTCACGGATTACTAACAAGGAGTCTCTGGGTGTGTTGGGAAGACTACTTTCACCACCAGGTAGACTTAGGGACACAATAACTTGGAATGACGGATCCGTGTAATCCTGACCCGGCTATCTCTACCCATTAGGATTACTCTACCTCTTCTTTTGCTAAGCCTTTTTGAGCTCGTTCGTACTTTGACACTTCATTAATGTCATCTTGATGACCCTGATTATTGATAAGTTGTCATCTGTTTGGGATACGGTGATTCACCATCAACCTTTATGGTCCGACGAGTTTTGAAGTATAGGGATATTCTTGTCCATATGATTTGGTTATTTCGTAGGTCTCACATGTTGATGAGTCCATACCCATTTTGGATGTGAGAGACTCACTCTCTGCCTTGTGGCTTAGCGAGAACTTTGAAAGCATCAGGATATTTCCAATCAAAATAAACATCCTTTTGGTGACCTATTTACCTGTCATAATAATTTAAACAATACTCTTTTTATCGAGTATTCTTGGCTATTCCTCAATATATAATTAACCAAAGGGATATGTTCCTCTTTTTGTTCTCTGGTTATCAATGACTTATGTTGTAATTTTCTTCGTGGATACCATATTTCGAGGTATTTCGATCTGAACTTATTCGGATGTGTACTCTGGGCATATCACACGAGGATTACCGTACATAAATCCTCCATGTTTCACTTTAAAATTTATTTGTCTATTTTCGTCCTATATCTCGTCTCTTCCGATTTTTTTCCTCTTCTGATCATTCTATATGATCTAAGAAGGAGATTTATCTGGAAAGAGAAATTATACGACGACGATATATAGACAAGCTAGTGACTCTGAGTTTTTAAAAAGAATAAAAAAATAGAGCACTCTCACTTTAGGAGATATCTTAGGCTCGCTTTTAGGCTCAAATTTAATGCTTAGTTTTAGGTTTTAGATTGAGTGAGAATGGTTGGTCAAGTGGAAATATAGCCCATCAAAATACTATAGTTTCATCATCCCAAGAATGCTAGTGACACATTTTGTCCACATAAGGCTTAGAAGAATAATGCTCAAAAAGACTATATAAAAACTATGGGTTGCCTCTATTTAGCTATACCAAACAAACTTGAGACACATTTATGTCCACGACATTCCATTGAGGTTAACATCAACAAATTCCCTGGAGAGTTGGGCATACTAAGTTTCATTGAACAGCGCAGAGAGATAGAGCAGGACTTCTTGAGGTTAAAAGGAGTTCGATTTAACCATTAAAAGCTCAAAAGCGTTACAGGACTATTAATTATCAATAAAGTTTCAGTTCAATTAAAGTAGCATGCATAAATCAAATAGGATTTTTTATCTGTGTGGCTTAATGTAGTGGTTATGATTGACGAGCTTACTAGTATGGAAGATGGCTAAAGTTTAAGTAGAATTGGGGTTTGTATCCATTAAAAGACCCAAAATTTGTTTGCTTTATACGAGGATAGATTTAACAGGTTGGGGTTTACATCCACTAAAAGGCCCATAAATAGACTTTTAACCTTCAGGATAAGTAAAGCTCAATAATGGGATTTATGGCCTTACCATATAGGTAAGGTGGCCGATTGAAATGGTATGTGGGTTTGTTTGATTTTATGATAGCCTGATTAATTAGGTTATGGCTTACATTCATTGAAAGAACAAAGTTTTGACTTAATATTCTTGGCTTTATGTCAACCCAATTAAAGAAGATGGGACGTACATCCTCAAGGTTAAGGAAAGCTCGATAATTGAACTTCTGACCTTACCTTATGGATAAGGTACCTTGTTTGGTTTATTTGTCAAAGGCTTTGTGTTGGCTTATTAATTGTAAAGGAGCTAACAAAATTCGTGTTTGTGTTATTTAGGTAAGTTATATCATGTTTGTATAATGTTTGTATACTTTATGTGGTAAGCCTTTTGAGAGGACCCTGGGTTAAAGATTGAAAAAGCTACTTTTGATTGGTTCATTCTAGTGGAGCCATGCTGATTCATCTTATCTTCTCCAGATAGATGGGCCCAAGTTTGAAGTTGGTCAAATTCACATCATAGGGTTTCAACGATCACGGTAAATTTTTTGATGGCACAAAAAGACAAAAAAGGGTAAATGCTTGTTCAATTTAAAAACTAGAAATGTTTGAAAAGGTAAGGCTACAAATACATAGCTTCTCCCCATCTTTTTGGTTGGTTTACTATTATTAAGAAGGCTACGAGACATGCTTCATAAAATGCCACAAAGGAGTATGCACAATTTCCGTAGTAGAAAATGCTACGAGGCTCAACTCGATAGATGTCATAGTAGAGTGAGGCATGATTTACATCATGGGAAAGCTTGCAAGACTAACCCCAGCATAGGATAAGGTAAGGCACTGTTTACATCTTGCTAGTTTAAGAGAAAGATGATGTTTGATGAGGTTATGATCATTTTTATTTATGTAGTAGATGTTGTATCACTCAAGAATGACATAAATCAAGCAGCTAGAATTAGGAATTTTCTATAAATAGGAGCTTCCTTATTTAAATTGCTTCCAATTTTTCTCTCATAATTTAACTCTCTTGTTAATTGTACATTCTTTTCTTTATAGCTGAATATATTTAGATTAGGAATATGTATTAGGTTACCTAAAATAGATTGTACGGAGTATTATTTATTGGAATTCAGCCAATTTACTTGAAAGATTGATATGGTATTAGAGCTAGGGAGCACACCCCAGATCTTATTTCAGCGCCGAAATCCTCCCTAGATCATCGACACTCAAGGATCGTCGGCACTCAAGAAGTAAACCCTAGATTGTTGACACTCAAGGATCGCCGGCTTCAGCTTCGACTTCGGCTTCGGCACTCGAGGATCGTCGGCTTCGACTTCAACTTCCTCTCCTTCGGTCTCGGTTAGAATTCAAGGCAATGCACGTTTTTTTGACTTCTTTGCACTCAAGGATCGCCGGCTTCGTCTTCGGCTTCCTATCCTTTGGGCCTGGTTTGAATTCAAGGCAATGCACGCTTTTCTTCTCCGCACTCAAGGATCGCCAACAAATCTCCTGTTGTTGAATCTGTAGTTTTCCTTTTATTCTTGGAATTGCTGGTTCTTGGTTTCTTTGGTTTTAGGTTGATTAATTTCAATCAACAACTTTCTTGATAATCAACTTGTGAATGACAATTCTGTTATAATGTCTTATAAGAAAACACGAAATCTTAGCTATCAGATTTACCGAAAGAATTATGCAACATAGGAATTTCAGTTCAAGATGTTTTTGAAAGAGAATGAGCTTTAGGGTCATATTGATGGCTCTTCTCCAGCACATATAAAGCCGAAAGATCTTGGTTCAATGGGAGGCAAAGAATGCTCGGATCATTTCTTGGATTTTGGGATCTATTGAGGTTCATATGGTGAACAATTTACGATCCTTTGGCACAACTAAAGAAATGTGGCAATACTTGAAGCGCGTTCATAATCAAGATAATACTGCAAGACGCTTTCAATTAGAACTTGATATGAGTAATTATAGTCAACGTAATCTCTCAATCGAACAATATTATTCTGACTGACTTAATTTATGGAGTGAATATTTTGGTATTATCTATGCTAAGGTGTCAAAGGTGAATTTAGCTAGTCTTAAGGTTGTTCATCAAGTGAGTTGTCTTGATCAGTTTTTGATGTACCTCATACCTGAATTTGAAACTGCTCGAGCTGGGTTGTTGAATAGAGATATGGTTCCTTGTTTGGATGTATGTTTTGGTGAATTACTGCGCGAAGAACAAAGATTAGCGACACAAGTCACTATCGGTGCAACTGGTGGATCGTCTGAATTAGTTAATGTTGCATATACTGCTCAGACACGAGGGATGGAAATAAAGCAGTGTTACAGCTACAAAGAATTCGATCATATTGCCCGCCATTGTAGTAAGAAGCTCTGTAATTATTGCAAGAAAAACATACATTATTAAGGAGTGCCTACACAGCCTTAAAACTGCAGACCACAAGCTCTTCATGCTGCAGTATCCGACTCTTACAATCTTGGTTTGACATCCACAGTTGTTGGCAATAATGTTCTCAAACCAAATATGTTTCAAAATATGATTCTCTTTGCCTTTCTGCTCTCGTCTTCAAGGGAAAGGTAAGACTATTATTTATGTTCCTTCTTCTTGGTTTGTTGATTCTGGCACCACAAATCATATGACTGACACATCTGAATTTTTACATAATCAACGTCGTATACTGATACTCAATATATTCAGATTGTTGATAGAAATAATATTCTAATTAAGACAGTTGGTGATATTAGCTCCTCTTTCCGACATGTCTTGGTTTCTCCTAAATTATCTACTAGCTTATTTTTTGTTAGTCAAATGGTGGATAATAATTGTGATGTACATTTTTCTCGTGATGATTGTATTGTGCAGGATCAGGTGTCAGAGAGGGTGATAGGGGGGCCTAAAGTGAGCAAGTTATTTCTATTACAATTTACCGTTCCTCAGATTTTATCATTAGCTTCTTCAGTTGTTGAAAATAAGGCTGATGTCTGGCATAGACGATTAGTTCATCCAAATAATATTGTTTTAAATTATTTGTTACAAAGTGATGTTTCTGATTATAAAGATAAAAGTTTATTAGTTGACTGTTATTCTTGTAAACCGGGCAAAAGTAAGACATTGTATTTTCCTATTTTGGGTAGTGCCAATAAATATTTTAACATTATTCATAGTGATGTTTGAGGAATTACACCGGTTATTTCACATGCTAAGTATAAATATTTTGTGACATTTATTGACGATTACAACCGAGTCACATTGATCTATTTTTTGTACTCTAAAACAGAAGAGCTTGTCGTGTTTCAAACCATTGTGAAATATTGAAACTCAGTTATCCACTTGTATTAAAACATTACGATCTGATAATGGTGGTGAATACATATCTCATGAGTTTCAAGTATTTCTCCATAACAAGGGTATTGTCTCACAACGTTCATAGTGCGCACATTGTTGTTAGAATCTTATGTTCTAGCTAAACTTTGGAGTGAAGCTTTATCTACAACAGTTTATCTGATTAATCGTTTACCATCTCAACAATTGAAGTTTGATTCTCCTTACTATCGAATATTTTGTAAACATCCTAATTATCATATGCTACATACCTTTGGATGTGTTTGTTTTATTCATTTACCTACTCATGAACGTCATAAGTTGACAGCCCAGTCTGTTTGATATTCTTTTATGGGTTCCAGTCTTAATCATAAAGGTTTTGTGTATTATGATTCGATTAATAATCAATGGTGTATCTCTCGACAAGTGATTTTCTTTGAACATGAATATTATTTTCAGAATCATCTTTCAACATTTGATACTGTTCTACTTCCTCACTTTGATGATTCTTCTTTTGATAAACGATTCAAGCCTGACTTTGTCTACACACGACGTCCGCCCCCTTCATCTCTAGTCCCTCCCGACTCTAGTCCTGAAAATGCTTTAATGATTCTTCGACGATCAATTCGGCACATTTGTCCTCGAGATAGATATAGCTATTCTGCAATTTTAACTAATACTACAGTTCCTACATCTTATTCCAAGGTTGTTAAACAGACTTGTTGGATAAAAGTTATGCAAGAGGAACTTCAGCCACTTCAAGACAATCACACTTGGAATATTATTTCATGTCTTGTCGGTGTTAAACACATTGATTTTAAATGGTTTTATTCTCTTAAGCTCTGATCTGATAGTTCCCTTGACAGAGATAAGGTAAGATTGGTAGCTCTTGGCAATCGACAGAAATATGAGATTGATTATGAACAGACATTTGCACCAGTGACAAAGATGACAACTGTCCAACTTGTTCTATCTATTGTTGCATCTAAATGCTGATTCTTACGACGGATGTTAAGAATACATTTTTTTCATGGAGACCTCAAGGAAGATATCTATATGACTCATCCTTCAGGCTTGCTTTCAACACCCTCACATGATGTTTGTAAGCTCAAACAGTCTATAGGGTTTGAAACAGGCTCCACGGGTTTGGTTTGAAAAGTTTTGCAATAATCTTCTTAACTTCTCTTTTATTCAAAGTCAGTATGATTCTTCATCATTTCTAT
The DNA here is from genome assembly GCA_022702705.1 of Papilionanthe hookeriana x Papilionanthe teres. NCBI lineage: Eukaryota > Viridiplantae > Streptophyta > Magnoliopsida > Asparagales > Orchidaceae > Papilionanthe > Papilionanthe hookeriana x Papilionanthe teres. The sequence continues at coordinate 52,123,064 of CM040421.1, forward strand.
GTAATACTAACAAAGGAATTATTTTGTTATCAGTCTATGTTGGTGATATCGTCATCACAGGATTCGATACTCAATTGATGCCTCAGTTACAGGAGTATCTTCAGGGTTCTTTTCACATGAAGAAATTTGGGTCTTTAACTTATTTCTTAAGCCTTGAGGTTCACCTTCTCCCGCTGGTATTTTTCTTCATCAGCATAGCTATACTAAAGTTCATTGCTTTGGCTGGTCTCCAAGAGGGTTGTCCTATTGATATTCGTTTGGAAGTGAATGTTAAATAATGTAATGATGGTGACTTTCTATCTGATCCATCTCAATCTCGATAACCTATTGGTAGTTTCAATTATCTGACTATTACACGTCCTGATATTTCATTTATTGTGCAACAAGTTAGTCAATTTATGCAGGCACCTTCAGATCTTTATTTAGCTGCAGTTCAACGTATTGTTAGGTATTTGAAAGGTACTTCTTATCATGGTTTATTCTTTTCTGCAGTTCGCTTAACAACCTATGGTGATGTTGATTGGATTGATTGTTTTGATATACGTCAATCTATTACTGGTTGGTGTATGTTTCTCGACAACTTTTTAATTTCTTGGAAGAGTAAAAAACAAGATCGAGTGTCTTAAGTCTTCTACTGAGTCTAAATATCGTGTTACGTCCTCTGCTTGTTCTGAGATCAATTGGCTTCGGGGATTGTTGGCTGAGCTTGGTTTTCCTCAACTCGAGTCTACTTCTCTTTATGCAGATAATACTAGTGTTATCTAGATTAATGCTAATCTTGTCTTTCATGAACACAAAAAACAAATTGAAGTACTGTCATTCTATTCGAGAAACTTATGATAATGATGTTATTTCTCTCTCATATCTCTTATGATCTTCAAACGGCTGACATATTTACTAAGGTTATTTCTCAACAGCGTCATCAGTTACTTGTTGGCAAATTAATGCTTCTTTATCAGTCAACATCAACTTGAGAGAGATATCAATCAAGAATGACAGAAATCAAACAGCTAGAATTAGAAGTTTCCTATAATTAAGAGCTTCCTTATTTAAATTGCTTCTAATTTTTCTCTATTGATTTATCTCTCTTGTTAATTGTACATTTTCTTTCCTTATAGCTGCATATATTTAGATTACGAATATATATTAGGTTACCTAAAATAGATTGTATAGATTATTATTTATTGAAATGAAAGCAAAAGAAAAAGACATTCAGTCAATTTACTCAAAAAATTGATATGTCGTGCACGGGAAAGTGGTCATGCTAGGGTAAACAAAGTCAGACGAAGGGCTTACAATGAGCTAAGTAACAAAAAGAAAGCTCCTAAATTATTAATTGAAAAAACAATTGTGGAGCAGAGTGTGCAGGACAGAGATTGTAATAGTAGAGCACATAAGAGACTTTAGCAAGCAAGTAGTTAATGGAGGGAAGAGAGAGAGAGAGAGAGAGGGAGGAGAGGGAGGCGTGGGAGGGGGTACGAAAGAGAAAGAGAGAGATGTGATTGCGTGGAGATTGCGAGTGAGAGGGCTAGCATGGAGAGATTAGTGAGACGACAAGAAAAATCGACAGCATGCACTGAGGTCAAAGATTCATGAGAAAGAAAGCATGCAAGGGAGTAAGCAAATTTTACGAACAAAATTGGGAGAGGTAAAAGTGCAAACCTGTCAGAAGAGGAGAGCATAGTTAGGCTTATAGGAGAGCATCCAAAGAGTTGTTGAGCGAATGCAAAATAGAGAGGTCGGTGCAAAATATTTAAGGGTCGCGGGTGTGACGAGCTGCATGGTCATAGGGAATGTAGGCTGGGGATTCTAAGGTGGAAGACATTGACATGCATTGTAGTGAGATCATGCACGAAGTACAAGTAGAGTTGTAATCGAGCTGAGCTGAGTTGAATATGTCATGAATTAAACTTAGCCTAGTTGAATCATAAGTTGTTCGTGTTAGTTCAAGCTTGAGCCAAACTTTCACATGTGCTCATACTTCGCTTGCTAAATTTTTAATGTTCATGCCTGCTCTGAACATGACTTGTTTGTATTCATTGAACAAGCTAAAAATTTGAATGAATATGCGATTTTTTATACAATTAAAAATTCAACTTGTACATAATTCAAGTAAAACTAAATAAGCTAAAAATTCAAATTAATACTTCATTTTTTTATCCAAAAATATTAAAAATTAATTTTACAAATCAAAATAAACAAGTTGTTGAATAAATTTCAAATTAACATCTAACAAATTTATATCAAAAAATAAAATAATAATTAAGTTATAAAAACTTTATTGCAATCAAATAATATAACTAAGTAATAACAAATTAGTTCATGGAAATAAAAATATTAAAAAAATAATATTAAATTTATATGCATATTGATATTAGATTATAATATATTATTATGAAAATTATAACTAAATAATTTTTAATTAATTAATTTTTTTTTAAATAATATATCATATAAATATAAAACAATTAATAAATTGTTGAACAACAAACGAGCTTGTTCATGAAGATTAATAAATGAGTTGTATTATGTTCAAATTAAGTTCATTTAAACTTTGAGTTTTAAGAAAATATCCAAACTTGATTATTTATTAATTTGAACAAACATGAGTGAATATTAATCAAGCTGAGTTTGAGATGTTCCTCAAGTGCATTGGTTCATTTACACCCCGAATTACATGTACGTTTTTTTTTTTTTTAAGAAATCAATTGTTCCATCTTCTTATCAACATGTTTTTTCAATATCAATGGTTCCATCTTTGCATCAACCACTTCTTTTAGCTAGCAAGGAAATTGTTGCATCCATCTCTTATTTACTTTCTTAGATTAATCATCACAATCTTTAAGATTTATTACAAGCAAATTAGCTTAACTTTAACATCTTAAATATTAGCAACAATCACTCAAATCAAGTTAAGACAATCACCTTTCTACTACATCTTAAGGCGAGATTTATTACTTAATGATGCTCACAACCTAAGAGGTCAATGCAGAGCTACAATCTTACCTCTGTTTTACTTGAGACTCAACTCACCTTTAATGGTATTGGGGAAAAGATGCTCGAATAAGATATTTTAATAAATTAATAAGAGAAAAAGAGAATAAATAATAAATAACAAGAAGGGTGTAAAAGACCCATAAAATAGAGCTAAAATCCCATGTGGCACTCAGCAAGAAGGAAAGGACTCATAAAGTAGACACCAAACAGTGATGATAGTGTCATAAATAATGGCAATGATGATAGCATCTTAGATCATAAGATATCATGCAAGATTTGGCCCTTAACAAATGATTATCAAATATTCTTCCTGAATGGAAAGTTTTTAACATAATAAAGCTTGATGTCTCTCTTTATGATTTTCACGTCATAACCATTATATTTTTAATTCATTTACATTATTGACCTTTCAAGCTGATGTAAAAATGTGTAATAAAAAATCATTCACAGCATATTTTTGGAAAGCGGCACCATATTTAAAAAGAGCAATGTCTCACCTCTAGTATTTTGCCTTCAACGAACCAAATTTATGTCCTTAACATTTATGTTTCTAAGTTGAGCATATGCAAAGGTCACAAAATCCTAACCTTGTGTAACCTAACAAGGCTTAAGAAAATGTACGAGTATAAATGAATAAGAAAATAAATAGTAGTTCCACTTGTAGTACAAGTAGTTTTATATATGCAATGCACAAGTATGATTACACATAAACATAAAGAGATGCATATATATATATATATATATATATATATATCCGAGAGAGATGAGCGAAGCTAAATTGAATTTTGCAAGCTAACTGATTCTGCGAATGTTGGCAGACTTTTGGTGTACAATTTCTATATCTACTTTTAATCTTGATTTTTTGGGTATACATGTATCCTATGTCTGTTGTGTATGCCGGATGGTTAAGGTCATTTTGAGCCCTTTCTTTCCAACCTATCTGTATCTTTCCTACTGATTAATATATTCGCCTTCGGGCATTTCTAATATATATATATATATATAGTAATTGAAGAAATGCCAAAATGCGAGCATTGATTACAGGGACTTAAAAAGTCGTGCTTGGCGTTCTGAATATCAGAAAGGATGATACAGAATTGGGGATAGATGGTTATGGCCTAATTGGCAATTGTCATGATTTAAAATTTAAACTATATTTGTTTGATTATTAACTTTGGATGGGTGAAGGAGCTTTAATTCCTAAGAATAATGAATGATCATTTTTAAGTTGCATTCAATTAGCCAATTGGGCAACAAAATTTGGCCAGCAATCCCATATTAAATTTAAATAAGACCAGCATTAGATTTGGAGGCTTACAAGCTAAAAACATAAAAGGCAATCTGTTGAATAAAAAAATAATATAAAGGGAAATTTTTGCTCCTAAAGCATACCAATTCAGCCAAAGCTTTGTTTAGTTTTGCATATTGAGGTGCCATATGTTGGTTCAACTCCGACAGCAAAACCCGAGCCTCCGGTTCTAGATAACTAGTATAAATTAAAGAATAGGTTAAGATACATGGGTAACATATGGTTACACAAAAAGAAAATTTTGGTAATGGGTCTCACTAGTCAAGATCTTTTTTATTTTTTACAAGGTCCATTTTTGAGAGAATATTCACATGAGGCAGTTCCAGCTGAATCATTGCTGAAAGAGATGACATACAGCCACTTATATACTTGGTGACATCAGTTATGAACTGTAGAAAGGAATAAGAAATCATCAGCTAGAAGGGGAATAAGAAAAAATTGTAAATTGACTTGAAGCATACCTGTGAATCAAGCAAGTATACAGCACAGACATTGAAATTTTTGCGTTTAAGATGTTCTACAAAGTTTCGCAAAACTGGAACATGTGTAAAAAGCTCTATCTGACCTGTGAGGTCATACAGCAACAATTAATTAATAGATTGTCATATAAAGCAATAATCCATACAACAATAATAACAACAACAAGCCTTTATCCCACTAAGTGGGGTCGGCTACATGAAGCTTTTTCCACCATTGCATCCTATTGAGTGTCATATTTTCATTTAGTTCTAATAGATTAAGATCATTTTATTATCAAATAAGCCTAAGTCTTTTTAGGGCTACATCTGTCTTTCATAACATAAGTCAAATCCAAAACATACACTCTCCTAACAGGATCATCAGATGGTCGATATTTAATATGACCAAACCATCTAAGATGACTCTCTCTAATCTCGTCCTCCACTGGAGTTACACCAACCCTATCACGGATATACTCATTTTGCATTTTGTCTATAAGTGTCAAGCCACTCATCCACCTAAGCATTCTCATCTCAGCAACACTTAACTTTGTTTTATGCTTCTCTTTTAAAGGCCAACATTCTGCGCCATAGAGCATTGCAGTTCTCACCATCATCTTATAAAATTTTTCTTTCAGTCAAAGCAGTACTTTCCTATTACACAATAGACTCGATGAATTCCCCCACATCAACCAACCAACTTGAATTCTACTAATAGCATCCCCATCTATATCACCAGCACTTTGAACAATAGATCAGAGATATCTAAAACGTTCACACCATTTAATGATTTGATCACCCATAGTTACAACTCTGCCACTAGAGCTACTACTCCTAAGATTACATTCCATGTATTCAATTTTAGATCTACTCAAACCAAGACCTTTAGACTCTAATGTGGACCTCCATAATTCAAGTTTTTCCTGAACTCTTTCTACACCAAGGTACATCCTCTTGTAAATGTCTAGTAAGAGCATCCGTAACTAAAGCAAAAAGATACGGGCTTAGAGTCGATCCCTAATGTAATCAAACTGAAATAGAAAAATATTTGGTCAATCCTCCTCCTAATCAAACACAAGTAATAACTTTAGAATACATATCTTTAATGACGTGTATATAAGTCATGTAAATACCTCTCTTCTCTAGAACTCTCCAAATCACTTCTCAAAATCATATCATAAGCTTTTTCTAAATCAAGAAAAATCATATATATATCCTCCTTATTCTCTCTGTACTTCTCATCAGACTTCTCAATAAATGTATAGTTTTCATAATAGACCTACCCGACATTAATCCAAACTTATTATAAGAAATATTTGTATCACGCCTTAATCTATGTTCACTTACCCTCTCTCATAATTTAAGTATGAACCATCAACTTAATTCAAGTATAATTTTCATGCTCTTGTGCATCCCCTTTATTCTTAAAAATGAAAACCAAAATACTCTTCCTCCACTCCTCAGACAGATTTTTAGTTTTTAAAATAATATTAAAGAGTCTTGTAAACCAAGAAACACCCAAATCTCCAAATATTTCCACACTTCAATTGGGATATTATCAAGTCCAACTAATTTTCCACCCGTAATTTTCTTTAAAGCATCCTCAACTTCTTTTTTACAAATGTGACGGTAAAAATAAAATGTTTTCTTGTTATTAATGATATTAAGATCATTATGATCGATCGTATTTTCAGAAACTTCATTGAAAAATTTATCAAAATAGCTCACTTACCTATGTTGAATATCTTCCTCTAAGAAAAGCACTCTTTGATTTGCATCTTTAATACACTTAACTTGAATTAAATCTTTACTTTCATTTTCTCTTTATTATGTCAGTTTATACATATATTTTTCAGTCTTTTTAGTAACTAATCTATTATGAAGATCACCAAAAATAGAATTTTTAGAATCATAAATTGTTCTCTTAAACACCCTACGGGCCACCTTATATTTTTCTCAATTCTCTAAACTTCTACATTTATAACAATTTTTATACCACAACTTCTAATGTAATAATTCATACAAATTAAAAATCACATAAATAAAAGACATTTTCAGTGAATATAGATTGTATCCCAAGTTTAATATGAGTTCCTATGTTATCACAACTCATATAATCATATAAACTAGTTCTCCCCGTGGTTTACGTGGTGAAATCTTTTAGCATGATTCAATGCTTATGTCCCCAATAAAATAATCAATGTAAAGACAGTTATCATCTTTTAGCCCCTGCATGCATAACAAGACTCCATTCTTTCACCTCATGAGTCCCTATATCAAGCTCAAAAGACCTTTGAAGAAGAGAATTTTATGATTTGTACAAAGAAATAATCCCAACAGACATTTTGAAAGACTTCACCACATAAGAAAAATAATTCAAGATATTCTAAGTTCTATAATCTAAGAGCTTGATTAGGATAACCTTTATTTTTATTTTTATTTTTTTGCTTTTATTTTTAAAACGTTTGATTAATACATTATTTTTATGATGTTATCTTTTGTTTTTCAAAAAAAATTAAAAATAATAAAAAGTAGCTTGTCTTAAAAACACTCAAGACATATAAAAGTTATTTTGAGTGTATTTAAAAACTACAAAGCATGTTATAACATACCAAATATATTTATTTTCAAAAACGTAAATACGTCAAATTAAAAAAAATTAAAATTATTCCAAATGGATCAGGGCCGTTTGGGGTCACCTTTTTTTTATGTTTTGATTTGAAACAAAACATGTTTGATAAGTTAAAATAAAATAAAATAAAATTGTTTTTAAAAACACTCCAAACAACAAAAACTATTTGGAGTGTTTTTAAATACATGTTAATTTATTTCTAACAGCAAAAAATAAAAATTATGTAAAAAAACAAATTAAAAAACCATATTTTAAAAACAATAGAAAAAATCAAAATAGAACTAAAAATAAAATTGATCCAAAAAAAGTCCATTTTTTTTACATCTACCTCGATTTTTCTAAAAACATAACCCAATATGAAACAAAGATAACCAAATGATTCCAAGAGGTAACTAACAACTTGTTCCATGCATTTTATATCATGATATGTTAATTCTCTCTTCTCCATCTATCCTCACAATATCTTAAATCTAAAGTTGGCGGTATAAGTAGCCACAATGATGCTTCTAAGGCATGTAAATATTTAGATAAATCATGCAAAACTAATGTTTAAGGGCCTATTAGCTTCAAAGATCCATGCACAGTATAATAGCACACACTACTGGCCGCACACAAATTTTGTTTAGCCCGCCAGGAACCCACATTTTTTTTGGCCCGCCAAATAATTCTAACTTCCTATTTGCATGGATGGTGCAATAGTGCTACAATGGCCACCACATTGGCCTCATTTGTTTTAGAGAATACCTGGACAATCAAAGACAAGATAATCATCATCCAAATAGTTCTCTAATTCCTCAGCAAGCCAATCATCCAAATTATCTTCAAGATGCCTGGAATAACTTTAAGGAATAACAGATTCTAATGATAGAATGTGGGCAAAGATATCAATTGTTAAGAATGCAAGAAAATCAATCAAATAACTTGGAAGATTTGCAAATATACCACTCATTCTTTTGTATTTACATATCAAACAAAAAAACTTCACTTTTACATATGTGCCACCTTCCCTGTGCATACAAAAAATGTATACGACCTTTTAAAAGTTAAAACGGTGGCATTTTTATGTGATATGAAAGATTTGGGTGGTATAAATGTAAAGAAGTAAAATTTAGGTGTTAGATATGTAAATACATGAGAATTGGATGGTATGTATGCAAAAGCAACAATAAGCTATCATGATCAGGTTTGGCCAAAATACAGAAGAAAAAATTTAGGTGTTAGATGTGGAATTACATAGGAATTGGATGGTATGTATGTAAATGCCACAATTCTAAAGTATTTTAATCGCTAGGAAGGATACTCCATACAGTACATTAGACCTCCATTAGGTCCAAGGCCAAGTTCCTCCATTACATCATCTAAAGATATAAGTTCTCTAATATCTGCATACATAACATTGTGATTAGAAGTTCATCATGGCATATAATCAAACATGAACAGAGCTCTCAAAATTTAAGATACCCGTGGCAACAGGATAGCTGAAGTGTTCTGCAGCAGGATCAAGGTTCACGATATGAATTGTCCTCCTCACGGTTTCGCAATGTTGGTACAAGCTAGAACAGTAAGTAGACTGTAACCAGAAACCTCATCGGTCAAATTATGTAACCAAGAAGAAAAATAAGGAAAGCGAGGAACTATGTGCATCAATCGCCATTGTAGCTACCTTGCCGCTTCCAGCGGGACCGATGACAAGTTGAGCATAACCCATTATATATAGCCGAACTAATTAATATAAGTTCGAGATGGAATGCGAAAGAATGATTAGAAGAACCAAAACGACAGAATAGTTAGGGCAGCGTAGCAGGTGCACCAAATAGCAGCAGTTAGCACAAGGTTCAGCACAGTAGAATAAGGCATCGTATGTAAATGGCGAGAAAGTTGAGATTTTGCCCTGAAACCGCAAAAGAACTTAATAAATGAGGAAAAAAGTCGTCGGTGGACGATTAATCAAGACGAATTTGACAAGCATAAAGGAAAGAGAAGTCGATTAAAGTTATAAAAATAATCAAAAATAACCAAGTTGGAGGAGAACTTCACCGATGCACGGAGAACTTCCAGCGCCCAAATTGGAGGAGTGATCGACCAAACAATCGAGTTGATCGATGGTTCTTATAGCTCAAGCGATAAACCTTCGAGGGCCTATCTACCTCGAGGTAATGCTAAAGGAACATTCCATTCTAAAATCCTATTTTTATTACCAACTTTTTCAGTATTTTTTTTTTCAACAATTGTTTCTAATATATATTTTTTATTTAAGAAAATAAAGTTAAATTAGTTCTTCGAATTTAGATAGAATAGATTAGTTTTAGAAGCTGCATAACCCTCAAAAAAATTTAGACCGGTCTAAGAATAAGATATTTAAGATATAATGGTTTAAATGAGGTTGAATAAGGTTGAAATTATTAATGTGATAAATATTAATATTATTTAAATATTATTTAAATATTATTTAAATAATACTATTGTATACAAGAAAAGTGTAAACACAAATCTTGAGGAGATGTGATAATACAGACAGGACAATAATGAAAGAGGGCCCACTGAGAGATGATTCGGAGGCTCAATTGTCTGATCGGAGATGTCAAAACCAAGACCAGTCAAGGCAACCAAAAGGTTTGAACTCGGGTGGTTCGACCGAAAGCAGAGCACGGAGGAATTCAAGTCATTCCTCACGATGAAATCAACCTAAGGGAGAAATTAACCCCTCGGGTGCTACAGTTCTATAAGGGGCATCCAACAGTCTCCATAAAACATCATCAAGAATCAGTAAGATGGGTCTCATCCATCCCTCAAAACCTCTTCGTTCAAGGGCATCTACCTAGTGAATTACGGTAATTTATTACTCTGCCGAAAGGAGCTTCTTATTATAGATCTAGGGTTGGCAGCTAGACTTGACCAACAGATCAACATGACTTAGCTAACCGAGCCAATCTTGTCGACCCTTTGCCACTAAAAGGCCAGCCAGCTGGTTGCAGCAGGACTAGCCGATCGGTAATCTCTATCCGACCCTGAACAGCAGGCCTCACTAGCCTAGCCAACCAAGAATATTCACTAAGCTTAGTCGATCAACAATACTTACAAAAGGCTTGTCAGTCCAGCAAGCCGAATCTTAGCGTTGTCAGGCTATAGACCTACACATAAAATACCTATAATAATATGACATCCTCTGCTAAATTAGAGGCATAAATGTAATTTCACGTATTATACCCCCCTTCTCTATAAATAGGGGATCATTATATGAATAAAGTGTTACACACTCTATCAAATTACTTTTTATTGTTGGGTGTATATGTGAGTGTGTGTGTGTGTGTGTGTGTGTGTGTGTGTGTGTGTGTGTATTGTTAAAATGAAATCCGTATTTGGCATATGCCTAAATACCGATTTTCTTATGCACTACAGCTTTATGATGGGGGTCTGACGTCATGTGCCTATATATTCAACAACCCCGCGCCACGAGGGATCGAACCCATGACCTAAGTGGACTTATAGACAATCTCGCCAACCAACAGGGCACATCTTGTAGCACACACACACACACACATACACACTACTTTTTGGGTGTGATTCACTGATAAATTTGGATTCAATATCCTAAGAGGTGTGTTGAGTATGGATCATTCTAACAACAAAAAGACACCGTCAATATGCAGTTCAGTAGGAATTTGTGCAGCAACAAATCCAAGAGTTGAAGTACGAGGTGATGAATGCCACCTTAGAGATATTGACTCAGGAAAGGGAGCAAAACACCCCAGTGGAAGCGTCGACGCTCAAAGGGTGAAGGGTACCTCTACTTGAATAAAGGGTCAGAGATTGCTAGTTCCGCGACATTGCTTGATCAGCACTAGTGGACAATAATGATTCAAACGAATTGAGGCACCCCACAAGACAAATAGCACATTCTCGTGACAAATTTTTGAATTCGAGCCTCTAGAGAGATTGAAAGCTCCCACTCTAAAGTATTACAAGAGTCGAACTGATTTGGCCAAACACATTGCCCCCTTTAAATTGATCGCTTATTGAAGATTAACGACAAACTGAAATTGTGTCTCTTATTCACCACATCGAGGGAGTTTGTCCTTAGGTGTTCAATGAATTGCAAGTAGGAGCAATCACGTTATTTATGGTGCGGCTTGTGAGCACCCAGATGCCCTAGGAGTGTTTACGAGCTCTGTTGCAAATTAAGTAATGGCAGAGCGAGAACCTCCGCTCATTCATCACCTGATTTCAGAAGGACATACTAAAGGTGTTGGATCTAAAACCAGTAGTAATGCACACCTCTCTGACTCAAGGACTGAAAGATGGGCCTTCTTGCTATGTCATGAGCCTTCAGTGACCAAAGACCATAGTTAAGTTGTTGGAGCAAGCCAACAATAATATCTTGGCTAAGGAATACAATTCCACCCCTGCTTCCACCAGAGCAAAATCATCTACTTATCATCTGGAAAAGAGGGCTCCCAAGAATGATAGATGGAAACTAAGGGAAGATTTGTGTTCTTCGGCTTACATGTGGTATGAAGACAATTGAGGCTCCGAAATAATAGGGTAGGCGACGTAACTTACAACTGAGGGGGTTAGGTTCGATTCCCTGACCAGTGGTTGGCTTTTTATAGTGTGTACATGTCTGCTCCTCACGAAGCAGCAAAGATGACACGGTCAAGAATATCATTGGCCAAGATAGTAAAGGACATCTATAGTAAGGTGCATTTCAAGAAAGCGCCATTAATGAGAACTGATGTTTTTCTCTTGGACCCAAAGAAATACTATGCATATCATAGAGAACACAGCCACAAACCGAGGAATGATGACACCTCTAAAGCCTGATTGAAGAACAGATCAAAGCTGAAAAACTCAAGGAGTTTGTGACACTAGGAGCAGCAACTCAGAGGCAAGGGATGGCTCTAGCAAAGAAAATTTTGGACCAATCGATTTGAGCAAACATCTTTCACATCACTGGAGTGGTAATAACAATCCCTGGAGGAGGTGGAGATTTGTCCATATGGACCAATCTGAGGAGGCTTATTTTGGGAGAATTGTGCGCAACCGCCTTAACTCTAAAGTGCACCACGCATGCTCCCATTACATTCATTGATGTGAACCTTCCCCTTAAGGGAATCTTTATAATGACACCGCTGTCATTGCTTCCTTAATAAGTAACTAACGGATCGGTAGTATCTTAGTCGACTAAGGGAGCTTAATATACCTAGAATATATAATAATTGTACACATTTTTATACTTATTATTGATGAAATTGCATTTTAATGGAAGATATTCGTGTGTATTTCTTTTAGGTAAAATTAAATGGACTAAATATATAAAAAAGAGTGGAAAAAGATAAAATTTGGAGCAAAAATGAAGAAAGTGCTAAATTGAACTGGGGTGCCTAAGCGCCCAAATTTGATGCCTAAGCGCCAGCAAACAGAGAAGGCCGCCTAAGCGCTAGAGGCCCGTGCTTAAGCGCAGGGTAGTTACTTTCCAAATTTAAGGAATTATTGAAGAATTTTAAAGGCGTGTTTGAGGCAGTCTTTGGTACAAACATGGATAACTGATCAAGGGCGCCAAAAGACATTCAAATTTCACTTGAAATGATGCATCTTTTGGGAAAATTCATTGAATATAGATACATTTTGAAGAGACACCAAGACACCTTTTGAGAAAATATAAAAGAATAGACTTGAAAAGAATTTAGAGAGGTTGTTAGAGAGTTGAAGTAGTGCTTAGAGAGAGTAGTTGTAGTAAGAAGTTGTAGGATTATTACTTAGGGTTTCTTCACACTAATCTCATTCCTAATGAAAAGGAAGGTGGGTAGAGATTTCTAAGTAATAATCCAATATTTTAGAGAGATTTGAACCCTTTAGGGTTGGGCGATCAGTCCTAGGGAGTCTTGTAAGAGAAAGGAAGAGATTCAAAGGAACTTCAAGGGTTTTGTGGAGAGGAACTTGAGATAAGTTTTTATCTTTGTACTTCATTTGGTTAATTGAGACTTTTTGTATTTTCTATATAATTTCAACTTTTAAAATTTTTTGTTGTTGTGTTTTTTCTATGGATTCTGAGTAGTTTTCTTTATCTTTTTCCTTAAAATGAAATATAATTAAGTGTTGGAAGGAAGTTGTGGAAGTATTTAACATTAATGTTGAAATAAGTTATGTTGATTTAATCTTTGCACTTTATTTACTTCTTGATTTAACCAATTATGATCTTAACATTTATTGTGAGAACATGTAAGATCCTTGTAAGTATTGTTTCAATCAACAATTGCTAGAAATCACATGAGATTGTATGGATGAGAAATTAATTCATATAATTTTATGCAAATAATAGGAAAATATAATTTGATGGGTGTAGAATTAGAGGAATTTCGGGTGACAGACTAAAGCCCCCAATTTGGTTTATTGTTTTATATTTTGATGCGAGATGTTAGCCCCCAGATGGAGGGAAAGGAGGGAACTCTAGAGTGAGAGCTAGTATCTTCCCTTCTAACCCGTTTTCAAAGCTATGCAAACTTTAAACTAGCCAATATTTTTTGTAGCATCTCTAGTAAGGGCAAAGAATAATGTTGCTCCTATTTGACACAACACAATTTGCATACTTTCATAACATAGCTCCTATACTTATTACTTATACATGATAAGGAAAAAAAATATTTTCATTTATACTTTTTAGTTCTTACAAAAATCTCGTTATAGTTAGTTAATTGTTTACTTTATTTCATAATATAAGAAAATACAAAAAATAATCGCATTTTTGAGTTTCTATTATCTTAAATTGTTTAAGTATCTTTTTTTAAATAGATTTTTGTGATCTAAATCCTTTTATTTTTAAAATATCCAAAAATTTCCCCGTGTTATCGATATTTTGAGGCTTAATCAGAAAGTCTTATATTACTTGATAATGATACGTATACTTGCGTAGAATCCCTAAATTTAAATATAACTGTTGAATTCTTATTTACATTGAAATCAAGTTTTTGGTGACATTGTAAAGAAAGAAATTTTTTTTAAAAATATAAATATAATTATAAATCATATTACCACAAGTATAAATATCGTCTATCGGGATCAGAGCCCAGCGAACATTATATTCAAGTCAATGTTCGACATTATAGGACTTAATGATGACCAACTGACTACATCGGTCAGACCACTTTATGGCTTCTCAAGTGAGACAAATGAAGCCTTAGGAATAAACTCTTTGGTTGTTACCTAGGGAGAATATTGTAAGTAGTTCACTTGCATGGAATATTTATGGTGGTTGATTTGACGCCAACCAATAATGCCATCTTTGACTCATCCTTGCTCAATGAATTTAAGTTTATCGTCTGAATGTAACACATTGTAGTGAAGATTCTAGGTGATAAGGAGATCGACACCATTCATGACAATCTGGAGTAGTCCCAAGCCTGCTACTTATGAGCGGTCAAAAGTGTGGAGCAGGAGCCATTCGACCTTCAGAACTTGCGCGAAGGAGGTCTCAAAACTTGAGAGATCACCCACCAAATTCCTTTGGTTGAAGGAGAGCCCAATAATATTTTTGATAAGTGAAGTTTTTGATACATGGTCGAAGGAATAATCGATAAAAAACCTTCAGGAGCACAAAGATGTCTTTGCAGGGTCAGACGCAGAGATGCTAGGAATATCATTCAATATTGTTTGTCATTGAATAAATGTTAGTCATGCAGTATGACCAATGAAGTAAAAAATGAGGACTTCAACTGTTACCCTGGTCGAACCAATCTACAAGGAGGTGTAGAAGCTGCTAGAGGCTAGACAAATCTAAGCGGTGTAGTACTTAACTTGGGTGTCAAATGTGATAATGGTGTAGAAGGAGAATAAAAAGTGAAGGATGTTTGTATACTTCACCAACCTGAACTCTACTTCTCTAAAGGAAAACTAGTCTTTATCGAGGATTGCTCTAATGAATTTAGTGGTCAATCATTTAGTGATGAGCTTCCTATACGCCTTCTTAGAAACCACCAAATCAAAATGTACTCAACTGATGCAAAGAAGACGGTTTTCATAAGCAGTAAGGACATATTTTTACTATGAAATAATGTCTTTTAGGCTTAAGCATGTAGGAGCTACTTACCAACAACTTATAGATGTGATATCTTATAAACAAGAGGGTAAAAAAATTGAAATGTATGTGAATGATGTGTTTGTTAAGAGTAAAATGACCGAGCAATGCATAAACAATTTAAAAGAAACATTTAAAACCCTTAAAAATATAATATAAGATTGAATCCACTCAAATGAACCTACGAGGCCTCAATGGAAAATTTTCTCGACTATCGTGTAACCCTTGAAAGAATCAAGGTCAATCCAAAAAAAGTGTATATATGTTGGACATGCCTTCCCCTCGGAGCACTAAGAAAGTACAGAGGATAAACGGTCGGATTGTAGTCTGAGTTGGTTCATTTTCAAGGCATGAAACAAATGTGTGGTGTTCTTCAAAACGCTTAGAAAAGCATAAAATTTCACCAGGTAAAAATAATGTGAGCAGACATTCCAAAAACTAAATGATTCTTTAGCATAAGTACCACTCCTCTGATATCTAAAGCCAAACAAGGAACTATCTCTATACTTGGGGTTATGCCATAAACCATTAGCTCTGTTTTATTTGAGAGGATTTAGGGAAGAAATCCTAAGCCTACCACAGTAGTCGGGTCCTCCGAGGCGCAGAGATTAGGAACCCAATTATGGAGCAGTTAATGCTTGTTTTTGTTGTTTTTGATCGTAGGCTTCAGCCATACTTTTAAACTCATCTAGTTTGATTCATCATTGACCACCCTCTCAAGTTCATTCTTACTCAGCCAGAACACCCTGGTCGGCTTCTCAAGTGAGAGGTAGAACTCAACAAATTTGGCATCTCCTATGTGCCCCAAAGTGCAATTAAAGCGTAGGAGATAACAAACTTTCTAATAGATTTTTCAGAGTAAAGTGAGTCGGGCAAAGAAATAACTACCAATGGACAAGCTTGGGCGGTGCACATCAAAGAAGCTTCAAGCTATATAGGAGCAGGAGTGAGCCTCTGTTTGACCATTGATATTGAAGAATACCTATACAACTCAATTAAAGTTAGATTTGAAGTCACAAACAACCAGGCCGAGTATGAGGCCTTTTCACTAGGGTGTGCTTTCATTATGAGATGGGTACCCTACACCTCATAGTGAAATCCAACTCATAACTAATCCTGAAATATATAAACAAAATTTAAAGTCTGAGATGATCTGATGGAGAGATAATTGATTAAGGTGAAGACTGAATTTTATAAGTTTGTGAGCTTGAAAATTGAGCACTTTGCAATGAAGGAAAATCAAGTGGTTGGCCTCCTATCCAAGTGCATTTGCTTGGGGGAAGAGGGCATCCCAAAGACTTGTCCGGCTGGAGTCAGAGATCGATGGAGTGAAAATTTGGATGAATCCTCACATCCACTACCTGGAGACCGAAAATATTTTATAAGATGCTACCGACTTAAGATGATTTAAAATCAAAACTGAGTAGTATCACTTGATCAAAGAAAAGTTTTTTTTAAAATTTAGTTAATTCACTATGCTTGAGATGCTTAAAGAAAAGTGAGGCAGAAGAGGTCCTCGGAGAGACACATTCTGAGGAATGCAGAAAAATCATGCTGCATAAAGTACAACAACAATGCTACTTCTAGCCAACAATTCTAAAAGATGCGAAAAAATTCTCTAAGAGCTATGAGTAATGCCAGAAGTTTACACGACTACAACACCAGCCCGTCCATAAGCTATATTGAATTATTAGCCTGTGATATTTTCTTGTCTAGGGACTTGACCATCATAACCCAACTCGATGTAACCCATCATATTGAGATGAGTCGTCTCATGTTAAGGTTACCGTAGAAAAAATTATTACCAAAATTCTATTTGGAATGAATTTTATTAATTTATTTTTTAAAGTTTTTTTACACATAGCCACTAATATCATCAACTATTAAAAAATAAATATACACAAAATTCATTCATATCATATCATTATACAACAAGAAAAAATAATAATCATGATTTAAACTTTTTATCATCGAAATATAAAGATTGCAATGACTGTCAAAAATATAATTCTAATGTACTGACATACCCAATATCTGGATCTCATGAGTAATGCAAAAGTTTCTACTCAATGTGAGTCTTACTCTTCCCTCAAGCAACACATGTGAATAAAGTAGGGGTGAGCAATCACAGGTCAGTAAGTTACTCAAAATCTATTATAATTTTTAATATCTTTAAAAACATTTATTCAATGTAAAAAATACAACATGTCAAATGATCATGTGTAGTATATGTCGCATTGTTAGTACAAGAACTTATAATTGTAATATGCATATGTTGAGTAAAAGTATAAGTAACATAATATCATAAGTGCAAGAAAATAACTTGAAATTCAATTCAATTCTTTTTTTTGAATTATTTTAAAATTTTCTTCACCTTCGTATACACCTCCACTTGTTCAAATTTTCCTTATGCCTTTTATAACTTCCCTTTTACTTATACATTCACTTGTTCACATCTATTTAGGCGCATTAAACACACATATAGATAATTACATATGTGCAAAAAAGCCTTGTAACTAGTGCAAAAAATTTTACTCATCATAGAACTTTTTGAGAGACATTTTATCTAGATGATCGTTGATCACAGAAAAATACATTAAGAAATTCATATCTATTTTTGATGAAATTGCACTTTAAAGAAAGATATTTTCTTTATTTTACTGCAGGAATGAAGATTTATAAGTAATGGAAGCAAAAAGCATAAAATGGAGCGAATTTGGATCAAAAAGGAAGAAATTCATGCAAATTGAACTACGTCGCCGACGACGAGATCGAGACCGCCGACGGTGAGATCATAAGAAGAATTTCTGAAGGAATTATAACTACCTAGCCGACAGCGAGCCCGAGCCCGCCGGCAGCGAGATCGTGCGGTTTGAAGACTTTCTAGAAGCCCCGCTGACCGCGAGGTCATTTCCCGCTGACGGCGAGACAGTTCAAAATGCAAATACATTGAACCTGGACGCTTTTTGAAGAGATGTTTTAAGCATCCCTTGGACCTTTGCCTACCTCTATAAATAGAGGCCAAATTCTAGTGTGATGTGTGTCATTGGTGTGTCTCTTTTTGGTGTCTTAAGTGTGTTTGTTGTGTATCATTAGTGAGTTTCTTGAGTTTATTTGTATTTGAGTCTTTATTTAGTTAGAAGTTTCTTTATCTTAGAAGGAAAAGTCAAAGAAACTTCAAGGAGTTTGTTTGGGGAGGAAATTAAGATAAGAATCTTTTATTGTTGTTGTTAACTTTAAATGAAATCCATGTTTTGTTTTATTCACATGCATTATGAGTAGTTTTCTTAGTCTTTCTCCTTGTTTATGAAAATTATGCGAATTGATGAAATTAAATAGAAGTACCTAATATATTAAAATAAATTGTGATAATTTTTACTTAAAACTTAATTTACTTTCGATACGGCTAGATTGAGTTGTTAAAATATGTTGAATTATCAACTATAGTAAAATTACATTCAATATTCAGGGAATTCAAAAACCTTGGAAGGAGGGTGCAAAGAAATAGGGAAATATTAATTATCGGACGTAGAATTGAACATTTTAGTATGATAGACTAAAATATTCAATTTAGTCTTATTGTTTGAGAGTTGAAGTGTAGATGTTAGCCCTCAGGTGAGGGGAACGTGGGAGCTCTGAAGTGGCAGCCAGTATCCTCCTTTAGCCGCATGATTCGATGATCAAACATAGGATTAGTCGATGTTCTTTGCACTGGACCGAAAGGGTAAATAATAAGAATGCTCCTGTTGTCACTATACAATTCGAAGATTCTATTTAAATTCTTCATTCACTTAATTTTCTAAAAAACAAGGAGAATGATACTTTTTTAAATTATTTAAATCAACTTTATTTCGAAGCATTAGTTTACTTTAGTTTGCTTTAGTTACTTTAAAATTACATTTACTTTATTAGTAAGTAATTCCTTTAAATTTAGGTGATACAAATGCGTTAAAAACTTCCCTGTGGGATCGATAACCAGGACTCCACTAGAGCCCTGTATTACTTGATACGATACGTATACTTGCGTAGAATCCACATTATACATTCCATCATAAAAATATTTAATTTGCAAACATATTAAAAAGTGGGTCAAGTTTTTGGCGCCGTTGCCGGGGAGCTTAGAAATTATTTACCAGAGTAACAGACTATTTTAAAATTTATTTTATAAAATTGTATGCGAAAATTTGGAAGCGAAAATTTAATACCATACGATTCAGAATTAGAGCGTACAATTAAAAGAATTAGAAAACAAAAAAGAGAAATTATAAATTTAACACAAATGGTAAATATTCCTGAAAATGAAAATATCAATCAACCAAGACCATTACGAGATTATGCCGACCCTACATTAGATGAAATTCATTTAACTATTCAAAACTACGATGTAACTGCTAACTCATTTGAACTTAAACACGCAATTATCCAAATGGTACAAAACAATCAATTTTGTGGTTCACCTGTCGAAGATCCTAATTTACATCTTGCTAGTTTTTTAGAACTTTGCGCTACTTTCAAATATGAAGAAATATCTAACGATCTTTATTAGACTTAGACTTTTTCCTTTTTTTTAAGGGATAAGGCTAAAATGTGGTTAAATTCGTTAGCACCTAGATCTATTAAAACTTGGAGAGAATTATCACAAAAATTTCTATCCAAATATTTTCCACCATCTAAAGCTGCTAAGCTTAGAAATGATATAACTTCTTTTAGTCGAGTTTGATGGAGAATCAATATATGAAGCTTGGGAGAGATTTAAGGAACTTCTTAGGAAATGCCCGCATCATGCGTTACCGGATTGGTTAATTATTCAAACTTTCTATAATGGATTAGTAGGATCTTTAAGATCGATCATCAATGCTTCTTCTTTGGAGGATCATTAATGTCAAAACCATTTGATGACGTCTATGCACTAATCGAAGAAATGGCAACCAATAATTTTTAATGGCACTGCGATAGAATGAATCACGAAAAGATAGCTAGTATTCATGAAAATGATGTAATATCTATGTTAGCTTCAGCAAATAGCTGTTGTATCTAAAAAATTAGATCATTTTGGAATGAATTACTCTCTAACTATATCGGAAGAAAATTCATCCGGACAACTTATAGAATCTCGATCTCGATATGAAACTATAAATGCGATTAATAACGGACCGATAATCCGTATGCGAATTATTATAATCATGGATGGAAAAATCATCCTAATTTTAATTGGAATAATAACACAACTAATCAACCATGGATGAATAACATAACACAACCATTAGGAACTCCTTCTAATCAAGGAAATTCTAATTATAAACCTAATTATCCACATGGATTTAATAATAATAACCCATAATTTAAAGATAAGAAATTATCAATAGAAGAATTAATATTAAATATGGGTCAACATTTACAAAATCAAGGAAATCAATTACAAATACAAGGTAACCAATTACAAAATCGAGAACAGTTATTAAAAATATTGAAACTCGACTTGGACATATAGCTACCACACTTAATAATAGAATACCGGAACATTTCCTAGTAATGTGGAAATAAATCCGAAAGACAAAGGAAATGAACAAATTAAAGCGATACAATTACGAAGTGGAAAAGAATTAGAACCTCAAATTACAAAAGAACTTGAAAGTCAAAAAGAGGAAGTGGAAATTGAAAAGGAAAAGAATCAACAAGATCTAAACTTAGAAAATCCTTTAATACCAATGAAAATTCCTGTAGAAAAACCTCCACCACCATTTCCTCAACGACTAATTCAACATAAAAAAGATAAACAATTTGCTAAATTCCTTGAAATTTTGAAGAAATTAACGATAAATATTTCTTTAGTAGAAGCTTTAGAACAGATGCCAAACTATGTAACATTCATGAAAGATATTCTAAATAAAAAAAGAAAATTTACCGACAATGAAATGGTCGCACTTAGTGAAGAGTGTAGTGCTATTATACAGAAAAAACTTCTCAAAAATTAAAAGATCTGGTAGTTTCACTATACCTGCTGTTATTGGAGAAAAATTCTATGGAAAAGCTTTGTGTGATTTAGGAGCTAGCATCAATCTAATGCCTCTATCAATTTTTAAGAGATTAGGATTGGGAGAAATTTCACCTACTTCAGTAACTCTTTATTTAGCTGATCGTTCTGTTACATATCCTAAGAGAGTTATTGAAGATGTATTAGTAAAAGTGGATCAATTTATCTTCCCTGTAGATTTTATTGTTTTAGATATGGAAGAAGATAAAGAAATTCATATCATTTTAGGAAGACCATTTTTAGCCACTGGGAAAGCTATGATTGATGTTCAGAAGGAGAATTAACTATGAGAGTAAATGACTAAAAAGTTACTTTTAATATTGCTAAATCAATGAAATATCCTGCACTAGAAAAAGATGATGAGTGTTTTCGAATGGAAGTACTCGATCATCTACAAAAAGAACATTTTAAGGAATATTATGCGAGAAAAATTAGAAAAAGAAAATACTTGAATTAATTGAAAAAGCTGATATAAATGAAGAATTAGATTATATTCGAAGAAATTTGAATTTTTGGATAACACGAGAAAACATTGAAAAAATATAGTTCCATCGATTATTAAACCTCACGAACTTGAATTAAAAATGTTACCTAATCATTTAAAATATGCTTACTTAAGTAATTCTTCTACTCTACCGAGTTATTATTTCATACGAATTAAATGAATCTCGAGAACAAAAACTTTTAGATACTTTAAAAAAATATAAGAAAATTTTTGGTTGGACTTTAGCAGATATTAAAGGAATTAGTCCTTTAATCTGTATGCATGAAATTATTTTAGATAATGAACATAAGCTTAAAGAAGATCCGTGAAGGAGATTAAATCCGATAATGAAAGAAGTAGTTAAAAAGGAAATTTTAAAATGGTTAGATAATGGTATTATATATCCTATTTCGACAATGCTTGGGTAAGCCCAATCCACTGTGTACTAAGAAAGGAGGAGTGAGCATCGAAAGCTAATGAAAATAATGATCTTATCCTATAAGACAAGATTCTTTGGATGGCGAATATGTATTGATTATAGAAAATTAAACACGACCACCGGGAAAGATCACTTCCCTTTACCACTTCTAGACCGGATGTTAGATAGATTAGCGGGCATAAATATTTTTGTTTCTTAGATGGATATACCGGTTATCATCGAAATACAAATTGCTCACGAGGATCGAGAAAACTACATTTACTAGTCCTTATGGAACTTTCGCTTTTCGAAGAATGCCTTTTGGATTATGTAATGCACTTGCAACATTCCAAAGATGTATGATGTCTATATTTAATAAGTTAATTGATAATGGAATAGAAGTATTTATGGATGATTTCTTTGTATTTGGAACAACATTTGACACATTCTTAAATCATCTTGAAAAAGTATTTGAAGTATGTGAGAAAACTAATTTAGTTCTTAACTATGAGAAATGCCAATTTATGGTTACAGGCGGCATTGTATTAGGGCATAAAATTTCGGAAAAGGCATGGAAGTAGACCCTGCAAAAATTCGAGTTATAGCTAAATTACCACCTCCGACTTCGGTAAAAGGGGTAAGAAGTTTTCTTGGACATGCTTGGATTCTACGGACGTTAAATTAAAGATTTTTCAAAAATTCACTAAACCTACATGCCAACTTCTTGAAAAGGACGAGAAATTTGAATTTACAATTGAATGCCTAAATGCTTTTGAATTATTAAAAGATAAATTAATTACGACATCTATAATAGTTTCACCTAGCTGGGAGAAACCATTTGAGCTTATGTGTGATGCAAGTGATTATGCTTATAGGAGCGAGTTCTTGGGCGAAAGATGTGATAAGATTTTCAAAGTTATATACTTATCTTTAGTAAAACTCTAAATGATCTTTGAAATAAATTATACGATTATTGAAAGAGAATTATTAGCGAGTTGTATATGCTTTTAATAAATTTCGGCATTATCTAATAGGAACTAAATGTATTGTACATACTTGATCATTCTACTATAAAATATTTAATGCAAAAGAAAGATTCTAAACCGAGATTAATCGGATGGATATTATTAATGCAAGAATTTGATTTTGAGATCATTAACAAAAGGGAGCGATAATCGAATTGCTGATCATTTATCGAGATTAGAAAATCATGAATTATACGATATTGATAATGAAATTTTAAACAGTTTTCCGATGAACAACTTTATAATATAAATGAGTGGAAAATACCTTGGTATGCTTGATATAGTAAATTATATAGTAAGTGACATTTTACCACCTATGTTAACTTTGCAACAACAGAAAAAATTCATTCATGATACAAAAACATACTTTTGGGATGAACCTTACTTATATAAGCAATGTGAGGATTTAATTATTAGAAGATGCGTGTCTTATGAAGAAACTGAACCAATCATTCAAAAATGTCATGACTCTGATTTTGGAGGACATTTTGGGACAGATAAAGCTGCGTATAAAATTCTGCAATCGGGATTCTACTGGCCTACTCTATTTAGAGATGTATATAGATATATAAAAACCTGCGATAAATGCCAAAGAGTAGGAAATATATTGAGAAGAAATGAAATGCCTCTGAATTTTATATTAGAAGTTGAAATTTTTGATGTTTGGGGATTAAATTTCATGGGACCTTTTATTCCTTCATTTGGAAACTCATATATATTAGTAGTTGTTGATTATGTCTCCAAATGGATCGAAGCACAAGCTTTACCTAGGTGTGATGCTAAAAGTGTTTCCAAATTTTTAATGAAAAATATTTTTACTAGATTTGGAATGTCGAGAGTGATTATCACTGACGGAGGAACTCATTTTAGAAACAAATATATTCACAAACTAGTAGAAAAATATAATATTATGCATAAGATATCAATTGCTTATCATCCACAAACTAGTGGATTAGCTGAAGTTTCTAATCGAGAAATTAAACGTATATTAGAAAAATATGTAAACCCTAATAGATAAGACTGGTCTATAAGACTAGATACTGCATTATGGGCATACAAGACTGCTTATAAAACTCTGATTGGAATGACTCCTTATAGGCCTATATATGGAAAAACTTGCCACTTACCAGTTGAATTAGAACATAAAGCATATTGAGCGATTAAAGAATTTAATTATAATATGAAAGAAGCTGGTGAGAAAAGATTGTCGCAATTAAATGAATTGAAAGAATTAAGAAATGAATCATATGATAATGATAGAATTTATAAAGAAAGAATGAAATTATGACATGATCGGAAGATTAATCAGAGAAATTTTGAACCGGGACGAAAGTTTTGCTATATAATACTAGATTGAAATTATTTCTGGGAAATTGAAATCTCGATGGTTAGGACCTTTCACCATAACTCAAATATTTTCATATGGAACTATAGAAATTGAAGATCCAAAAATAGGACATAGATTCAAGGTAAACGGACATAGATTAAAACCATATTTCGAAGGTAGAAGACTAAATTTTAAAGAGGTTTTAATGCTTAGTCAACCTGATTACTAACTGAAATTAGGTCGGACTGACGACGTTAAACCAAGCGCTTTATGGGAGGCAACCTATAGTAGTCTTTTATTTTAAATTTTCTACAAATTAGTGAGTCTATATTATTAAAACTAATCCTACTACTCAAATTTTTAATTATAATCATCACAAATTTGAACCTATATGATGAGATCAGAAAATATTCGGACTAGAGCAAAATTGGAAGATTTTTACGAATCTCGCCGACAGCGAGCCCGAGCCCACTGACAGCGAGATCGTGTGCCATGACTTGAGTCAGTTTTATAACTAGCTCGCCGACGGCGAGAAACTTCCCACCGACGGCGAGGCAGTTGAAATTTTGGTTTCTTAAGAATTTCCGTGCGGTTTTGGACGAATCTAAGCCATTTCTTCATAGGAAATTATCCCAATTCCAAATTTACACTGTTTTTTACCTTAGAAATGACTAGAGACCAATCCTTTCGATCCGAAATGGCCACCAAACTCTTAGAAACCACAAAAACTGAAGTTTTCAACCGAAGAAAATTCGTCAGTTCGGAGGCGCAGCATATCTTCAACAAAGGCTTGATGAAGAAAAGACTTATTAAAGAAAGAGGATTTGTCAACAGAGGAGTAGATAATTTCACCACAAAAATCAAAGAAATGATCGCATAGCGGCATTGAGAGATATTTTGTTATAAGACATCCGCTGTAGTTATTCTAGCAGTCAAAGAGTTTTACTCTAATTTACATACGATCAATAATGGAAATGTCTACGTCAGAAGAATATGGGTAACATTTACTCCTTCAAGGGTAAATGAATTATTTTCTATTGAGAATACCTCTGTTTGTCATTATTCCAACTTTGTGCCTTCAAGATACAATATGAACGAGATCTATAGATACCTGACCGACGAACTTGATGATTGGAAGTTACGCGAAAACGGGTATGTTAGTTTTTCTACATCACTTCTTAACCCTATCTTGAAGCATTGGCATTTCTTTATATCATCAAAATTATTACCTACTATGAGGGTCAATAAAGTTTCAAAGGAATGCGTTATATTAAACTACTGTATTCAAATTGGACTATCTATCGATGTTGGATCAATAATAGTAAAGTCTGCATTGGGATTGATTGTGCATGGGCCAGTTCATGGACTTGG
Organism: Papilionanthe hookeriana x Papilionanthe teres; assembly: GCA_022702705.1. NCBI lineage: Eukaryota > Viridiplantae > Streptophyta > Magnoliopsida > Asparagales > Orchidaceae > Papilionanthe > Papilionanthe hookeriana x Papilionanthe teres. The sequence goes on from CM040421.1 coordinate 52,149,190, forward strand.
ACACCCTTCTACTATATTTGCTTTATGCAGTCAGTACCAAGTTTCTTATGAAGCTTGGGAAAAAGTACTTTTATCATGGAAACCACTTGATCCTACGGATATGTTTCCAACTTTGGATAACAATGATGAGATTACCATTATTTCTGACAGAGCATCACAGAACAATCCTTTAGCAAGGCCCCTTACTGATAAAACTAATTTCATTACGAAGAAGATTAAAGGATTGGAGAAAGAATTGCAAAATGTGATGAATTTCATCGATAATATCTACGATATGTTTGATCACATTATTTGGAGGATGAAGGAGCACTTTGATCATAATGGACATCTGGAGGCCAGTTTTATTCATTTACTGAGACAGAAAGGGTGGATTAATGAAGAATCTACTGCAGAATTCCCTTTCAGGCCTTTCTACAATTTATTTGTGCACTTGCATCGCATTGGGAATATAAGAGAAAATAATAGTTCAGACACTGAAGAGTAGGAAAGATTTCTATGTTATTTCATATATTTGTGTTTATATGTGTTGATTTGGATTTAGATTTTATTATGAGTCGAACTTTGATTTGATCATCTCAGATTTGATGAGATTTTATGTAATTGTTATGTCTCAGCTTTTAGAGTGTTGTGGTGTGGATTGCGAATCTGAGTATTATGGATTTGAACATTTAAGTTAAGTATGTTGTTAAGTTGTTAGTATGGAGTTTGTAAGTTTCATGGATTTCATATATAAAGTTATATTGTTTGTGTTGTGTGAACTTTTTGTGAGTAGAAGTACCTAATCTTCATACTATTATTAAATTAAGTGATCGGAAGATCATCTAAAGACAAATTGAGGTTGAAAATGATTGACGAATTTCAAAAATTTTAAAATTTTGGGATCTCGCCGACAGTGAGAAAACCCGCTGACAGCGAGACCGAGCTCGCCGACGACAGATTTTTCCCGAAACTTTTGCCTTATCAAATTAATTAGCTCACCGACGGCGAGAAAAATCTCGCCGACAGCGAGATCGCTAAAAGACCTATATTTGACCGGTCAACCGACACTATTCATCATCCCTTTCCTTAAAATTTTGAAAAAACTGACCTAGGGCTTGAGAGATCTTGGATTTGAAGCGATTTCAACACTTTTTGACACTGGATTTCATCTTTCCTTGGTAAGAGCTTCACTCCTATGCAAAAATTTTTTATTTTCACCATGGATTTCTTCTACATTGGGGAATTTTGAAAAAATCCGAAATGTGGAGAAAATACTTGGAAGAATTTCATGAAAATTGATTTAAATGGATTTTAGATGTTGTAGGAAGCCTTCTTAGTAATATTTTGGAGTTTAGTTAAGATTTTTGCAAATTTCATAGATCGAGAAATGGCTCCACGACAAAAGCGACAGATAGATTATGACGAAACTCAATTCATAAACGTAAGAGCACAAAATCGATATTTTCAAAATATCCAATTTAGAAAATGCATTCAAGATCGAGTTTTCAAGAATCCAGGAGGAGAAGTTCAGCGAATCATTAGGGAGCGAGGATGGGAAAATTTTTGTTTCGTGACTAACAGAGCAGCTGTAGAAGTAGTAAAGGAATTTTATGCAAATTTAACACAAGTTGAAGATGCACCGGTTAAGGTTAGAGGATTTTTCATAGAATTCAATGCTGCTAGAATAAATGCTTATTATGAAGTACGAGACACCTACACCAGCGAGTATGAAGCTTTTGGAACTATGGAAGGACCACTGGAAGAGGTGATCGACTTTCTCGGCGATGGGAAAGGAGTACAGAAGACAAAGCGGCGGAAACGGGTAAACTTCCCTCTTTACTATGTTAAATGCAACATCTAAAGCCTGACATTATTTTATTTGTTCTACTTTGTTACCTACCTACCACCATAATGAGGTAACAAGAGATAGAGCAGTTCTGAATTTCTGTATTCAGAACCAGAAGAGTATTAATGTGGGGAATGTTATTTATAAGAATATATTAGCCATTGCTAGAAATGAAAGTGGAGGAGAATTAGGACATCCTGGTCTTATCTATGCACTCTGTCAATTATCTGGGGTAGAGGCAAGAGATAATGAGGAATGGGGTGAACCTATGAAACCCCTTACTCAGGCTAATATAAAGAAATATGAATCCCACGAAGGATGGAGATGCGGGACGAGGGATTATGTACCTTCTTCAAGTAGAGATATACCCTCGACTAGTTATGATCCACCCCCTCGGTACACCACTCCTACCCTTCAAGATCCGATGAATGAGGCGACTACGAGTAGAAAAAGTTTTGAGCTATTTGGAGAAAATATGGAAAGAAAATTTGAGCATATAGACCAAAGAATTGGAGGCTTGGAAAGAAGACACGATTATGATAGTGAATATCTCCAGCGACATTCAGAATACAAAATTGCATACTATGAGGCTGAACGTCGATATAGGAGTGGTGAGTTTGATGTTGTCTTTTCTGAGTGCCCCCGTTATTCACAGTACCAGCCTGCTCAGCCTTCTCAGCCTGGAGATCAGGGAGATGACATAGTTTGGGATTTTGATGCAGAAGTTTAGAGCCTTTATTTGGTTTGTTTAGTTTGTTGTTTTGGAAACTTTATTATTTTGGATGTAATTATTCTGTATTTTCTAGAGACTGTGGATGTTGGTATATTTGCTTATGTTATGATATTAGACTTCTTATGTGTGATAAATTAGTTTGCAATTTTTTTTATATATATATAGGATGTTAGTTTAAGTTTTTATAAGTTATGAATGTTAACATTGTTTGGATTATTTTAATATGTTTTAAAGTAGATTAGTTGATTGTATGTGTAGTAATAGATTAAGTTTTCATTTGTTATGTTTGATACTTATTTTAAAATTTCATCCCTGCACTTTCTTTTAAATATTATATGTGGAAGAATACTAACAGTACAGGTTTTTTAAGTAATGAAAAAGCCTGCAAAAATTTCAAAGAAAAGAAATACCTAAAGCTCAAAGGTATGATGAGTTTTACTATATACTTTCACTATTTAGTATATATAGAAAAATTTAAGTTTTGGGGAAGGTAAAAATACAAATTTAGTTATTAAAATTGTTCTCAATTTCTATTTTCAAAAAAAATTATTATCAAATGATTTTCTATAGTAGTTTTTCAATTCAATAAACATGAATTACTTTATTTTATTGTTATAGAAAGTTAAATAAATGTTTCTAGTAATTCAATTAATTAAATGGAATAAGATATTTGGTTAAAAGGAATAAGAATATAGTAAACTATTTAAAGTAAGGAAAACTATATTCTAAAAATTGAAAATTCTTAAGTATTTAAGTGAAGAAGAAAGGATTGAAACTTAATGAAGTAAAGACTATGAAATATATATAAAGAAAGGAAATATTTTAAGTTTCGATTTTAGGAAGAGAAATTGAAGTTCAAAATTGTTAACAGGCTATCCAGATATAGTAATCCTAATTTGAAAAAGGAAAAAAAGAGAAAGATTGAAAATCAATCCAAAAAGAAAAAGAAAGAATAAAAGAAAATAATATATATATATATATATATATATATATATATATATATATATATATAAGTGAGGAGAAGCTTGAGGAGATGCCTTATCAAAAATTGGCTTCAATGAATTCAACCTAAAGGGTAAAACTTAATTATATTTTTAAAAACTTATATTTATGAATTAGTATTTTACTAAATAGTGTTTTCTTGAATTTTCTATCATCTAAATATCTTAAGTAATTTACTTTTTTTTTAAATATAGTCATTCCCGAAATAAATAGAAAGCTAGAAATCTTTGACACGATAATCTAGATAATCTTATGTCATAAAGTTAATTTAATTACTTAGAAATATTTCTACTCAACTTTACTATATTAATATTTAAATTTAATTCATATTATCTGAATTGAAAAATTCTATTGCAGAAATCATTATTTTTATTTAGTATTAAAATTACTTGAGGACAAGTAATAATTAAGTTTGGAGGATTTTGATCACAGAAAAATACATTAAGAAATTCATATCTATTTTTGATGAAATTGCACTTTAAAGAAAAGTATTTTCTTTATTTTACTCCAGGAATGAAGATTTATAAGTAATGGAAGCAAAAAACATAAAATGGAGCAAATTTGGATCAAAAAGGAAGAAATTCATGCAAATTGAACTAAGTCGCCGACGGGGAGATCATAAGGAGAATTTCTGAAGGAATTATAACTACCTCGCCGACAGCGAGCCCGAGCCTGCCGACAGCGAGATCACGCGATTTGAAGACCTTCTAAAAGCCCCGCTGACGGCGAGGTCGTTTCCCGCCGACGGCGAGACAGTTCAAAATGCAAATACATTCAACCTGGATGCTTGTTGAAGAGATGTTTTAAGCATCCCTTGGACCTTTGCCTACCTCTATAAATAGAGGCTGAATTCTAGTGTGATGTGTGTCATTGGTGTGTCTCTTTTTGGTGTCTTAAGTGTGTTTGTTGTGTGTCATTAGTGAGTTTCTTGAGTTTATTTGTATTTGAAGTGCTTATTTAGTTAGAAGTTTGCTGTCATCTTAGAAGGAAAAGTCGAAGGAACTTGAGAGTACGCTTGGGGAGGAAATTAAGAAAAGTATCTTTTATTATTGTTGTTAACTTTAAATGAAATCCACGCTTTGTTTTATTCCCATGCATTCTGAGTAGTTTTCTTAGTCTTTCTCTTTGTTTATGAAAATTATGCGAATTAATGAAATTAAATAGAAGTATCTAATATATTAAAATAAATTGTGATAATTTTTACTTAAAACTTAATTTACTTTCAATACGATCGATTGAGTTGTTAAAATATGTTGAATTATCAACTATAGTAAAATTACATCCAATATTCGGGAAGTCGAAAACCTTGGAAGGAGGGTGCAAAAATAGGGAAATATTAATTATCGGACGTAGAATTGAACATTTTAGTGTGACGAGACTAAAATATTCAATTTGGTCTATTGTTTGAGAGTTGAAGTGTAGATGTTAGCCCTCGAGTGAGGGGAACATGGGAGCTACGAAGTGGCGACCGGTATCCTCCCGGCCTAGCCGCGGATTCGGTAATCAAACATAGGATTAGTCGATGTTCTTTGCACTCGGACCAAAGGGTAAAGAATAGGAATGCTCTCTGTTGTCACAATATAATTCAAAGATTCTATTTAAATTCGTCATTCACTTAATTTTCTAAAGAACAAGGAGAATGATACTTTTTCTAAATTATTTAAATCAACTTTATTTCAAGCATTAGTTTACTTTAGTTTGCTTTAGTTACTTTAAAATTTTGTTTACTTTATTAGTAAGTAATTCCTTTAAATTTAGGTCGATACAAATCTGTTAAAAACTTCCTCGTGGGATAGATAACCGAGGACTCCACTAGAGCCTCGTATTACTTGATACGATACGTATACTTACGTAGAATCCACATTATACATTCCATCATAAAAACATTTAATTTGCAAACATATTAAAAAGTGGGTCAATCGTACACGACATTTTGAAGAATCATATCTTCCTGAATGAAGAAAATTATTATCTTAAAAATGGTTCTGACTACCCAGATGATAAAAGCCTTCGGCAGTCAACGAAACCACGTTTTTCTTTTTCTCTTAGCTCGCATGTGTAAGAAAAGATTTATTTTAATTATAGGGTCTCGTTCTCTACAATGGCAAGTCATCGTAGTTAATTACATCCTTAGAACATTGAGTCCTAAAAAACACTCGGTTAATGTGATGAGTCAATTTGTGAGAGATCATAATTTTATAATTGATGTGATTGAAGGGTCTGAATTGGCATAATTATGTTTAAAGGGATGAGACTTAGAAGCTGATGATAATGTGTTATAGGAAAAGACTGAAATATATAATAAAATTGAAGAGAGATTTGAAAGGGTTTGATGTTAAGTTTGAATTAATCAAGTAAGGTTAAAATATAAATCAGAGATAGTAGATTTGGCTGAAAGAAATAATTAGAAAACCTAAGCTAAGGATAGAGTTAGGCATGTCATGATTTCTAGATGAGAAGTGAAACCCTAGACTCTACAAGGAATTATATGAGTGGATTAACCTAGGCATCATAATAATGTCCCTGGTTAAGATGCCCATGGCTTTTAGTTATCCCAGGAATTTCGATATCCGACGACTATGACCAGCCTCATAACTAAGAATCTACCTTAACTGTCATAGCATGAATGATTCATAATTTCGAAGAAGTCTGATATACCTTCGTAGGTAACCATAGTGCTGGCATCAATTTTTGAAATCACATATGTAGGGTGTCCACAAGACTAACTTAGGATAATTCATTGCTCACTCGTAGCATTCCATAGCTCCAAAACCCATTTGAGACCCCTAATTTCGAGGAAAGAAACGAGGGTTTACGATGATTTGACTCCACCGAGGAGAACTCACAGTTGGACGGACTTACCCAAAACATTGGACATTTTTTATGTCCATCTAGTGTTTAAAATTCCCTTTGTGTCCATTCAGAGCCTCCCAGGGTCGAGGGAAGTCATGGAGCCTTCTTACGTGCGCTACATGAAAACTAGGATTTGGAACACATTACCTGCACCGTAGTTCAAAACACACGTTGTTGACAAATTGGTAGGTTAATGAATGAGTAAAATGCTCATTTTTTAAGTTATGAGATCATAATTCACTCATATGTTTCCCCCATATCTTTCAGATCGAAAAATACTTCGTCAAACATTTTCTGTGCAAAATCGGGGTTTTCAGGCTTGTCTGGCGCCTTAGCCCTAGCTCTAAGAACCAAGGTGTTAGACCCCGAAGCCCTGGCGCTAATACTGGGTGCCTAGATGCCCATAATAGCTCATAGGATCTCCAAACTAAGAGCTTCGAAAGTGTGCCATCTGTTAGGATGACGTTCGGGATCTGTTGGTTGCTTTATAAAATATAATGTAATTTAATATATATAATTTTCTTAATTTTAAAATATTATTTTAATTTTAGAAAGTGGGACTTAATTGATTTTATATATTTGGTAGTCTAAGTAATCAAGCCTAATACCACAAGTAATATATCATCCCAAGAGATGGACATAATACTTTATAGTGGGCTCGAATATATAAACTACGTAATTTATGACATTCGTTTGGTCTGTGAACCTATATGTGAACAACATGTTCCCCTAGGCAGGGTTTATTTTACCTGGGTTCTTTTGTTCCCTATAGAGGCAAACCCAGTAGTTAATTACATCTTAAATGATTGAAGTCACTTAAGAAAACTCTCGGTGGTGATCAAATGTACTTCTCTTCAAGAATTCAATGTTTAGGGTTTCCAAGATCGAACATGGAAAATCAAGTGGAGAATGATCAAATGGGAACATTTATTTTTTGGAATCAAATGAGTGAAAGGTAGTAGACATTAAAGATCCTAAGGCAAGCCTCGATGACTACTCAAACTATCATAATGTTTGGCTTCAATTTCAAAGAGATATTATTTAGTGTTTCATCATGCAAATTTTATTATTTATGGCTTACACTTGCCTGATCGTGATCATGCAAATAACCTAGAAAGATAGGAGGGTTTACATCATACCGAAAGTCAACCTCAGAATCTTAAGAAAGTTATGAATTATGCTGCACAACATGATTGTACAAAGGCTAAAGATGAGATGAGGATTTACGTTATGCTAGATGAACACCTCAAATTCCTATGGATTGCTGCTTAAACTAAGAAAAACTTTGTTAAAGTAGATCTGCTTGCAGCTTGATCCAAGCTCCTTCTTTGTGCTACCCATGAAGTTTGCTCCGAAGTCCTTGTTGTAGTAGCAACTTCAAGGTTTATGGTTTATGGTTTTATAGTTTATGTGTTATGTTTTGGTTTTGCTTGCTGTTGTTGTTATTCAAGTATTTGAGAGAATTTTACTTTAAGTTGAGTGACACTGGTCAAGATCCCACTGTTCAGTCATCTTGACTTCACAATTTTCTTTTGAATTTACTTAATCTATACAAGGGCTAAACTCATTTAGACCGAAGAATTCTCGTTAGCAACTATAGGTTATCTGAGTGATCCTCGTAAACCCAAAAAGGGGTGAATTTTTGAAAGTGCATGTTTTATTTTTTAAAGTGTATTTTTTTTGTTTTAAAGGTGAAATAAGTCAAGCAGGCATGACAAAGTAAAAGAAAAAAAAATAAAAAAATGGCAGTAAATAAATTGTGAATGCATACCTAGGCATATGCTACCGCTGCAAGAAGGGTTATTATGATAAAAATAATATAATTGTAGGAAATTTAAATAAACTACCAAGGGAAATCTGGTATGAAGAAATCCAAACAAGTCATAAAAAGATGAACAAGTAAAACAAAACCCGACGTCACATATGAAAGATCTGAGTTAAGCGTAAGAATTTGTTAAAGGTGGAGGCTCAGAGTTGGACTGTGTGCTTTGTAATTTCAACTTAGGTAAAAAGTACCAACCTAACAGTCTAAGAAGGACAATCCCCAACCTCAATCCAAGTGATTAACTGTGGACCCTTATAAGTTTTAATCCAAAATATTTTTTATTTTTCATGCATGTAAAGTTTGCTTTAGCAATCAATAATAATCATGTCACAAATGGATCCTTGTTATATTATATTGTAAGTATTTTGCAAAGTAGTATAACTAAATACTCTAACCAGACTAGGACTACTGACAACCTAAGAGTATCAAGGACAACTTCTACCCAAAGCTGGTGAATGGTATCGTCGCTCATATCCCCTTCACGAAGGATCCTTGAGGTAGGAGATACTATTCCAAATCCAAATTTGTATCTCTCGTTTAACACATATAAGCAATGTGGTCATTGCCCTAGCCACCTAGACCTCTGACTTACAATAGCATGATGATCCCTATGCGGCATTAACAAAACATCCTTGGTTGCTCATAAGGATTTGAATTCCTTATCTAAATCTTATATCCTTGAGCATTGGGTTATTTATGTAGGATAAGTAGTGTAGGGTATTTTATATGAAGGGTGAATTAACGGGTCTCGGGTCATATCTTGGTGAGTCCCTAAGGTTTTGAGGATGATTTTCTCAGCAAAGCATAATAGGTCCGAGTGTCCTCAAAACATCTAAAAGCTTAAAAAAGTGTTTGAGGTAGAACCCTTAAAATCTTTTGAATCATTTCAAGTTTATTTGAACTTACTATATTATTAAATTAATCATCTCTGGTTAATTAGAATTTAGTTGTGGTGTTCTATCCCTATATTCAGTGAACATTAATATTTTAATTATCCCATGAGCAGGGTAACTAGGCATTCATTTGATGTTTTATTAAAGAATTATGTGGGTAGACACCCTTATGGGTAAATTAGGTTACTAAGAAATCCTTACCCTTTCCATTAAAATTGAACTTGTGGTGTTTTAAAGAGATTTATAATTGATTTCATTTATTTTCTAAACCTTGTTAAATGGTTATAAATCGATTTTAGTTCACTACCAAGCTCTTAAGTTTTTATGGGTAAATTTATATTTTGAAAAGTTTAATCGAAATAGAGTTAATTCTTATTAAAATATTATATTATCACTTAATCCTTGATTAAGGGCTTCAAATTCATGTGTTATTAGGTTTTTGAATCAAGCTCCTTCACATTAGGATCATCCAACTTAATTAACTTCCAAACCACAACAATTTAGAAAATTACATTTTTATCCTTTTGTAAAAAATTACATGAATTGGTTTCTATCCTTTAACATTTTTTTTTCAATCATTTTAGAGAGTAAAATTATGGTCAATATGACCCATATGCCCTCTGATTTGACCTAAATCGTAATTAGGGTTCAAAAGTCCATAATTACTATTTTGCTCCTAAGACTTTCCACTTCATAATTCTTTCAATTTAACTCAAATGACTTTGAAACTTTGTTGTTACCCTACTCATGGGTTAATTAAAATATCAGAGTGAATTTATATTTTTTTTATTTTGATTTAGTTTTTAATAATTATTTTAGTCAAAAAATAGGAAATTTAAACATTAATTAATTTAACTAATCAAAGCAACCCTTCTATTCTTAAGAAAATTTTAGGAGGTTCACCTAGGTCAAAGGACCACTATGGATAATTTTTGTGAATTATTGAATTATATTTTAACTTTTATAACTTCCAGTGGATTTTTGTGAGTAAATGAATAAAAAATACATTTTTATTAAAATTTTTTTTATATTTTTCATAAGTTTCTCCAACTTTAAAAATCTCAAAGAAATTTATTTTATATTTTTATGATTTTTATTTTTTTATAATTATTTTATTCACAAATAAAGAAAAATACATTTAAATACTAAAAATATCTTTTTAACCTTTTGAAAATTTATGAACACATGTTTAAGTTATTCTCTGTTGTTAGGATGATACTATTGACAATTTGAAATATTTTCATATTTTTCATGATTTTTGGTATTTTTAATTATTTTAAAATTATAAAAATAACTAAATAAACTGTTTATTTTAACCTTATTTTTATATTTTCTAAGTGCCTCTGGTCTCAAAGAACACTCCAAGCTAATTTTCATAATTTCTTGATTTTTATTTTAATTTTTATAATTATTTTAAGTCAAAATGGTTATTTACTTAGAAAAATACATTTTTACATTAAAAATAATTTTCATGACTTTCAAATTTTTACAGAGGCATCCTAAGGTGATTACATTCAATTTGGTATATTTTGGTGATTTTTTAAATTATTTTATATTTTTCAAATTTTTATTAATTTTAAAATAAGAAAATACATTTAAACTTTTTAAATTTAATTTTTATTTTTCCTAAGGTCCTCTAACCACAGTAAACCTACCTAAGCTGATTTTATAATTTTTTTCTCCTTTATTATATTTTTCTCATAATTTTTTAAATTAAGATATTGCTCAAAATTCTGGAAATTAGGGCTTTTGATCATAGGGGTGCTCTCTGACATTGAAAAAAATCAAAGAAAGCCCCTATTGTTATCAAGAACAAATCCTCAAATTTTCATTTAATTTAGATAATTATTTAAATATTTATGATTTAATTAATTAAAATTTAAATACATAACAAATATTTTCTATTTTTAGTTTAATAAATTCTCCTTTATTCACTAAACACAAAGATATTTTTATTTTATTTTTATAATTTTTCCACACCAAGATATGAATTTTTAAAGTTTATGTAATTATTTAATTCTGAAATACTCTATTTTTCTACTTATCCATGTCATCCTCGACATCTTCAAACTCACACGCAGTGCTTCGGTTAGCTGACCTTTCCATGCAAGCTGTTGACTCAGTCTGCAGGTCTCGCTCCACTCTCCAATCCGAGGCTATCTCGACCGTTTATTCAATACACATAGAAATGGACGACATCTGTCCATCATCCCCAATTGTCATAACACGAGAACCATCCATGTTTTAACCCTAATATATTGCTTGATACTTAACTAAATCACATAGGGTTTATTCCTACACCTTCATATAAGTGAGGCAAACCTATCTATATGGTTAAATATGTATGAAATACACATTTATTTCAAAGAGGTCCAAACTGAGGTAAACATTAGGGACTTTAGGTTATACCTTTGCCCAAGAGGTGAGGCCTCGATTAAGTTTGTTCTTGAGCATTGCCTTGGTTTTACGAACCTCCTCGAAGTGTTGGTTTGAGCTGATGTGGAGCCTATGTATGATTTCAGTCTGAGGGTGGCTCCGGCCTGGTCTTAAGGTAGGTTAGAGTGCTTGGGAGATGGGGGATTTGAATGAGGATGTGGTTTTAGGCTCCAGGGAAGCTTACAAAAGTGTCAATTTGAAGTCTTATGGAGTTTAATTCCAAGGAAAAAAATGCCCTAGAATTCAGTGGCTGAATTTGGCTCTAGTGGTGGGAATGAGTGGCTGAGGATGGAGGGATTAAACTTAGGCTCACTGCAAGAAGCTATGGAAGCAATTTGACAGAGTTTCCATAAGGAATTTCAAGCTCTCCCATTTTGGCCATGGAGGTGGCCAACTTATAATCCCAACCAAAGAGAAGGCCCTGAGTTGGTGCCAATTAGCCAGGGGGAGAGGTGTCTTTGCGCAATTTATCAATTGGGTTTTGCCACATGGGATGGGTAGAATTGTGGGTTTAAGCCATGGCCACCCTTCTCAATTTTGGATTTTCCAACCGCTAGGGCGACCGGCCAGGCCAGGGATGGTGGCTAGCTAGCTCATAGAGGTTAGGGGAGGCTTAATGGTGATTAGTTTGAAAGCAAGATCCGTTCATTACATCGATAAGAGAGTTAACCAAATAAGGGGGAAGAGTTTGCATGATTTGAGGGATGACACACCTAAAATACATATGTTTTTTGCTATATCATTTTACTTATTTTTTGATGATATTACACTTTAAAGGAAGGTATTTTGTATGTTTTTTGGTTTTAGGTACAAGAAATGGCGATTGGAGCAAAATGAAACAAAAACGGTGCAATTTGGAGCAAAAACGAGCAAGAAATGAAATTCTACCCTGACACCTTTCGATAAGTCTTTCGATGCTTAATCTCTTTTATACTTTTTGCATATTTTTGAATGAGATTACACTTTAAAGAAAGGTTGTTTTTATGTTTATTTTGTAGGGCTATCTCTTACGAACGCAACGCAGGCGAAACGGGGCGAAATGGAGCTAAAACGGGGCCGAAACGGAGCGATACGATGGAGGCTGCTCGGAGCCATCTCGCCGACGGCGAGATTTTACGAGACCACCGAAAAGTGGCCGAAAAGCTCGCGGACGGTGAGCTCGAACTCGCCGACGGCGGCCGGACGACCACGAACCGACTTTTGGCGGTTTTGGGCCGATATTCGACGTATTTGGACGCTTTTCGAAGGGGTGCGTAAGGAAACTCTTGGGAATTCGTCCAAACTCTTTAAAAATGGTGAATATAGGTTAGAAAAAGGGAGATTAAGAGAAGATTAGAGAGAAAAAATTGGAGAAAAACTTAGAGGAATGTTTAGGATTCTTAGATTAAGAGTAGAAATGTAGATTTCTACCCTTTTGGAGAGATTGGAGAGGAGATTTTTGAGAGAATTTGTAAGGGATTGTACTAGCATTGCATGGATCGACGGGAGACTTTGTGGGAGAGATCTTCCTCTTTCTTTCAAAGGGAAAAAGCTAAGTATTGTTCTTCATTATCTTATGATTTTGTAAACATTTATGTAGTGTATCTGCTTTGTTTAAATGAAGTTTCTTTTGCGTTTTCTTCGTGCTTTGTGACGTATCTCTCTTACTCTTTCTTCTTCTTTGGAAATAGTGATATGAGATGATTATGTCATTGTTTTCAATTTACTTTTCTTTTCTAATGAGTAGAATTCATGCTTAGGATTTTGTGATGCATGTTAGAAGTTAATTTAGATATAAATGTGATGGTTTTTACTTGCACTTCATTTACATTGCAATTAAGGTACTGTTGTAATGTTAACATTTGTTGTGAAAACATACGATCCGAGAGGGCTATGCTTTCTACAACTAAGTATGAACCACATTTAAATTCCATGAATGGTGAAGTTCATAGAAGTTGAATGCGAATAAATAGGGAAATAATATTAATCGGGCGCGGAATTGGAGATTTTAGAGTGACGAGGCTAAAATCCTTAATTCGGTCCTATCATTTGGAGTCTTGAAGTGTAGATGTTAGCCCTCGGGCGAGGGGAACGTGGGAGCTCCGAAGTGGCGGCGGTATCCTCCCGGCCCTAGCAGCGGATTCGGTAACCGAAGCATAGGATTAGTCAATGTTCTTTATGCCTGGACCAAAGGGTAAAGAATAGGATTACTCCTATTTGGCTCATACAATATTAAATGCATCTCAATCCTATACATTATCTCTTTCATTACATAAGAATAGTAGTTTTTAATATCTCAAAATTCTCCAAACCAATTCATCCAGAAAGGGTTATCTTTAGAATTATTATTTGCACTTAGTTATAATTACTTATTACATTTAACACTTGCATTTAGGAGTAGTTTTTAGATAAAACACAATTTTAATCGACATTCCAAACTAAGGACTATTAGTAGTAGACTAGAATTTGACTAAAGACCTCTTACTTCACTTCCTCGTGGGATCGATGCGGGGTTTTTAAAGAAAACTCTATATTACTTGAAAAGATACGTATACTTGCGTAGTACCCCTAGTGTGTAAAATATTTTCTAATTTTTATATCATTTAAGACTTTGCACACTAGCCGCTATTTATAAATCGGGTTAAGTTTTTTGCCATCTTTTGGAAGTTAATTCTTGCGTAATTGCGGGTCGGGTCAAGTTTTTGGCGCCGTTGCCGGGGAAGCTTCGGTAAGATCTTTAGGAAAATTTTAGTGAAGCAATTAGGCTTAGATTTGGAAAACTGTAGTGTAGTAAAAACTAATTTTGTGTGAAAAATTTTTTTTGTTGTATGAAACATTGTTGTGAAAAAAGTGTTTGTGTGAAAAATATGGTGTTCGTAAAAATATTTTGTTGTGTTGAATATATTTCTTCGTTTATTTGTTTAATTGTTAATATATTATTTGTTGTGTTACATATGCTAAACAAAGGATCTGTAGGACTTGTGCCTTATTATCCCGAGTTTGAAGAAAATAAAAAAAATAAAAATTCAGAAAGAACTCAAAAAACTAGAAGCGGAAATGGAAAACTTTCAAGATAATAAATTGGAAAATCATCATAAATTATTGAGGGATTGCATAAATCCTACGACAAATGAAATTCACTTAAGTATACAATACCGTGTCGTAGAAGCTGACTCATTTGAAATAAATCCCGAGATTATCCAACTGGTGCGGAACAATCAATTTGGGGGAACTCCTTTAGAAGATACCTATTTACACTTATCAAATTTTCTAGAACTTTGTGCTACATTTCATTATAACGGTATGTTAGACGATCTTTGTTAGACTAAGGCTTTTTCCTTTCTCACTAAGGGATAAGGCTAAAATATGGTTATATTCATTAGCACTGGCTCTATTAAAAATTGGGAGGAGTTAAGTCGAAATTCCTAGCTAAGTATTTTCCACCTTGAGGACTACTAAACTTAGAAACGATATTATCTCATTTTGTCGGTATGAAGGGGAATCAATATACAAAGCACGGGAAAGATTTAAGGAACTCCTAAGAAAGTGTCCACACCATGCTCGCCTGATTGGTTAATCATTCAAACTTTTTATAATGGGTTAGTAGAATCCCTTAGGTGCATAATTGATGCTTGCCGCTAGTGGATCATTAATTTCAAAATCATTTGATGAAGCGTATGCATTAATTGAAGAAATGGCTACAAATGAATTTTAATGGCCCTCTACAAGGGTAAATCATAAAAATGTAGCTAGTGTTCATGATACGGATATAATTACAATTCTTGCATCTCAGATTGCTGCAATATCAAGGAAGTTGAACCAATTTGGAATGAACCAACCTCAATTTACTCCTGTAAGTGAGGAAAGTTCATTAGGGCCTATAATTGATTCTAAATTATCATATGAGACTTTAAATACCATAAACAACCCGTACTCTAACTTTTACAACCTAGGTTGGGAGAATCATCCTAAATTTAACTGGAATACTACTACGACGATGGAAACCAACAATGGGAAAATAATCATGCAAATCATAATGGAAATTGGAATAATCGGGGGAACATAAACTATAGACCTTCATATCCACCGGACTCTAACGATGATCAACAATTTGAGGATAAGAGAATGTACATGGAAAAAGTGGTATTACAAATGGGAAACCGGTTGCGAAAGTCAAAATGTTGCGATTAGAAACATAGAGAATCAAGCAGGACAAATTGCTAATTCTCTTAGCAATAGACACCAAGGAACACTTCCTAGTAACAATGAGATCAACCACTAAAGAGAACACTAATGAACAAATAGAAGCTGTCCAATTAAAAAGTGGAAGAGATATAGAGGATGTTGTTAGAAAAGAGAAAAATATTGTGAGAGAAACAACAAAAATTAAAAGATCTGAAGAACATGTTTCTAAGGATCTAGAAAAATTAATATCTCCAACTAAAATCAGTTTGGAAAAACCACCACCTCCATTTCCACAAAAACTTAGACAACATGAGTTGGATAAAAAAATTTCAAAGTTCATGAAAGTACTTAAGAATTTAACAATAATTATTCCTTTCACTGAAGCTTTGGAACAGATGCCAAGTTATGCAAAGTTTATAAATGATATATTAAATAAGAAAAGGAAATTTGGGGATTACGAGACAGTTGCACTAAGTGAGGAGTGCAGTGCCATACTTCAGAAAACTTTTCCTCGGAAACTTAAAGATCCTTGTAGCTTTACAATTCCTTGTGCAATTCGAAAAAGATCATGTGGAAAAGCTTTATGTGATTTAGGAGTGAGCATTAATGTGATGCCTCTATCTATATTTAGAATGTTAGGTTTAATCGATATTTCTCCCACTTCTGTTGACCTCATTTTTGATGAGGTCTTCCCTTCTTCTTTTTAGTGCTTAGGATCTAGCCTTAGACTTTTCCTTTGACTATCTTAGAGGACTAGAATTGGGACCCACATTTTAGAAATTTAAACCACTTCTAAACTCCCTGCAAATTCCACAAACTTGACTATAGACCCCTAATCACCTAGAGGGTTGAAATCGAATGTGGAAGTTTAAAGGATGAGTTCATATAGGATTCTTTGGCCTTAGGGCACTTACTAGGTGGCCTGAGTGCAGTGAAGGGGCTGACTTACACTACACTTACACACTACATTTCCACACACTTCCTAAAACCACACCCATACCCAACTTAACCTCCTGACTCATGTAGGTGATTCACATGGATGGTCCTTAACCCACAAGCCCTTGGTAAGAGGGTTAGGAACAACATAGTGAATGCCTCAAATGAGTCCTTTCATGGCTCATATGGGCTTGAAATGGCTTCATGGCTTCATGGCTCAACCAAAATGATTTCTTTCCACCTAGATTCACCCAATCTTCAATTTCCCAAATTTTCGATTTTTGACCCCAGGACCTACACCTACTTAACCTACTGAAAACCATCGAAATTACCCAATTTTTGCAAAATTTCCAAATTACCCAAAATTTTCCAAAATCAATCCCAAACATCTCCACATCACTCAAATTGATCATCCATACCCAAAAATACCAAAGATTCCAAAAATACCTCCCAATACCCTCCGAATACCCAAAATACCCTTCTTGGCCTAAAAATCCAAAAATTCATAAAATTCCCAGAAAATTCCAGAAAATCCTAAATATTCCCAATTTCATTTTGTCCAACTACACCATGGGCCAATTTTGTCAATTTACCCTACTTTTGTCAAAACCCCACAAATTGACCCATTTTAACCTAAAGTGAACCCAATGTTAAACCAAACCTATCCAATTGACCCAATTCTGGTCCAATTCAATTCTAAACTTCAATTCAACATCCCCAATACCAATCTAGACCAAATCCAAGTCCAATTTGGTTGACATTTGGATCCGATTCCACTTTTGGCCTTAAAGCCCGATTTGGACCCATGACCGAGACCTAACTCAAACTCACCCAATTCAACTCCAATTAACCCCAAACCTTTTCTAAATCCTCCTTAACATCCCCACAAACAAAACCCTAGCATGATTTGCCCAAAATTTAGACCCAAGTCCCACTCGAACTCAACCCCGAGGTTAAAAGGCCCATTTTTGACCTAAACCCGAACCTAACCCGAATTCAACCCAATTCAAGCCCAAACTACCCCAAATTTGCTTCAAGTCACTCATGACACATCCATGAGCTAAATCCAACAATTATTTGGCCCAACCTCTTTACAAAATTCTCATCCATAAATTCATTTTTAAACTTAAAGGCCAATTCCTTAAACCATTTTAAAAGCCAGCTTCCACCAAATCCAAAACCCCAAAAATTCTTCCAAAGCCCATATGACATTTCCCCTCATCATACTTTCAATTAAAATCATCCCTAAGTCCTAAACCAATGATAAAATATTTCTAAATGAAGCTTCATCCAAATTTCCACCAAATTATCCAAAATCCTTGAAATCCTTTTTATGAAATTGACGAAACTTTTTGCCAGACGAAGGTGAGCCATGAAGCCATGCATGAGCCACATGTGAGCCATGAGAGCTTTGGACACTCCACCATGCCATATTGGGTAAGAAGAGGGGGGCTTTCCTTAATCCCTAAAGCTCATTAGCCTTAATCATGTTTCACACTAAACTTAAATTTAATCCGAATATATTTGGATGGAGACTTCTCCATGCCAAGCCAGCTGATCCCTTTGATCCCCCACGGCATCCAAAGCCACCTTGAAGGGTGCACCAAGCCCAAATGGGTGGATTGACCCATTTAGACTCAAAACTAGCCATGCCCCATTCTACTTTGGATCAAAGCCTTTACACATGTCCATGGCCGATTGATTGCACAAACCTCAGCCACGACCCACGACCTTGAGGGTGTCCCATGCACTGGCCGGCCGGCCACCAGGCCGCCGGAAAACACCATGGCCGAGAGCTCGCATGTGAGCCAACATTGAAATTCTCACTTGCTGAGGCTGCCCCTTGCACTAGTGGTCACCATGGCTTGTTCTTCTCCTCACGCAGAGCGAGCTGATCCCAAGCCCTAACTCCCCACAGGAGGCCCCAGGCCAGCTCTATTTAAACTCCACCCCTCTCGGCCATGAGAAGGAGAGAAGCACAAACCTTGCCAAAACTGCTGCCAAAATTGTTCCGAGACCCTTCTCCATCCTTAGAGCACTTGATCCCAGGTGAAATCCCCCTGCCATTTCTCCTCTGTCAAGCTCGATTTCGAGTTGAAATTCCACCCAAAACCAGGACACTTCTCCACGGTGAGCCAATTCCCAAATTGATTGGCTCTACACCTTCACCGGACCAGAGAAGGTGTCCGCCATCAAAAGCCCCATCTCCGGGCCACCCGGTTGCTCCGGCCTCCGAAGCTTTGTGATCGGGCTTGGTCGAAATCATATCCGGACAGGTTCCCGAGACCGGGAGACTTCATGCGGAGCTTGCCGGGACCCGATCGAAGGTGCAAAAACTCTCGGATTGAAGCCACACTTCTACGAGCCAAGGTATGAGCTAACTCTCCATCCCGAGCTACGGAGATTCTCCATTTCAAATGCCTTAGTTTCGATGCATGTTAGCCGTATAGATGTGTTCGTCTTTTCGAGACGAATCCATAGAAGCATAAGAACATGAAAATCCATTGAGTATCGAGTGAGATATTAGGGATTTAGTGTGGACGGCTATCGGGTGAGGACACTTGGGGACGATGAACGGATGCCGTCCATTCGATACACGCGCGGACGGACGGCCGGGATCGCGTCGGATCGAGAAGACGGAACGATACGGCGGGCCCGGAGCGGCGAGTCGGATGGCGGCGTCGAATAGGAGCGCGCCGCGCGGCGTTTCGGAGGCTGCCGAGGTTGACGCGGCGCCGCGTGGATAAATAGAAAATTAGGGTATTTTACGATTTATTTAATTCCCTAAACTTCAAAAATTCATATCTACGTGTAGAAAAATCAGAAAAATAAAATAAAAATACCCTCTTGCTCGAGTGAAGAGAGGAGAATAATGTGGAAAAGAAATCACTTAATTTCATCGAATATTTTATTTTTTATAATTTATTTACTCTCTGCATTGTTTTAATTCTCCATGCATGCATACAATTCACCATGGCATGAGACCATAGGGCTTTTGAAGCCTCCGAATTTGGGAACATTCACTGAATTTTCCAAAGTCGGAGGCCATCCTATGAAGAGTTCTTGATTTTTCAAGTTCGGGTCACTGTTTTGAGTATTTTAATTCCAGTAAATAGCATGTTATGAAATAAATTCTAGGAAAATTTGGTGATGTTCCTTATGACCGAGAGAACCACTAGGAAAAATAGATTTTGGCTTAGTTCATTCAAAACAACCCTAATTGGCTTAAACACCCAAAATAGGTCTTTAATTAATTAGAGTTAACCAGGCATCAAATTGACTTGAAATCAATTCTCCACTGACCTTTAGGATCAGAGGAATCCACCATAAAAATTTGAGGTCGATTGGACTTGGTTAGCCCCACTAATTGGGTTGATTAAGCCACTTAGCCATTTTAAACTTTAAAAATTCATAACTTTTAAAATACTTTTCAAAAATCCATCAAATTGGTTTTGGAGCCTCTCTGATATCAGGGGAACCTAAGAAAATTAAAATTTCAATTTTCCAAAAAAGTTGATTTTTAATAATATTTTAATATTTTTAATAATTAAAAAATAATAAAAATCACAAAAATAATAAAATTCACCAAAATGTCACATTTTGAATTTTAATCACACAGGAACAAATCCCATATTTTTCCTAGGTTTATTTAGTGAGATATTAAATTTTAAAGCTTTGAGGTAATTTTAAAATTAAAAAATGTATTTTCTAGCATTTTCACTAAAATAATTATAATAAATCATAGAAAAATTAGAAAATTGCAAAATTTGATTCTCTGGTTTCCTTGATATCAGAGAGATCTTTGAAAAATATAAAATCCATTTTTCAACATTTATTTTATTTTTAAATTAATTAACACTCCAAAACTTAAAATAATTATAATAAAAATAATATAATTCAAAAAATCACCAAAATTGGTCCAAGTGCTTCTCTGGTCATTAGGAATGTCCCCTAATTTTCTTAAGGACAGAAACCTTCCCTTGGTCATGTTATTAAATTTTCCTTGGAAATCTCTATTTTCTACCAAAAATAATTATATAAATAAATTAAATACAGAAAAATCACATTTTCTCCTCTCATGTCTTTATTGACATATGAGTGAAGTCACATAAAAATTTCAAGTTCATTTGAGTTCAATTTAGTGAGTTATGAAATTATTAAGCTTAAGGGGTAAAATGGTAATTAAACTTTTAACCCTTAATTAAAACTTTAGGTTTAATAAAGAAAATCAACAAGTAAAATATTTGATCTTAATCTGATTTGGATGATTGAAATTTAAATAATTAAAGGGTAGAAACCCATTAAATAATTTTAAAATGATTAAACTTTAATTAAATAATAGATTAAATTTGGAGGAATAATAAATTGGAATTATTAAAATAAGGGATATTTATTAGGAAGAGATTTATTCTTTAATTTAAAAATCCCTAAACTAATTATATCATTAATACTCAATTCTTAATTAAAATGATAACTCAAATGTAAAACATTAAAAGACTTAATTGAATTATTAAACTCTTTTAAAATTTCGATTAAAATTAAAAATAAAGTAAATTAAAATTAAATTAAAATTAAATTAAATTAAACTAAATTAAAATTAAACTAAATTAAAATTAAATTAAAATTAAATTAAATTAAATAATTAAATTAAATTAAAATTAAATTAAATTAGATTAAATTAAATAATTAAACAAATTAAATTAAATCAAATTAAATTAAATTAAATTAAATTAAATTAAATTAAAATTAAATAATTAAATTAAATTAAATAATTAAATTAAATCAAATCAAATTAATTAAACATCAAATCAAATTAAATTAAACTATATTAAGTTAAATTAAAGCTCGATTAAATTAAGTTGAATTAAATATAACATCACTTAAGACATAAAGAATTCAAAATAAATCTAAAATAACTTGAACGATATTCCAAATTTAAACCCTTTAACTTAAATCGAATCATTTGAATACTAATTTACCCTTGAAAGCTTTGATTATTATAACTCCTAAATGAAACATTAAATGAAGTGCTACTTCACTCATAGGATATTCAAATGTCTTAATTCATTGGGCAAGTTAACAAAACTTGAAAACCTCGGACGATCGATTCATTTATATAATTAAATTCATTTGGACTTAAAACAATCCTAGAAATATTGAAAAGATGTTTAAGATTCTTCTTAAGCACTTCCTCGATATGATAGAATATTTATAAGAACAATTGGATTTAATTGTTCTTTGATGAAGAAAATCGTCTTCAAGCAAAAACACGAAGAACCTAGACGTCATAGGAGATGACTAGCTATAGGATTAGGAATTTGGTAGAAAACCATAACCTTTCCCTTAGCTTTACCTAGGAACTTGCTTAAATATTCTAATTGTGTTTTAAGTGCGGCTTGGGATGACGGGAAGACCCTCCGAGTACGCTTTTATTTTATTGCAATTCACTCTCTTGCAATTTACTTTCTCGCAATTTACCTTCTTGCAACTTACTTTATTGCAAATGCATTTATTTTTCTTGCATGATAAACAACTGTTGCATGAAAACCCACACTTTTAGGATAGTCCCTAAAACTGAAACCAAAACTAAGTTAAAAGCCATTGCAAGATAAAATTCACCGCCACAACATTTCAAAATATAAAACAACTCAAAATTTAATCACAAACGGAACACAAAACTACAATTACAATTAAATTAAAACGTCTGTTGGATGATCGGGAATACCTCGGATGATGTAACCTACGTGTTGCTAACGGGATTTCCAGCGGTGCTAAATGAAAGTGTGGAACTCATTCGGTTGAGTTTAGCAAATTCATGCTGGACTAAGTGAATCCGATAAAAATAATGATGCCGGAAGGATGGAACCGTGGGATCTTAGCCGGTGTCGTTATAATCAACTTTAAGATTTGTTTTAATCGAAATACAAGAACACTTGGAAAATTAAGACTTCTCTAAACCAAAACACTTTTCTCATCCACGATTTATGATTTCTAAAACTAAACCTGCTGCAACAACAAGGAGCTTGGAGCATGGTGGGCGGCACGGCCATCGTCATCGACAAAACTTGAACCTACTTCGACAAAACCTTCTTAGAATTAAACAACAAAGCCATAGGACTTCGAGGTAGCTTGCACAGTGCAACATAAATCCTCGACTCTTCGTTAGGCATTTGCATTGCAAATTAAGCCCTAGCACGGTCTTAGGATTCCGAGGTAGTCGTCAGATACGACAATAAACCCTCATATCTTCTAGATTTATTTGTTTGATTCTATCATACAAATATAAGCCCTAATTAATTAAAATTGGCGAGATTGAAATACTAAATAAATATTAGGACTTTCCTAAACTCGAGACGAATGATAGGATAGTCGGGAAGTTACCGAAGTTCACTTCGAATCCGTAATTTCTCCTACTTTTCTTCCTTTGGATTCATAAAACAAAATGTTCCAAACTTGATCCATTCCTTATTGAAATTCCAAATTCAATCCCTTGAAAACTTAAACTTTGAAATTCTTGAGAGCGGAATTATTAATTATTATCGAGAGTTTTCTTAGGTGATTCCGTCACTTAAGATGTAATTAACTATAGGGGCTTGCCCTTATAGGGAATTTTAAAGAACCCGGAGTAATATAAACCCTGTTTGATACTTTCATATTAAGCGGGGAATTTGTCGGCTTATAAAATTGGTTCGCGAGACCAAACGGATGTCACAAAAACTTCTAGTTTATTTGATCGAGCCCCACCATCAAGCGGTGTGTACTATCCTTAGGGATAGATACACGGTTTGTGGTGCGGTGCTCGTTTATATAAACTATTTGGGATGTGAGATCGGTTTAATCTCATATTTAAAATTATTTTCAAAATCAAATACTACTTTCTAAATTATATATATATATTTAAATTAAATTTAAAATTTAAATTCGCCGACAACTTCTGTTAGGCGACCCCTTTTCAAAATATCACACAACCTAAAAATAGTGCGAGACAACTTACGGCGACTCCGTGGGGATGATTCCTCTCTCCATTATAATCGAATAGTTCTGCTTTCAAAAATCGGTAGTGTATCCATGTCCCTAATGGATCAACTACCCTTCTTTCCGTTGGAATACTATGTTCATTTCTATCTTGAACAAGTATAGCCAACATTCTCTCGGATTTAGGAGCCACTTGTTTAGACACCCCTAAACGAGAGAGGTTCCGAGATCCTTTTACCTCATTTACGAGGTGGGGTGGACCCCGATAGGTGTTAGTTTAGGAGTGATCCTTCGAGTCGGGAAGTCTTGCTTAAGACTTTCTTTTCCTTTCTGAATCGGATTCCTTACCTTCTCTACACCTTTGAACATTCCGTTCTGAATAAACAAACCCTCTAATAAGTGATTCTTTTAACAAATGATTCTTTTTTATAAATACATGAACAAAGAATGAGTTCGGACTCTTTTCAATTCCTTTCTTTTCGTCCTGAAGAAAAGAAGCATAACTTAGGACTGACAACCGAGAATCTACCTTGCGAAATGGAAGCCCGAGGCGATTTTCTCCTTCACCGACGGACTGGACTTCGCTGTCTATAGGGATGAAGTTGCCCGACAATGGGATCATCCGATTTAGACGAGGATTTGAAGACTACGAACGTCGAGGTCACCGACGTCTCCCTCTTTGCAGCGACGAACAAGGTATCCGAAGGCCGAGGAGCCCGCTGCGAGTTCGACCTTAGATCGACCCAAGAGTTTCCTCCCCTGCAAAGGATCTCGACTAGGAGAAGTACTGCCGTCCGCGGGAGGACTGTTCTTACTACCCCACTTGGTCTAGTTGTTTCGCACCTACCCCGACTCACGCCGAATCAAAGGGAAAGAAATCCGGAACTATGGTAAGCACTTGTTACCGTGGAGGGTACGGATCTTCTGTAAGACCTTCGTCTTCGAAATCGGGTCCGGTTCGAAGATTCCGTTGCTTGACAAAGACCCGAAGAAGAAATAGAAATAGAAGGATTGCCGGAGAGGCCGGAAGCTGCGAGATTGCTTTCTGGAAGAAATTCCGAGTTGCCGAATATACACCGCTACCGGAATATACACCTTTGCCTAACTACATACCACTTTTGGGAGGAAGCGGGTTCCATCCCCTCTCCGCCGCGGAGGATGAGGAGAATGTTCGCAAGATTGCTGCCACATTACCACGGCCCGCATACTACGATGATAGCCGCAAGAAAATAACTAGAACTACGCCGTTTGCTCGACTGCGAACTTTGGTAGAAAAGCTAGCAAAGAAGGAAAACTGCCCCGTGTCGGAAATTCTACGAAGGATAGGGCGGGTGCCAGTCAAATCCCGTCTTGGGCCCCGAGTAGAACCCGCCGTCATGATAGAAAAGCCAAGCAAGAGAATGAAGGCTAGCCCGCCTGTCGTAGTATCAGGATTACGGATTAGGGAGGATACCACCTTCCGGCATTTGGCCGACGGACCATGCGGTCCTAGACCTTCGTTGCTAGAAGGATGGTGTGGCGTCCCACTACGGGGCGATTGAGATTGAAACGACGGCCGAGAAGAAAGTCTCGCCGGGAGGCTGGAATGCGAAGAAAGTGCTACTTGCGATGAAGGGGACTCGTGAAAAAAGGACCCGGCAACCATCGCATGACAACCACAAAGATACACGAAAGCTCGGCTAGAAGATGCCATGGAAAAGTTGAGAACCGACATCCAGACGGTTGGCAAAAGAAAGAGAAGAAAAGTTCGGAGATGAGATCGACTCATCGGAATTCATGGACAACGAATATGCGAGAAATCAACATGGTTGAGACACGAGCTTCATCGGCTTCTCGAGGTGCTCCTGCAGCTGCGAGAAGAGAGGAGCCGGGCGATGAAGAGACGGCTTCGAGGAAAAGGACGACACGATCGCTCGAATGGTGAAGAGGATGGAAGAGATGGCCGTAGCTCCGGCCACTCTCCGGAGTCGAAGTACGACCACATAGAGAGACACCCCCGTAAGTCATTCACATCGTAGACGGAGGAAAGAAGATTACATCCGTCGATGGGGATGACCAGTTGAAAAAGGATACAGCACGAAGTATGATCCACGAAAAGGATATCAAGAACTTGGTAGAGCGGCGGAGTGCGAGAAGCCTTAGCACGATCGAAGAACGAGACATCCATTCGGATGGGTAGACCTTACCCGGAAGAATTCGACGCTATCCCGATACCGAAAGGCTTCGTACCACCTCTGTTTAAGACCTTCGACGGAGCAGGAACCCCGACGGCATGTTGCACACTTTCGTGCCGGTTGTTGCAATGCGGCGGGAGCGATGCGCTACTCTTCCGACGGTTCGTTAGCGGTCTGTCGGGAATCGCCTTCGGCGGGTATGCGGGAGTACCGCAACGGTTCGATGAAGACATTCTCGGAGCTAGAGAGCCTCTTCATTAAGCGATTTGCCGGAGCTCGGCACCACATCACTATAGGTGATTTAGTGGTAGAGAAACAAAGGCCGAATGAAACTCTAGTGGATTACATACTTCGATGGAGAAATTTAAGCATGAAGAGTGAACCACAAGCTGTAAGAACAACATGCGGTCGGCATCTTGCTTAAAAGCATTCACGGCCCGATAGCACTTCTCCTCGAGGGATTCACTATTAAGACTTTTGAGAAGTTGTTAAGCAAGGCCGGAAGCTTGCAAGAAGAGGCGAAGCAATTAAGTTTTGCCGACAAGACGGACAAGCGGAAGCCGGTGAAGACCTTCGAGAAGAAATCCGGGATCGTTGCGGCGGTTGACAAAGGCAAACAACCGATGCGAAATACCACCGGAACGGCCGCGGCAACCATAACAAAATTACCGGCAACCCCGGTCCAGCTATCGGTCGTCTCCGCGGTATGAACAACCGTCTCGTCCGCAACGTACATTGAGGGAGCTTCGAGCGAGAGAATATCCGTTCAAAAATGAAGCGATTACCAAAGATGTTCCGTAGTTTAATGAAAACTCCAGATTTCCGGTGCCGGAGCCGAAAGACCGGAGGAAGTCAACAAGAAAGGTGATCCCGACTTTTGCCCCTACCATCGGATGCTTGGGCACAAGATAGAAGGCTGCATTACCTTTAAGAGTTGGCTCGACGACAACCTTCGGAAAGGAAATATAACAATCCCGAAGGAGTACATGAAGGAACCCCGAAAGGAGGTTCCGTCGATGTTATCTCAGCCGATCCCGTCATTCCGATAGATCCCTATGCACGGCGACGATGGATGGACTACCGCACTGGACGAGATCTTCGAAGAAGATTTTAGACAACATCCGAACCGCTTCGGTGCGAGCTTCGATTCGAGTTCGAGACTGTTAAGCCGGTACTATCACTTGCGATAGAAGAACCACCTCGACAGGAGACAATCGAAGAGAAGAAGAAAATTGACGAAGAAGAGGGGACCGAGATTCCTAAGGCTAGACTAGGGGCTGCTTATCCTAGGATAGTTGTTTCCGATTCGGGGGAGAAATCCCTCGAACCTCTGATTTTGTATAATTATCTGCTCACTTCGGTGGGATCATATAATGATAAGGGTGATGGCGTTGGCTACGTTTTGACTGTTTCTAACGATTACGTAACTAGCGACAATCCGGGCGTCGATTTCGATACCAACAACAATTCTCGAATCATACAAGATCTCGACGATCAAAATGACGAAGAAGGCATCCATCGAGGAGGCTACGAGAGTTCGACAAGCAACGGATCTATGCGCGAGTTTCGAGGAGCTCCGGTTACGATAGAGTTAGAGCCTTCGATTTGGAAGATAATCCGGAAGAGCCGGTCATTCCGATTCGGGAGGAGACACCGAGCAAACTCAACACTAGATTCGAAGAAATTACGAAGTCGACCTAAGAAGTGGAAAAGTTCTACCTCCGAGAATGGGTCCGAAAGACAAAGGAAGCGGTGGTTGTTCAGAAGAACCAACCCGGCGGAAGAGATACTCGTTCGAGAAGAAGGCGAGACGCATGGAAACAAAGTGGACTACAACGTGCTAGCCCATCTTAGGAAACTACCGGCCAGGCGAGCATTTACGATGCTCTCATCTTATCAAAGGAGATGAGGGAAGCTGCGATCGAGGCCTTACTTGATGCCGGAAATTTGCTTAGCTCGAATGGCGGAGATTCCTTAGATGAGGTTTGCTCGTTAAAGGAACGACGAGGTGTTACCTTCACGGACAATGACCTACTACTTGGGACGACGGATCATGACCGACCGTTGTACATTTCGATTACTGATTGGGAAGTTTACGCTCTCCGGAGTATTGGTGGATCCGGGAGCATCGATCGATATAATGAGTCTTCGAACACTAGCATACTTGGAAATTGATGCTCGTGAGCTCGAGGCCGACAAAATGTTATTAAGAGGATTCAACCGGAAAGGAGAAAGAGCCCTCGGGTCAATAACGCTGCGATGAAGACCGGTGATTTAGCGAAAGACGACCGCAAAATTTCATATAATCGATTCGAAACATCGTTCGACGCTCTCTTGGGCCGACCATGGATACATGAAAACGGGATGGTACCATCATCTGCTGCATCGGTGCATCAAATATTACGATGGAGGGGAACGAGTCCATCAAAGGCGACTTACAACCATTCTCACGTACATGAGATTGGAATCCATGAAGATGCGGCTTATTATGCACCGCCAGAAAACGATCTTCTCAGGAGATACCGTAAGAAATGAAGCAAAGAAAGTTCGGGACAACGAAGAACACTGAAGTTCTAGTCCAACGGTCACTCACCGCTCCCTTCGGCGAGATGGTGAAGGTTTCTCCACAACTCGCATCCGAGGTCGAGGCCGGGGACGAGGCCGTGGTAGAGACGTTAGGACAGTTGGACAGAGAAAACCAACCATCAATTTTGATTGGGAAGATAGTTTTGAAGAAGAAAAAGAAATCAAGCAAGAAGCAACAACAATAAGTCGAAAGAAGCCGCAATACAAGATCTCCCTCGAAGATGAAAAGAACGAAGAATACAAATCGATGTACGAGAAGATTAACCACTACGTACATACTATGACCCTAAATCCGATCCATTCTAATAAGATCGAGGGTATGGAGGTCGAAGAGGTACGTAGTGACGGTGCAAAGCCGATCAAATTCTACCGCGGTGCTTCTTCCTCCAAAACTGAAAATAATGTACAATTCGAAGATGTCACTTCATCAGAATTAATGGAATTACCTTTTGAGTGGTACTCTCCCTGTGTTCAAAATTTAATTCAACGTGGTTTCTTACCTCGACAATGGACAAAAAGCCAATCTCAACATTTTGAAAAGTTATGGAATAATTCCGGTCGTCCACCCAATTCAAAGTATGGACTCGGATTCGGCACAGTAGGGTCAGTTGACGATGCTGAATTTTGCTTGGTTGTCACTTGCGAACCTAAGAAAAACTGCATGGAAACTACAGACGAACTCGAAGATTTACAAATTGGAGACGCTCCACCGAATTCGAAGAAGAAATTAAATCCACAATAGATGAGTTAATGGAAGTTAACTTAGGTACTAGCGAAGAGCCTAGACCTACCTTTGTTAGCTCCTTACTCAACAAAGAAGACTCCAAAGAAATAATCGAGTTATTAATGGAATTTAAGGATCTGTTTTGCTTGGAACTATGATGAGATGCCGAGATTAGCCCCGGAGGTTGCGGTCCATAAGCTAGGAGTGGATCCTACACGTTCGGTCGGACGAGGTCCCGAGAAGAATGCGTCTAGAAATCGAACAACAAGTCATAGCCGAAGTTAAAAAGCTAATAGACGCTAAATTTGTCCGTGAAGAACAATACCCGACTTGGCTAGCCAATGTAGTGCCGATCGAGAAGAAGAATGGTCGGATCGGAATTTGTGTGGACTTCGAGAGATTTAAACAAGGCATGTCCAAAAGATGAATTCCCTCTACCGATTCCAGAAGCGATGATCGATATTGCTTCGACACATGAAATATTCTCGTTCATGGATGGATCTTCGGGATACAACCAGATAAAAATGGCTCCGAGAAGATGAAAAGCTTACGGCATTCGGAACGCCGATCGGAGTATTTTGCTACACGGTGATGCCATTCGGACTGAAGAACGCAGGAGCAACCTACCAAAGAGCAATGACAAGAATTTTTGATGATCTCATCCACGATCAAGTCGAATGCTACGTGGACGATGTCGTCATCAAAAGCAAAGTAAAGGAAAACCACCTGTATGATTTGAGAATTGTTTTCGAACGATTAAGACAATTTAACCTTAAGATGAATCCCTTAAAATGCGCCTTCGGCATCACCTCCGGGAAATTCTTAGGATTCGTTGTCCGACATCGTGGAATTGAAATCGATCCGGAGAAGATTAAAGCTATCTTAGAAATGCCGCCTCCCAAAACCTTAAAACAATTACGATCTTTTCGAGGAAGGCGGCATATCTTCGACGCTTTATCTCGAACCTGTCGGGTAGGTGTCGGCCTTTCTCGGCACTAGTTAAAAAGGACGCCAAATTTATTTGGGAAGAGAAATGCCGGAAGGCCTTCGAAGACATTAAACAATATTTAATGACACCTCCTGTCTTAGCGACCCGAGTCTCGGGTAGACCGGCGATACTTTACACCGCGGCTCTAGACGACTCTCTCGGAGCCTTGTTAGCCAGGTCAATGATGAGGGTAAAGAAAATGCTCTTTACTACTTAAGTCGTCGTTTACTTCCGATGGAAGTAAGGTATCCCGCAATTGAAAAGCATTGTTTGGCCCTGATCTTCGCCGCTCAAAAGCTCAGGCACTACATGCTTTCTCATAAGGTCAACTTGATCTCGAAGTTTAATCCATTGTAATACTTGATGACTCGTCCAACACTTTCGGCGGACTTGCCGGATGGTCGATGATATTATTGCAATTCGATATAACTTTCGTGCCTCTGCGTGCAGTAAAGGGACAAGTCTTAGCGGACTTCCTCGCATGCGCACCCTTTGCGGCCGAATCTCCTCTCGATGATGATTTGCCGGATGAACAAATAATGAACCTAGAAGACCTCGACGATCGACGTTGGGAATTATATTTCGACGGAGCATCTTCGACACACAAAGACGAAGAATCGCAAGTGATAGTGCCGGTAAGGCGGGAATCGGGCTAATCTTTATAACACGGAGCGGGGGATGTTAAGATACTCCTACCACTTGACGGAACCGTGTACAAACAACGAAGCGAGAATACGAAGCCCTCATAATGGGACCGGAATTAGCTATTCGAATGGGGATAACGAGACATCAACATCTACGGGGATTCACGGTTAATCATTCGGCGGATCGCCGGACAATACGGAATTTTTAAACCAAGACTCGAACAATACTTCCGGTATGCCATACGAGTTGTTGGAACGGATTCCAAATGTGACAATCTACAAAATTCCTAGAAAAGAGAATGCTTTAGCGAGATGCTTTAGCCCGTCTCGCAAAAGAATTTGCCTGTTTGCAAGATGAATCGGTGGAAGTGTCGGTTCACGGACGTCGGGTCCTATCACGGCTCGACATAGACACAATACAAAAATCGAGAAAAGAAAAAGAAGTAGTTGCGGCGGTGACGAGAAAACACGGAAGATTGGCGACGACCATTGATGAGACTACCTGCAAACGGGAAAGCTACCGGACGATAGGTCGCTAGCCATCGGATCGAAAAGAACTCATCCTACGCATTAATAAACAACACATTATACGGAAGGTCTTTTGATCGAATGTGGCTAAGGTGCCTAAGCGGGTCCGAGGCCCGTGAAATTGTTAAAGAGGTGCATTCGGGACTTCGTGGCGCTCACCGGTCGGGTCCGAAGATGAAAATGAAAATTAAAAGACTAGGGTACTACGGCCCTCGATGATGACCGACTGCATGAAAATCGCCAAGAGCTGTCACCAATGCCAAGTGCACGGAGTGGTTCTACACCAACCTCCAAATGTGTTACACCCGACAATTGCGTCATGGCCATTTGAATGTTGGGGCACAGATATAGTGGGTCCAATAGAACCACCATCTTGAAAAGGACATCGCTTCATTCTTGCGGCTACGGATTACTTTTCCGAGTGGGCGAAGCAGTTCCACTTAGAGAAGTGAAAGCACACCACGTGCTTACGGTTTTCGAGAACCGAGTTGTCTACCGTTTCGGAGTGCCGCGCGGGATCATCTCGGATAATGGGTCGGCATTCAGAAGCACACAAATCAACAATTTTGTCGGGAGACACGGAATCGGCGGCGATACTCGACAATTTACTACCCGAGAGCAAACGGCCTCGGCGAGGCTTTTAATAAAACTCTCGTTCAAATCTTAAAGAAAACCTTGGACGATAATAAGAGAAATTGGCACGAGAAATTGTTAGAAGCCTTATGGGCCTACGGGACAACCTTCGAACTCCTACTCGAAGCTACACCTTACGCTGCGGTGTATGGGTCCGAGGCGAGTGTTACCTTTAGAGGTTCGGCTTCCTTCACTCGGAATTGCGAGTTGCAAACAAGATCACGACGAAGAAAACGCCGGATTACGACTCGAAGAATTAGAAAGCTTGGAAGGGAAAAGACTTGCGGCGCAACGGAATTTAGAACTATACCAAGCTAAGATGGTTCGGGCCCATGACAAGGCGAGTCGCGCAAGAACCTTGAAAGTTGGTGACTTAGTTCTCGTTCTCGAGAGACCTATTCTTGCACACCGCAAGATAGGAGGAAAATTTGAACCCACTTGGGAAGGACCGTTTGTGGTTGAAGCGGTATACTCGGGAGGTTCCTACCGGCTAGTGAATTGCCGGGGAGAACGACATATGCTTCCGATCAACGGACGATACTTGAAAAAGTATTACTGCTACCGATGTTTCGAAGGAATGAATTATTCATCCCTAAGAAACACGGGCGAAGTAATTACTTATGATTGGGTCGAACCCGAAAAATAATAAAATGTGCTAAGATAAATAAAATCATGATAATTAAGTTTTCCTTGTTTTCTTTTTCAAATCAAAATCTCTTCCCTCATCTTATCCTACTTCATTCTGTTAAATTTCAAAATATAAGAATAATAAAAAATGTATCTTTAATAAACATTTTCTTAATGTTCTTGTTCTTAGTACGACCACGATCCTTTTCCTTGTCTTTTCGCGGGGAAATGTCGAACGGGCGGTTGGTCTTGAACTTTAAGAATGGCGTAAGCCTTGCACTCGATGAAAAGAGGGTGAAAGATGGAGCGATAATCGAGATTGACTCGGATTTCGCACCGGCGAAGCCTACGATACGAGGAAAGTGGCCGGGTCCCGATTAACCGAGAAGAACTTCCCGGACGGACGGTGATGAAAGTGGGTGGCCCAAGCCACCGATCCGACGACGAAGAGAAAGGCAAATGCGAAGAAGACAAGAAAATGAAGTCCGTAATCACTACGGCGGAGGGCGGGCTTGTCGGCGCCGCACCGCGAGAGATTCAAGAAGTGCGGAGAGCTACTCTCGCGGCCGCGCAATGAAGAAATAAGAATCGCCGTATCCGTAAAATGTTAACAAAACTAGGCTGCGGACCGGCGCGACGAGACAATTGCTAATGCCGACACTCGCATTTCGAGGACACCGGTTCACCGGGAACTCGAAGAAAGGAGGCCGGCTCCTAGAATAACGGAAAGAACCGGGGAAATCTCCGGAAGATCGGAAGAAAGAAGGCTACCACGCCACGGATAGAACCACCGAGCGGTGCATGACCTTGTTGCGGAAGCAACCCGGGGGATGTCCCGACGAGCATCATCCACGAGGAGCCGAGGTATGCGGGGGAACGTGAAGGGATTGAACCATATATCCCACAATATGTCACAAGGCCTCGCCATCGCGGATCATTCCGGAATACGAGCTGGAGAGGATGCAAAATGTTGAAAAGAAAACTTTCGAATACTTCGAGAGAATTAAAGGAAGAAGAATCAACATACTAGAAGGCCTCGAGCTACATACCGACGTATTCTCGGAGTATGAACAACGGCAAATCGTGGATTGTATCCGGGATGCGAAGAGAATGGGCCGAGCGGGCCGCCTGAGGAAAACACATACTCGGAACCCCGGAGATGGATGCCGGGGAAAGGAAGAATCACGATACAATGCGGATCTTTGCTACGACTTTCGTTGAAGACGAAGGGAAACCCACGGGGATACTCCGTCATGGGCGAGTGGATCCGATGCCATTAGTTATCAAGAGAATGGTAAAAAGATTGATAACATGGAGGGTACGCCGACGGATTGCATACCCGATAGCTGCATTATCAACATCTACAAACGGGGTGATTGCATACCCCCACATATTGATCACCACGACTTCGTCGGACCTTTACGCACGGTCTCTTTCTTGAATGAGTGTAACATCATGTTCGGATCCGACCTCCGGATAGCGAGGCCGGGTGAGTTCCGAGGGCCGGTAAAGATACCTTTACCGGTGGGTTCCGTCATGATGCTGCGAGGTAACGGAGCGGATATCGCAAAGCATTGCATACCGGGAGTGCCAGGTGGAGCGAATCTCGGTTACTTTCAGGAGGATGGACGACGGCAAAATACCTTACCATTTCCGACCGGACCCGAGCTAGAGAACCTCCGGCACGTACGAGCTGTGAGTTACATGGGAAATATCACACCTCCGACGTACATCCGGCCGGCATCCTTGCCGAGGATGGCTTGGAAGGTGATGTTATTGACCATGTACCTCACTATTCGGACATGGATTTTTGACGAGATGATTCTTTTGATGAATCAACAAAGATCATACACGATCCGTTTGAGTCTACATGGATTGTATGAAATATATTCCAGATCGAGTTGTACGACGTATTTTCGACATGATTGGAATGAAAGTGACCATGTCGCGTTTTTGGCCTTCACCTCTTTTGTGCAAATTGATTGGGAAACGCCATTAAAGTTAAATGAACTTCGAACAAAGAACGAGAAAAAGAAAAAAAAGAGAATAAAAGAAAACTTTCTAAAAAAAAATCGAAAAATGACAAATACCAAATTCACATGAACGTTAAATAAACAATAAAATAAAATAAATCATTAAAAGATAAACGAAATCAACACAAATCTCAAATTCCATCCTTTCAAATTTTCGATCAAATTTCAAATTCATCTTTCCAAATTCCAAATCAAATCTCGATCAAATTTCAAATCCACTCTCGATCAAATTTCAAATTTGATCTTTCCAAATTCAAGTCGAATTCTCGATCAAATTTCAAACCCGATCTCGATAAAGTTTCAAACTTGATCTTCCAAATTTCAAATCAAATCTTAAATCAAATTTCGATCGAGTTCAAACTCATCCTTCCAAATTTCCAAATTCAATCTTTCCGGGCTTCAAGTCTCGATCAAATTCAAATTCAATTTCTTCCGGATCTCGAATCGAATATCGATCAAATCAAAATTCAAACATTTTGGGTCGAGGATTTTACATCCAAAGACTGCCTTTGCTTTAGGATTCTTTCCTACTGCCATTGAAATACATCAAATTCAAACATTTTGGGTCGAGGATTTTACATCCAAGCTGCCTTTGCTTTAGGATCATTTTCCTATTGCCTTTGAAATACATCAAATTCAAACCTTTTGGGTCGAGGATTTTACATCCAAGACTACCTTCGCTTTAGGATTCTTTCCCTATTGCCATTGAAATACATCAAATTCAAACATTTTGGGTCGAGGATTTTACATCCAAGACTGCATTGCTTTAGGATCCTTTCCTATTGCCTTGAAATACATCAAATTCAAACCTTTTGGGTCGAGGATTTTACATCCAAGACTACCTTGCTTTAGGATTCTTCCTATTGCACTTGAAATACATCAAATTCAAACCTTTTGGGTCGAGGATTTTACATCCAGACTGCCTTTGCTTTAGGATCCTTTTCTATTGCCTTTGAAATACATCAATTCGAACCTTTTGGGTCGAGGATTTTACATCCAAGACTACTCTGCTTTAGGATTCTTTCCTATTGCACTTGAAATACATCAAATTCAAACATTTTGGGTCGAGGATTTTACATCCAAGACTGCTTTGCTAGGATCCTTTTCCTATTGCCTTTGAAATACATCAAATTAAAACCTTTTGGGTCGAGGATTTTACATCCAAGACTACCTTTGCTTTAGGATCCTTTTCTATTGCACTGAAATACATCAAATTCGAACCTTTTGGGTCGAGGATTTTACATCCAAGACTACTTTGCTTTAGGATCCTTTTCTATTGCCTTTGAAATACATCAAATTCAAACCTTTTGGGTCGAGGATTTTACATCCAAGACTACCTTGCTTTAGGATTCTTCCCTATTGCATTTGAAATACATCAAATTCAAACCTTTTGGGTCGAGGATTTTACATCCAAGACTGCCTTTGCTTTAGGATCCTTTTCCTATTGCCTTTGAAATACATCAAATTCAAACCTTTTGGGTCGAGGATTTTACATCCAAGACTGCCTTTGCTTTAGGATTCTTCCCTATTGCCTTTGAAATACATCAAATTCAAACCTTTTGGGTCGAGGATTTTACATCAAAGCTGCCTTCTTTAGGATCCTTTTCCTATGTGCCTTTGAAATACATCAAATTCAAACCTTTTGGGTCGAGGATTTTACATCCAAGTGCCTTTGCTTTAGGATTCTTCCTATTGCATCTGAAATACATCAAATCAAACTTTTGGGTCGAGGATTTTACATCCAAGACTGCCTTGCTTTAGGATTCTTCCCTATTGCCTTTGAAATACATCAATTCGAACTTTTGGGTCGAGGATTTTACATCTAAGTACCTTGCTTGTAGGATTCTTCCTATTGCCTTTGAAATACATCGAATTCAAACTTTTGGGTCGAGGATTTTACATCCAAGACTGCCTTGCTTTAGGATTCTTCCCTGTTGCCTTTGAAATACATCAAATTCGAATTTTTTTGGGTCGAGGATTTTACATCCAAGACTGCCTTTGCTTTAGGATTCTTCCCTATTGCCTTTGAAATACATCAATTCAAACTTTTGGGTCGAGGATTTTACATCCAAGTACCTGCTTGCTTTAGGATCCTTTTCCTATTGCCTTTGAAATACATCAAATTCAAACATTTTGGGTCGAGGATTTTACATCCGAAGCTACTGCTTGCTTTAGGATTCTTTTCTATTGCCTTGAAATACATCAAAATCAAACTCTTGAGGTTAAGGATTTTACGTCCAATACCGCATTACTGCGAGATCTATTCTCATTGCAACGATTCGATCTAATCAATTCAATTTTCTTTCGAGGTTGAAGATGTTACATCTAAAACCTCGAAATTCCAATTCTCATTTCAAATCCGAATTTCCTCGAATTAATTTTGACAAACTTCGATCTAAATTGAAACTCCAAACTAAAATTTAAACTCGCACATCAAAACTTAAACTAAAACAAAATAAAATCTAAATCGAAATTCCCCGAGATCATGTGATTTGGGATTCACCTCCTTTTCCTTTCCCAGGCGAGAGTTCGAGAATCTCCGGTTCCGGAGATATACTTGACACTCCCCGGCGGAAACTCTTCTACTTCGTCCTAAGTTCGTCACTTGGACATACGTGTTGGTTTTGTTGATCGCTTCGGTCAACACCAATACGCGCGGTGTGCTCCGTCGGCTCACCACACACTATTGGGAGTCCATTTGTTGACCTCATTTTTGATGAGGTCTTCCCTTCTTCTTTTTAGTGCTTAGGATCTAGCCTTAGGCTTTTCCTTTGACTATCTTAGAGGACTAGAATTGGGACCCACATTTTAGAAATTTAAACCACTTCTAAACTCCCTGCAAATTCCACAAACTTGACTATAGACCCCTAATCACCTAGAGGGTTGAAATCGAATGTGGAAGTTTAAAGGATGAGTTCCTATAGGATTCTTTGGCCTTAGGACTGCCACTAGGTGGCACAGTGCAGTGAAGGGGCTGACTTACACTACACTTACACACTACATTTCCACACACTTCCTAAAACCACACCCATACCCAACTTAACCTCTGACTCATGTAGGTGATTCACATGGATGGTCCTTAACCCACTAAGCCCTTGGCTAAGAGGGTTAGGAACAACATGGTGAATGCCTCGAATGAGTCCTTTCATGGCTCATATGGGCTTGAAATGGCTTCATGGCTCAACCAAAATGATTTCTTTCCACCTAGATTCACCCAATCTTCAATTTCCCAAATTTTCGATTTTTGACCCCGGGACCCTACACTACTTAACACTGCAAAACCATGAAATTACCCAATTTTTGCAAAATTTCCAAATTACCCAAAATTTTCCAAAATCAATCCCAAACATCTCCACATCACTCAAATTGATCATCCATACCCAAAAATACCAAAGATTCCAAAAATACCTCCCGATACCCTCAGAATACTCAAAATACCCTTCTTGGCCTAAAAATCCAAAAATTCAGAAAATTCCTAGAAAATTCCAGAAAATCCTAAATATTCCCAATTTCATTTTGTCCAACTACACCATGGGCCAATTTTGTCAATTTACCCTACTTTTGTCAAAACCCCAAATTGACCCATTTTAACCCAAAGTGAACCCGATGTTAAACCAAACCTATCAATTGACCCAATAATGGTCCAATTCAATTCTAAACTTCAATTCAACATCCCCAATACCAATCTAGACCAAATCCAAGTCCAATTTGGTTGACATTTGGATCAATTCCACTTTTGGCCTTAAAGCCGATTTGGACCCATGACCGAAACCTAACTCGAACTCACCCAATTCAACTCCAATTAACCCCAAACCTTTTCTAAATCCTCCTTAACATCCCCACAAACAAAACCCTAGCATGATTTGCCCAAAATTTAGACCCAAGTCCCACTCAAACTCAACCCCGAGGTTAAAAGGCCCATTTTTGACCTAAACCGAGACCTAACCCAAATTCAACCCAATTCAAGCCCAAACTACCCCAAATTTGCTTCAAGTCACTCATGACACATCCATGAGCTAAACCCAACAATTATTTGGCCCAACCTCTTTACAAAATTCCCATCCATAAATTCATTTTTAAACTTAAAGGCCCATTCCTTAAACCATTTTAAAAGCAGCTTCCACCAAATCCAAAACCCCAAAAAATTCTTCCAAAGCCCATATGACATTTCCCCTCATCATACTTTCAATTAAAATCATCCCTAAGTCCTAAACCAATGATCAAATATTTCTAAATGAAGCTTCATCCAAATTTCCACCAAATTATCCAAAATCCTTGAAATCCTTTTTTATGAAATTGACTGAACTTTTTGCAAGCCAAAGGTGAGCCATGAAGCCATGCATGAGCCACATGTGAGCCATGAGAGCTTTGGACACTCCACCATGCCATATTGGGTAAGAAGAGGGGGGCTTTCCTTAATCCCTAAAGCTCATTAGCCTTAATCATGTTTCACTTAAACTTAAATTTAATCCGAATATATTTGGATGGAGACTTCTCCATGCCAAACCCAGTGATCCCTTTGATCCCCACGGCATCCAAAGCCACCTTGAAGGGTGCACCAAGCCCGAATGGGTGGATTGACCCATTTAGACTCAAAACTAGCCATGCCCCATTCTACTTTGGATCAAAGCCTTTACACATGTCCATGGCCGATTGATTGCACAAACCTCCGAGCCACGACCCACCTGACCTTGAGGGTGACCCATGCACAGCCGGCCGGCCACCAGGCCGCCGGAAAACACCATGGCCGAGAGCTCACATGTGAGCCGACATTGAAATTCTCACTTCGTTGATGCCCCTTGCCTAGTGGTCACCATGGGCTGTTCTTCTCCTCACCGGAAGCGGTGATCCCGAGCCCTAACTCCCCACAGGAGGCCCCCAGCCAGCTCTGATTTAAACTCCACCCCTCTCGGCCATGAGAAGGAGAGAAGCACAAACCTTGCCAAAACTTCTGCCAAAATTGTTCCGAGACCCTTCTCCATCCTTAGAGCACTTGATCCCAGGTGAAATCCCCCTGCCATTTCTCCTGCAGTAAGCTCGATTTCGGAGTTGAAATTCCACCCAAAACCGGGACACTTCTCCACGGTGAGCCAATTCCCAAATTGATTGGCTCTACACCTTCACCGGACCAGAGAAGGTGTCCTCCATCAAAAGCCCCATCTCCGGGCCACCCGGTTGCTCCGGCCTCCGAAGCTTTGTGATCGGGCTTGGTCGAAATCATATCCGGACGAGTTCCCGAGACCGGGAGACTTCATGCGGAGCTTGCGGGACCCGATCGAAGGTGCAACAACTCTCGGATTGAAGCCACACTTCTGCGAGCCAAGGTATGAGCTAACTCTCCATCCCGAGCTTACGGAGATTCTCCATTTCAAATGCCTTAGTTTCGATGCATGTTAGCCGTATAGATGTGTTCGTCTCTTGAAGACGAATCCGTAGAGCATAAGAACATGAAAATCCATTGAGTATCGAGTGAGATATTAGGGATTTAGTGTGGACGGCTATCGGGTGAGGACACTTGGGGACGATGAACGGATGCCGTCCATTCGATACACGCGCGGACGGACGGCCAGGATCGCGTCGGATCAGAAGACGGAACGATACAGCGGGCCCCGGAGCGGCGAGTCGGATGGCGGCGTCGAATAGGAGCGCGCCACGCGGCGTTTCGGAGGCTGCCGAGGTTGACGCGGCGCCGCGTGGATAAATAGAAAATTAGGGTATTTTACGATTTATTTAATTCCCTAAACTTCAAAAATTCATATCTCTGTGTAGAAAAATCGAGAAAAATAAAATAAAAATACCCTCTTGCTCGGTGAAGAGAGGAGAATAATGTGGAAAAGAAATCACTTAATTTCATCGAAATATTTTATTTTTTATAATTTATTTACTCTCTGCATTGTTTTAATTCTCCATGCATGCATACAATTCACCATGGCATGAGACCATAGGAGCTTTTGAAGCCTCTGAATTTGGGAACATTCACAGAATTTTCCAAAGTCGAGAGCCATCCTATGAAGAGTTCTTGATTTTTCAAGTTCAGGTCAACTGTTTTGAGTATTTTAATTCCAGTAAATAGCATGTTGTGAAATAAATTCTAGGAAAATTTGGTGATGTTCCTTATGACAAGAGAACCCTAGGAAAAATAGATTTTGGCTTAGTTCATTCAAAACAACCCTAATTGGCTTAAACACCCAAAATAGGTCTTTAATTAATTAGAGTTAACCAGGCATCAAATTGACTTGAAATCAATTCTCCACTGACCTTTAGGATCAGAGGAATCCACCATAAAAATTTGAGGTCAATTGGACTTGGTTAGCCCCACTAATTGGGTTGATTAAGCCACTTAGCCATTTTAAACTTTAAAAATTCATAACTTTTAAAATACTTTTCAAAAATCCATCAAATTGGTTTTGGAGCCTCTCTGATATCAGGGGAACCTAAGAAAATTAAAATTTCAATTTTCCAAAAAAGTTGATTTTTAATAATATTTTAATATTTTTAATAATTAAAAAATAATAAAAATCACAAAAATAATAAAATTCACCAAAATGTCACATTTTGAATTTTAATCACACAGGAACAAATCCCATATTTTTCCTAGGTTTATTTAGTGAGATATTAAATTTTAAAGCTTTGAGGTAATTTTAAAATTAAAAAAATGTATTTTCTAGCATTTTCACTAAAATAATTATAATAAATCATAGAAAAATTAGAAAATTGCAAAATTTGATTCTCTGGTTTCCTTGATATCAGAGAGATCTTTGAAAAATATAAAATCCATTTTTCAACATTTATTTTATTTTTAAATTAATTAACACTCCAAAACTTAAAATAATTATAATAAAAATAATATAATTCAAAAAATCACCAAAATTGGTCCAAGTGCTTCTCTGGTCATTAGGAATGTCCCCTAATTTTCTTAAGGACAGAAACTTTCCCTTGGTCATGTTATTAAATTTTCCTTGGAAATCTCTATTTTCCACCAAAAATAATTATATAAATAAATTAAATACAGAAAAATCACATTTTC
This sequence comes from Papilionanthe hookeriana x Papilionanthe teres, assembly GCA_022702705.1. NCBI lineage: Eukaryota > Viridiplantae > Streptophyta > Magnoliopsida > Asparagales > Orchidaceae > Papilionanthe > Papilionanthe hookeriana x Papilionanthe teres. The sequence goes on from CM040421.1 coordinate 52,190,796, forward strand.
TCCTCTCATGTCTTTATTGACATATGAGTGGAGTCACATAAAAATTTCAAGTTCATTTGAGTTCAATTTAGTGAGTTATGAAATTATTAAGCTTAAGGGGTAAAATGGTAATTAAACTTTTAACCCTTAATTAAAACTTTAGGTTTAATAAAAGAAAATCAACAAGTAAAATATTTGTTCTTAATCTGATTTGGATGATTGAAATTTAAATAATTAAAGGGTAGAAACCCATTAAATAATTTTAAAATGATTAAACTTTAATTAAATAATAGATTAAATTTGGAGGAATAATAAATTGGAATTATTAAAATAAGGGATATTTATTAGGAAGAGATTTATTCTTTAATTTAAAAATCCCTAAACTAATTATATCATTAATACTCAATTCTTAATTAAAATGATAACTCAAATGTAAAACATTAAAAGACTTAATTGAATTATTAAACTCTTTTAAAATTTCAATTAAAATTAAAAATAAAGTAAATTAAAATTAAATTAAAATTAAATTAAATTAAACTAAATTAAAATTAAATTAAATTAAATTAAATTAAATTAAATTAAATAATTAAATTAAATTAAAATTAAATTAAATTAGATTAAATTAAATAATTAAACAAATTAAATTAAATCAAATTAAATTAAATTAAATTAAATTAAATTAAATTAAAATTAAATAATTAAATTAAATTAAATAATTAAATTAAATCAAATCAAATTAATTAAACATCAAATCAAATTAAATTAAACTATATTAAGTTAAATTAAAGCTCGATTAAATTAAGTTGAATTAAATATAACATCACTTAAGACATAAAGAATTCAAAATAAATCTAAAATAACTTGAACAGTTATTCCAAATTTAAACCCTTTAACTTAAATCGAATCATTTGAATACTTAATTTACCCTTGAAAGCTTTGATTATTATAACTCCTAAATGAAACATTAAATGAAGTGCTACTTCACTCATAGGATATTCAAATGTCTTAATTCAGCTAGGCGAGTTAACAAAACTTGAAAACCTCGGACGATTGATTCATTTATATAATTAAATTCATTTGGACTTAAAACAATCCTAGAAATATTGAAAAGATGTTTAAGATTCTTCTTAAGCACTTCCTCAATATGATAGGATATTTATAAGAACAATTGGATTTAATTGTTCTTTGATGAAGAAAATCGTCTTCAAACAAAAACACGAAGAACCTAGACGTCATAGGAAATGACTAGCTATAGGATTAGGAATTTGGTAGAAAACCATAACCTTTCCCTTAGCTTTACCTAGGAACTTGCTTAAATATGCTAATTGTGTTTTAAGTGCGGCTTGGGATGACGGGAAGACCCTCAGAGTACGCTTTTATTTTATTGCGATTCACTCTCTTGCAATTTACTTTCTCGCAATTTACCTTCTTGCAACTTACTTTATTGCAAATGCATTTATTTTTCTTGCATGATAAACAATGTTGCATGAAAACCCACACTTTTAGGATAGTCCTTAAAAGCTGAAACCAAAACTAAGTTAAAAGCCATTGCAAGATAAAATTCACCGCCACAACATTTCAAAATATAAAACAACTCAAAATTTAATCACAAACAGAACACAAAACTACAATTACAATTAAATTAAAACGTCATGTTGGATGATCGGGAATACCTCGGATGATGTAACCTACGTGTTGCTAACGGGATTTCCCACGGTCTAAATGAAAGTGTGGAACTCATTCGGTTGAGTTTAGCAAATTCATGCGGACTAAGTGAATCCGATAAAAATAATGATGCCGGAAGGATGGAACCGTGGGATCTTAACCGGTGTCGTTATAATCAACTTTAAGATTTGTTTTAATCAAAATACAAGAACACTTGGAAAATTAAGACTTCTCTAAACCAAAACACTTTTCTCATCCCACGATTTATGATTTCTAAAACTAAACCTACTGCAACAACAAGGAGCTTGGAGCATGGTGGGCGGCACGGCCATCGTCATCAACAAAACTTGAACCTACTTCAGCAAAACCTTCTTAGAATTAAACAACAAAGCCATAGGACTTCGAGGTAGCTTGCCTAGTGCAACATAAATCCTCAACTCTTCGTTAGGCATTTGCATTGCAAATTAAGCCCTAACCGGTCTTAGGATTCCGAGGTAGTCGTCCGATACGACAATAAACCCTCATATCTTCTAGGCTATTTGTTTGATTCTATCATACAAATATAAGCCCTAATTAATTAAAATTGGCAAGATTGAAATACTAAATAAATATTAGGACTTTCCTAAACTCGAAGCCGAATGATAGGATAGTCGGGAAGTTACCGAAGTTCACTTCGAATCCGTAATTTCTCCTACTTTTCTTCCTTTGGATTCATAAAACAAAATGTTCCAAACTTGATCCATTCCCTATTGAAATTCCAAAATTCAATCCCTTGAAAACTTAAACTTTGAAATTCTTGAGAGCGAGAATTATTGATTATTATCGAGAGTTTTCTTAGGTGATTCCGTCACTTAAGATGTAATTAACTATAGGGGCTTGCCCTTATAGGGAATTTTAAAGAACCCGAGTAATATAAACCCTGTTTGATACTTTCATATTAAGCGGGGAATTTGTCGGCTTATAAAATTGGTTCGCGGACCAAACGGATATCACAAAAACTCTAGTTTATTTGATCGAGCCCCACCATCAAGCGGTGTGTCTATCCTTAGGGATAGATACACGGTTTGTGGTGCGGTGCTCGTTTATATAAACTATTTGGGATGTGAGATCGGTTTAATCTCATATTTAAAATTATTTTCAAAATCAAATACTACTTTCTAAATTATATATATATATTTAAATTAAATTTAAAATTTAAATTCGCCGACAACTTCTGTTAGGCGACCCCTTTTCAAAATATCACACAACCTAAAAATAGTGCCGACAACTACTATAACCCTTCTGTTAGCTGATCGATCTATCATTTATCCAAAAGGAGTTATAGAAGATGTGCTTGTTAAAGTGGATAAATTTATCTTTTCTTTGGACTTTATTGTATTAGATATGGAGGAAGATAAAGAAATTCCAATTATTTTAGGGAGACCTTTCCTTATTCTTGGACAAGCTATGATAGATGAGCAAAAATGAGAGTTGACTTATGAATATTAATGACCATGAAGTCACTTTTGATGTATTAAAGACTATAAAATTTCAGTGAGAGAAAAGATGATGATTGTTTTTGGATGGATAAAATTGATTATCTAAGTAAAGAACATTTCCAAGAAAGTTTTGAGAGTAAGTTAACAAATGAGATTGAAATAGACTTTCATGATGAGTCGAAAATGTTATGTAAAGAAGACTGTATGTATGTTCAGGAGAGGTGTGAAATGATGGACGCTACCAAAAATAGTAAACTTTTAGTTCCATCTCTTGAAAAATCTCATGAACTTAAGATAGATGTACCCCATACAATTTTAAAGCCCATCTATTTAGGGAATTCATCTACACAACCAATCTTAATATCTTTAGATGCGACTCAATCACAAGAAAAACCTGAATTGAATGATGAACAAGATAAAATTATTGAACTAAGATTTGGAAGAGAATTTGAGGATATATTTCTAAAGAACTTTGAGTTGAGAAAAGAGGATAAGAATATTGAAAGACCACTGGAAGAAATTCCTAAGGAATTAAAAAAACCTATTTTCTCAACTAAGATAGATCCTCCATTATTTAATAATTATAAAGGGGAAGAATTGGAAGATAACTTGAATAATAAGAGTGACATAGAAGAATTTGATCTTGAATCTGAATTATTTAAAGAGAATTTGATCCAAAATTTGGAAGATATTGAAGTATCTTATAATGATCCATTTCTTATCAATTTCAAGGATGATATTAATATGCAATTTCAGAAAATTAATAGAAGAATATTGGATCTAGAAGAAAATATGAGGAACAATGATATAAATCTAACTGAAATTGAAGAGCTAAATGAAAAATTAAAATTTGAGGATTTTATAGGAATCCCTGGATACGGAAATGATTGGGCGATTGATCGAGGATTACTTAAATGGAATTTTGATCCAGGTGGAATCATATGTACGGCTAATGACGTTAAACCAAGCGCTTTATGGGAGACAACCTATAGTTATCAGTGTGTTTTGATTTAGTATGTTTTGAGAGTCGTGATTGTTAGTGTTGTATGATGTTTGCTTTATAATGTATTGATAAGTTTGATTGATGATTGGTAGATGTTTAGATTGTTAGTAGTTTGATCTTTATGTGTCTTGAGGGAGGTGATTCCTTAACTTCTTATTATAGTTTCATCTTAGTTTGTTACTTCTTTTCTACAACTTTATATTCATTAGGTAGGAGTCGTGAACCTATTTGATGAATACCATATGGATGATCTCACACTATCTTTATAACTGTTAGAGGTGCTTAATTATAAGAATTAGATGATACTTGAGATTGGTGTCCGGAAACTAATTTATCAGGGATAATCTTATCTTTGAGATTATAATCTATAATATCATTTGAAAGTACATAATTTACTAGTGTAGTGATTCAGTTAGAAATTGAAGGTAACATAGTGAGATTGGATGAGTTAAAGGATGAAATATCCTCATTTATCATTTGTGTTTGTATTTATTATATGTGTGTTTATATTTGTGTTACAACTTTATTTAGGTCTTGAAGAACATTTTATATTCCCTTGCATGATATCTGCTATGTTAGTTAGACTTTGGTTTAGTTAATTTCATTACGGCATGATTAGTTTAGATTTACTTTCTGCTGCATATTGTTACTGTCCTAATGAATACTTGTAAATGGTTTTGATAGACATTTGTGGTAGATAGAATTTCTAAATTATTTTCTTCCTACTTATATTTTATGTACTAAATGCTATATATGTTAAAAATTAAGTTTGGGGGTAGGAAGAAAAATAAAATTTTGATATGAAAATACTTCCTTTTAGTGTAATTTTATTACAAGTATATTTTAGGCTAGATTTACTTTCTCTTGCAGTCATTTTATCCTGATTATGCATGAATATGAATTTGATAGAATGTTGTAGTAGTAAGTATATTCAATCTTTACTTTTTCTTTCTGCTATATTTTATGAAATTAATTACAAAATATTTTACAATTTAAGTTTGGGGGGAAGAAAAATATTAACTCTTATTTGTTCTCAATTGTTATATTTTCAAAAAAATTATTAACATAACTTCTGGCAATTGTACCTCGCTTGAGATAACTAAAACTTTTTATTTTAATTGAATATTATGGAAGGATTGGATGAAATTTTTTTTAGTAATAAAAGTTAATTTTATAAGGGTAAGATATTTGGTAGGAAAGAATTTGATTATAGTTAACTATTTAAAGTAAAGAAAACTGTATTTTTGAAATATTAATATACTTAAAGTATTATGTGTTAAGAAGAGATTGTGACTTTATGATGAATAATAAAGCTCATACATAATTATAAAGTAAGGATATGATTTAAGTTTGAACTTTAGAAAGAGGAGAGTGAAGTTCAAAATCATTACAGGCTCTCCAGATACAGTAATCCTCATATAAAAAAAATAAAGAAAAAAAAAGAGAGTGAAAAAAAGGGATTGAAAGTGATCCCGAAAGAAAAATAAAAGAGAAAGAAAAATATTTATGAGGAGAAACTTGAGGAGATACCTAATAAAAAATTGGCTTCACTTGAGTCACTTTAAAAGGAGAACTTGATTTCATTTCTGAATTTATATTTAAAGTATTGGCCTACATTTTGAAAAAGTTTGCATGAACTCCTTTTTCACATAGTCTTTCAAGGCATTCTTAATGTAACAAATTATAGTTTATCTTGAAATAAATAGAAGACTAGAACCCTTAGACTTGATTGCTGAATAATTTTTATACTTGTAGTGTTAACCCGAGTTACTAAATTTCTTTCTAAAAATCTAACCATTATATTCTTTTAAATGAAAAATTTTAGTGTCTTACAGGTGAAAATTACATTGCCTTGAGTTATATTTTTATGTAGTAAAAGTGTTACATGAGGACAAGTAACAATTAAGTTTGGGGGTATTTGACACGCCTAAAATATATATGTTTTTTGTTATATCATTTTACTTATTTTTTGATGATATTACACTTTAAAGGAAGGTATTTTGTATGTTTTTTTGTTTTAGGTACAAGAAATGGCGATTGGAGCAAAATGAAACAAAAACAGTGCAATTTGGAGAAAAAACGAGCAAGAAATGAAATTCTGCCCTGACACCTTTCGATAAGTCTTTCGATGCTTAATCTCTTTTATACTTTTTGCATATTTTTGAATGAGATTACACTTTAAAGAAATGTTGTTTTTTATGTTTATTTTGTAGGGCTATCTCTTACGAACGCAACGCGAGCGAAACGGGGCGAAACGGAGCTAAAACGGGGCCAAACGGAGCGATACGGTGGAGCTGCTCAGAGCCATCTCGCCGACGGCGAGATTTTCCCGAGACCACCGAAAAGTGGCCGAAAAGTTCGCCGACAGCGAGCTCGAACAAGCCGACAGCGGCCGAACGAGCACGAACCGACTTTTGGCGGTTTTGGGCCAATATTCCACGTATTTGGACGCTTTTTCGAAGGGGTGCGTAAGAAAACTCTTGGGAATTCGTCCAAACTCTTTAAAAATGGCGAATATAGGTTAGAAAAAGGGAGATTAAGAGAAGATTAGAGATAAAAAATTGGAGAAAAACTTAGAGGAATGTTTAGGATTCTTAGATTAAGAGTAGAAATGTAGATTTCTACCCTTTTGGAGAGATTGGAGAGGAGATTTTTGAGAGAATTTGTAAGGGATTGTACGAGCATTGCATGGATCGACGAGAGACTTTGTGGAAGAGATTTTCCTCTTTCTTTCAAAGAGAAAAAGCTAAGTATTGTTCTTCATTATCTTATGATTTTGTAAACATTTATGTAGTGGATCTGCTTTGTTTAAATGAAGTTTCCTTTACGTTTTCTTCGTGCTTTGTGACGTATCTCTCTTACTCTTTCTTCTTCTTTGGAAATAGTGACATGAGATGATTATGCCATTGTTTTCAATTTACTTTTCTTTTCTAATGAGTAGAATTCATGCTTAGGATTTTGTGATGCATGTTAGAAGTTAATTTAGATATAAATGTGATGGTTTTTACTTGCACTTCATTTACATTGCAATTAAGGCCTGTTGTAATGTTAACATTTGTTGTGAAAACATACGATCCGAGAGGGCTATGCTTTCTACAACGAAGTACGAACCACATTTAAATTACATGAATGGTGAAGTTCATAGATGTTGAATGCAAATAAATAGGGAAATAATATTAATCGGGCGCGGAATTGGAGATTTTAGAGTGACGAGGCTAAAATCCTTAATTCGGTCCTATCGTTTGGAGTCTTGAAGTGTAGATGTTAGCCCTCGGGCGAGGGGAACGTGGGAGCTCCGAAGTGGCAGCCGGTATCCTCCCGGCTAGCACGCGATTCGGTAACCAAGTATAGGATTAGTCGATGTTCTTTATGCACGGACCAAAGGGTAAAGAATAGGATTGCTCCTATTTGGCTCATACAATATTAAATGCATCTCGATCCTATACATTATCTCTTTCATTACATAAGAATTGTAGTTTTTAATATCTCGAAATTCTCCAAACCAATTCATCCGAGAAAGGGTTATCTTTAGAATTATTATTTGCACTTAGTTATAATTACTTATTACATTTAACACTTGCATTTAGGAGTAGTTTTTAGATAAAACACAATTTTAATCGACATTCCAAACTAAGGACTATTAGTAGTAGACTAGAATTTGACTAAAGACCTCTTACTTCACTTCCTCTTGGGATCGATATCGGGGTTTTTAAAGAAAACTCTATATTACTTGAAACGATATGTATACTTGCGTAGTACCCCTAGTGTGTAAAAAATTTTCTAATTTTTATATCATTTAAGACTTTGCACACTAGCCGCTATTTATAAATCGGGTCAAGTTTTTTGCCATCTTTTGGAAGTTAATTTACTGCGTAATTGCGGGTCGGGTCAAGGGACCATTTTTCCATGACTCAAAAATGTGGTTGACTTTGTGATGTGATCAGCATCCTTGGGTTAAGGCAAAGCTGAGGTGATTAAGATTTTAATTAAAACAAGGGATTTGGGTAAGATTTTGGGGTTTATGCTTAAAATGGGTGTCGGCATATTTTTAGGTTTGTGTGTTGTATTTTAAAAAGGGGGTCGCCTAACAGAAATTGTCGGCGAATTTTAGATTTTAATTTTAATTTAAATGTATATATATATGGTTTAGAAAGTAGTATTTGATTTTGAAAATAATTTTAGGATATGAAATCAAACCGATCTCACATCCCAGATAGTTTATATAAACGAGCATCGCATCACAAACCATGTATCTATCCCGAAGAGCAGACACACTGTTTGATGATGGGGCTCGGTTAAATAAACTAGGAGATTTGTGACATCCGTTTGGTCTACGAACCAATTTTATAATCCGAAAAATTCCCCTGCTTAATTTAAATGAATTAAGCAGGGTTTATATTACCTGGGTTCTTAAAGTTCCCTATAAGGGTAAGCCCATATAGTTAATTACATCTTAAATGACGGGAATCACTTAAGAAAACTCTCGATAATAATCAATAATCCTGCTCTCAAGAATCTCAAAGTTTAAGTTTTCAAGGGATTGAATTTTAGAATTTCAATAGGGAATGGATCAAGTTTGGAACATTTTGTTTTGGGAATTCAAAAAAAGAAAGGTAGGAGAAATTACAGATTCGAAGCGAACTTCGGTAATTTCTCGACTATCCTATTGTTTGGATTGAATTTAGGAAAGTCCCAATGTTTATTTAATGTTTTGATCCTGCCAATTTTAATTAATTAGGACTTATATTCGTATGACATGATCATACAAATAGCCTCGAAGATGTGAGGGTTTATGTCGTATCGGACGACTACCTCGGAATCCTAAGACTGGTTAGGGCTTAATTTGCAATGCAAATGCTTAACAAAAAGATTGAGGATTTATGTTGCACTAGGAAAACTACCTCAAAATCATATGGCTTGGTTATTTAATTCTAAGAAAGTTTTGCTGAAGTAGACTCAGGTTTTGCTGATGACGATGGCCATGCTGCCCACCATGCTCCGAGCTCCTTGTTGTTGCAGAGGTTTAGTTTTAGAAGATTGTAATCAAAAGAGAAGAGAAGAGTTTGGTTTTAAAAATTTTAAAATCCAAGTATTTTTGTGTTGTAATTAAAACAAATCTTAAAGTTGATTATAACAACACCGGTTAAGATCCCACGGTTCCATCCTTCCGGCATCATTATTTTTATCGGATTCACTTAGTCTAGATGAATTTGCTAAACTCAACTAAATGAGTTCCACACTTTCATTTAGACCGTGGGAAATCCCATCAGCAAAACGTAGGTTACATCATCCGAGGTATTCCCGATCATCCAACAAGACGTTTTAATTTAGTTATAATTGTAGTTTTGTTGTTCTGTTTGTGATTAAATTTTGATTTGTTTTATATTTTGAAATGTTGTGGCTGTGAATTTTATCTTGCAATGACTTTTAATTTAGTTTTGGTTTCGGTTTTAGGGGCTATCCTAAAGGTGTGGGTTTTCATGCACCAGTTGTTTATCATGCAAGAAAAGTAAGTGCATTTGCAATAAGGTAAATTGCAAGAAGGTAAATTGTTATAAAATAAAAGCGTACCTGGAGGGTCTTCCCGTCATCCCAAGCTGCACTTAAACACAATTTAGAATATTTAAGCATTTAAAGCAAGTTCCTAGGAAAAGCTATGAGAAGGGTTATAGTTTTCTACCAAGTTCCTAATCTTATAGCTAGTCATCTCCTATGACGTCTAGGTTCTTGTGTTTTGGTTTGAGGACGATTTTCATCATCAAAGAACAATTAAGTTCAATTGTTCTTATAAACATCCTATCATATTGAGGAAGTGCTTAAGACGAATCTTAAACATCTTTTCAATACCTCTATAATTGTTTTAAGTCCAAGAGAATTTAATTATACAAAATGAATTAATCATCCAGGAGTTCCAGTTTTGTTATCTTGCTCAGTGAACTAGGACATTTGAATATCCTATGAGTGAAGTAATACTTTACTTAACGCTCCATTTAGGAGTTATGACAACAAGAGCTTTTGAGGGCAAATCGATGTTCAAGTGATTTGTGATTCGACTTAATTTTAATTAATGGGTTTAAGTTTGGAATAGTGTTCAAGTTGTTTTAGATTTATTTTGAATTCTTTATATCTTTGGAGATGTTATATTTAATTCAATTTAATTTAATTTTAATTTAATTTAATTTGATTTAGTTTTACTTTTAATTTAATTTAATTTATTTAATTTAATTTTAATTTTATTTTAACTTGATTTTATTTTTTAATTTAATTTAATTTAATTTAATATGTTTTAATTTAATTTAATTTAATGTGATTTAATTTAATTTAATTTAATTTAATTTAATTTAAATTTTGATTTAATTTAATTTAATTTAATTTAAATTTTAATTTAATTTAAATTTTAATTTGGTTTCATTTTTAATTTTAATTTTAATTTAAATTTTAATTTAATTTTATTTTTTAATTTTAATTTAATATTTTATTTTTTATGCTTTAAGGATGATTTAATTTTAATTGTTAAAGTATTAATTTAATTGAAATTTTAAAGGGATTTAATTTAAATGTTTTAATTTTAATTTAATTTAATGATTAAGTCTTTTAGCATTTTAAATTTTGAATTTGGATTATCATTTTAATTAGGAATTAAATATTATTGAGGTGATTAATTTAGAGATTCTTAGATTAAAGAATAAATATCTTCCTAATAATATCCCTATTTTAATAATTCCAATTTTTTATTATTCTTCCAAATTTAATTAATCATTTAATTAAGGTTTATTTTAATTATTTTTAAATTATTTGGTAGGTTTCCACTCTTTAATTACCTAAGTTTCAAATATCCAAAATCAACTTAGTATCAAATATTTTACCCACCCTTTTAATTAAACCTAAAATTTTTAATTATAGGTTAAAATTTTAATTACCATTTTGTCATTTAAACTTACTAATTTCATAACTCGCTAAATTGAGCTTAAATGAATTTGAAATTTTTATGTGACTTCACTCATATGCCAATCAAGACATTAGGGGGGAAAATGTGATTTTTCTATATTTAATTTATTTATGTAAGTATTCTTGGTGGAAAATAGAGATTTTCAAGGAAAATTTAATAATATGACCAAGGGAAAGTTTCTATTCTTAAGAAAATTATGGGACATTACTAATGACCATAGGACCACTTGGACCACTTTTGGTGACTTTTTGAATTATATTCTTTTTATTATAATTATTTTGAGTTTTGGAGTATTAATTAATTTAAAAAATAAAATAAAGGTTGACAAATGAATTTTATATTTTTCAAAAATCTCTCTGATATCAAGGAAACCAGAGAACCAATTTTTATAATTTTCTGATTTTTCTTTGATTTATTAGAATTATTTTAGTGGAAATGCTAGAAAATACATTTTTTAATTTTAAAATTACCTTAGGGCTTTAAAATTTAGTATCTCATCATAGAGACTTAAGAAAAATATAGGGCTTGTTCCTAAGTGATTAAAATTCAAAATGTGACATTTTGATGAATTTTATTATTTTTGTGATTTTTATTATTTTTTAATTATTAAAAATATTAAAATAATGCAAAAAATCAACTTTTTTAGAAAATTACAATTTTAATTTTCTTAAATTCCCCTGATATCAGAGAGGCTCCAAAACCAATTTGGTGAATTTTTTAGAAGTATTTTGAATGTTATGAATTTTTGAAGTTTAATTTTGGCTAAATGGCTTAATCAACCCATTTGATAGGGCTAACCAAGTCCAATTGACTTCAAACTTTTATGGTGGGTTCCTCTGATCCTAAAGGTCAGTGGAGAATTAATTTCAAGTCAATTTGATGTATGATTAGCTCTAATTAATTAAAGCTCTATTTTGGGTGTTTAAGCCAATTAGGGTTATTACAAGTGAGTTAACTCAAAAACCATTTTCCCTAGGGTCCTCTGGTCATAAGAAACATCACCAAATTTTCCTAGAATTTATTTCACAACATGCTAATTATTGGAATTAAAATACTCAGAATAGTGACCTAGAATTGAAAAATCAATAACTCTTCATAGGGGTGGCCTCCGACTTTGGAAAATTCAGGGAATGTTCCCAAATTCGGAGGCTTCAAAAGCTCCTATGGTCTCATGCCATGGTGAATTGTATACATGCATGGAGAATTGAAATAGTGCAGAGAGTAAATAAATAATTAAAAATAAAATACTTGATGAAATTACATGATTTCTTTTCCACATTATTCTTCTATGTTTACTGAGCAAGTGGGTATTTTTATTTTATTTTTAGGATTTTCCTACACAAAGTTATGAATTTTCCAAGTTATGGTAATTAAATAAATAAGAAAATCCCTATTTTTCTACTTAAGTGACGCGGCGCAAGCTCAACCTCGGCAGCTCCGAACGCACACGCGTCGTCTCCTGATTCGACGCCGCCTTCCGACTCAGCGCCACGCGGCCCGCGGTTCACGTATCATCTCCTGGTCCGACGCCATCTGAGCCATCCGTCCACGCGTGTATTGAATGAACGACATCCGTTCATCATCCCCAAGCTTCCTAGCCTGAGAACCGTCCATCTTCTAGGCTTAAGATCTCACTCGATACTTGACCAAATTAAACGTTCTTATGCTCTATGGATTCGTCTCGAGAAGACGAACACATCCATACGGTTTATGTGGCATGAAATTGACTCAATAAAAATGGAGAATGTTCAGAAGCTCGGGAAGAAGAGTAAGACCATACCTTTGCTCAAAGAAGTGTGGCTTCGATCTAAGGGTTGTGTCACCTTCGATTGGGTCCAAGCAAGCTCCAGATGAAGTCCCTTGGCCTGGTGAATTGTCCAGGTACGATTTTGACCAAGCCCGATCACAATCTTTGGAGTCTGGAACAGATGGGTGGCCTGGAGAGGGGGCTTTCACTGGGGAACTTCTCCTCTTGACCTTGTGCAGGTGTGGGTGAGTTTAATTTGAATTTGGTGGAGAATTGGGAGATGTCCTGGTTTTGGGTGGAATTTTGACTGAGAAATTGGGCTCTGTTGATGGGGATTAGGGCAAAGTGTCACCGGGGATCAATTGCTCTAAGTGTGGAGAGTGGTCCGGAGCAATTTTGGCGGGGTTTCGATAAGGTGCGGTTCAGCACCCCCATGGCCGAGAGGAGGTGGTGTTTAAATAGGAGAGGGTGGAGGGCCTCCCGTGGGGGTTTAAGGCTGGGGATCGACTTGCTTCGAGTGAGGAGAAGAAGAGCTATGCTGTCCATTTGGGTTGAGACAAGTCAGCAAGGGAGAATTGAATTTTTTGGCTCCTCTCAAGGTCTCGACCATGGTGTTTTCCGGCGATCCAGGCGGCTGGCCGGCAGGCATGGGTCACCCTCAGGTTTAGGTGGGTCAGGGTTGGGGTTTTGTGTAGGCAATGGACCAATGCCATGTGTAAAGGGCTTGAATTAAAATGGAATGGAGATAAGGTCACTTTGGGTTCAAATGGGTCAACCCACCATTTTGGGTTTGGTGCACCCTTCCAAGTTCTGGTTTTGGGCTGGGAGGATCGTGTGAGTCAACCTACCAAAGGTAGTGAAGTCCACATCAAGGATTAGGTGGCAAAGTATGGTTTAGAGAGTATCATGTTTAAGGTAAAAAGGGTTTAAAAAAGGTTTAAGAAAGTGATCCCCTCTCTTGCCATTAATGGCTTGGTGAGGTGGAAAGTAGATTCCATGGCTCTCATGGCTCCCATGTGGCTTATGCATGGCTTCATGGCTCCATTTGGCTTGGGAAAAGTTTAGTCAACTTTCATGAGGAAGGGTGTTGGAAATTTTTATGGATTTAAGGAGAATTGTCATAAGGCTTGATTTGGATTGGTTTAATGATGATCTTGAAACTTAGGGGTGATTTTGATTAAATGGATGATGAGGGGAAGTGTCATGTGGGCTTTGGATGAATTTTGGGCCTTTGGATTTGGTGGAAGTGGGCTTTTAAAGGCTTCATGGAAGTGGGCTTTTGGATTTTAAAATGGGCTTTTGGGATGAAAGTTTTGTGAAGGACCATGTCAAATAAATGTTGTAATTGGTTTAGGCATGTGTCATGAGTGATTTGAAATGAGTTTGGAGTGATTTGGGTTTGAATTGGGTTGGATTTAGGCCTTTTTGGTAAAGTGGCTAATGATAGGCCAAATTGGGTTAACTTGGGCTAATGTTGAGCTAATGTTGAAATTTGTGCAAAATTAATGTTGAGAAATGTTTGTAGGGATGTTTCAAAGAAGTTCCAACTTTTGTTGGGGTTGGATTTTGGGGTTTGGGCCTATTTGGGTTAGGTTTAGGTGTAGGCCCATGTAAAGAGTTTTGGCTTTGGGTTAAATTTGAGTGGGGTTTGGGTCCAAATTTTGGGTAAATTATGTCAGTGTTTTGTTTTTGGGGATGTTAGGGAAGGTTTAGAAAAGATTTGGGGTTAATTGGAGTTGAATTGGTTTAGATTGGGCTAAGTTTGGGTCATGGGTCCAAATTAGGCTTTAAGGTCAAAAGTGAAATTGGATTCAAATATCAATCAAATTGGGCTTTAATTTGGTCTAGATTGGTGTTGGGGATGTTGAATTGAAGTTTAGAATTGAATTGGACCATAATTTGAGTCAATTGGGTAGGTTTGGTTTGACATTGGGTTCATTTTGGGTTAAAATGAGTCAAATTGGGGATTTTGAAAAAAGTGGGGGTAAATTGACAAAATTGGCCCATGGTGTAGTTGAACAAAATAAAATTGGGAATATTTGGGATTTTCTAGAATTTTCTGGGAAATTTCTGAATTTTTGGATTTTTGGGTCAAGAGGGGCATTTTGTGTATTTGGAGGGTATTGGGGGTATTTTTTGGAATTTTGAGTATTTTGGGCAAAAAATGGTCAATTTGAGTGGTGGGAGGATGTTTGAGATTGATTTTGAGGAATTTGGGTGATTTTGGAGAATTTTGAAAATTTTGGGTAATTTCAAGGGTTTTGGGTAGGCTAGGCGGGTCTGGGGTCCCGGGGGTCAAAAATTGAAAATTTAGAAAATTGAAGATTGGGTAAATGTAAGTGGAATGAAATCATTTTGGTTGAGCCATGAAGCCATATCAAGCCTATATGAGCCATGAGGGGACTCATTTGAAGCATTCACTATGTTGTTCCTAACCCTCTTAGCCAAGGGCTTAGGGGTTAAGGACCATCCATGTGAATTACCTTCATGAGTCAGGAGGTCAAGTTGGGTATAGGTGTGGTTTTAGGAGGTGTGTGAAAGTGTAGTGTATAAGTGTAGTGTGTGTGTAAGTCAGCCCTCACCAAACCAGGCCACCCAGGGCAGTCCTAAGGCCAAAGAGTCCTATAGGAACTCATCCTTTAAACTTCCACATTTGATCTCAACCCTGCAGGTGATTAGGGGTCTACAATCAAGTTTGTGGAGTTTTCAGGGAGTTAAGAAGTGGTTTGAATTTCTAAGTGGTGGGTCCCAATTCTAATCCTCTAGGATAGTCAAAGGATAAGCCTAAGGCTAGATCCTAAGTATAAAAAATGAGGTCAACAATGAGTTTTGGGCTTGGATAAAAAAAGCTATATGTTGACATGTCCAGTAAGAGAGACTTGGTTTGTTGGAGGAGGACCACTACTGCTATATTTTTATGATAGTTTCTTTGTGTTGTTTTCTTTTATATTGTGATATACTGATTGGTATTGGTTAGAGATATTATCTACAGATGATATTATTGTTTCTAGATATTTTGATGTTATTGTACTTTGTGGATTTTAGTGGCTCTTTTATATATTATTTTAATTATTTTCATCGTGCAATCGCAGTTCCTAACTTAATTAATTCTAATATATCAGATTGGGACGTGACAAAACTGGTACCAAAGCAATTAGGATGGATCATGATCTAAAAGTGTCATTAGGATTATTAAATTAATTCATAAGTGATATTAATGAAGAGTTAAAGTGCGTCTAATTATAATCTTTCTTACATTTTTTTAGAAATACGAAAAATGAATGGGAAAAAGCTATAAATGATATGATAGAAATTGATACACCCCCACAGAGGTGATGGTTACATTGACCACATTCACATTAGATGGAAAAATAAAGAGAAGGTGATAATCTCAGTTGCAAAAGAAATATAGGGGTAGATTTAGCTACATGATTTAGTGAAATGAGTTTGTGAACTCTTTTATAGATTGGTTCGTACCAGTGTCAGCCAGGGAAAGATGCATGATAAATTTATATGGTTGATACAAGGTGATCAATCTATTATGCAATATGAAGCTAAATTCACCATGATCTCAAGATATGCGCCTTAGTTGATTCTAGATGCCGAAAAACAGTGTTACTGATTTATATATGGGCTAAAAGATTTGATTTGACATCCATTGATTCCTCTTGGTATAGATGATTGTTCTGGTTTTGTGGAGAGAGCAAGAAGGACTGAGCTGGATCTGGAAGCTACTTAGAGGATGAGAGATATTCAGAAGAGGATAATTCATCGGGATCCAGTTTTCCTCTGGGCTTCAGGGTAGCCAATCCTTCCAATCATGAAATACAAATGCTCAAAAGGCCAAATCTAGCAGCATCGATACACAATTTGAAGCTGGGAAATGTGATAAGTGTGGAAACTCTCACATGGGCAAGTGTTTGTTTTGATCCAAAACTTACTTTTAGTGCCACCAGCCAGAACATATGGCAAAGAACTATCCTAGATTGGGTAAGATGGCTCCAATAGCTTTTAGCGGCTGTGCTGCACCACCATAGAGAAGATTTGGCAGACCGAGGGTAGTTGAATATTCAGGATCAGTGCCAAATGCAAGTCAGACTCAGCAGAATGTCCAACTAATAATATATGCACTTTTGTAGCAGGAAGCTAAAGATTCTCCTAATGTTATCACAATTATGCTCTACTTTTAAGAATTTTAACCTAGTACACCTTTAATCATCATATAAGTCATTTCATGCCATTCATAAAATAAAGTAAGAATTTAAATATATTAATAAATCAACTCTAAATGTTCAATAGAATGATTTTAATGATATGTATCATATATCTTCAGAGTAGGACGATAAGAGTATTGTTTGATTCAAGAGGATCACACTCTTTTATAACCGAGGAACTGGTTGAAGTGATGAGAATGAAAATAATTTCTATACATGTCATATTATCAGTTAGAATGCCAAATGCTAGTTTTTTGGTGAGAAGAATTTTGATGCATAACTTATTATTTCACCCTTGGTGGAATTTAATGTGATTTTAGGCATGGATTGAATATATTAAAACTTTGTTACCATTGATTGCAATAAAAATACTGTCAAAATAAATGTATATGGGGAGGCAGGAGTTAATATTTTGATGATAGAGGATTAACATCAATAATAATTACTTGTATGAAAGCTTTCTACATATTGAATCATGGAAATCAAGATTTTCTTGCTCAAATAATATACAACTCCAAGGGAAAACATTTTGAGTGATAATTTAGTGGTAATAGAATATCTTGAAGCATTCCTGGATGATTTATCAGGGCTACCACCAGGGTGGAATTTTACTATTTAGCTTTTGTCGGGTTTTAAGCCCGCATCCAAGGCACCCTACAAAATGGCAGATAAAGTATTGCAGGAGTTAAAGAGACAATTGTATGAGTTATTAGATAAGGGGTTCATTAAACCTAGCATCTCATATTGGGGAGCTCCAATATTATTTATGAAGAAGAAAGATAGGAGCTTCAGGATGTGCATTGACTACTAGGAGTTGAACAGGCTCCCAATTTAAAACAAATATCTACTGTCGAGGATTGACAATTTGTTTTATTAGTTGGAAGATGCCTTTGTATTTTCAAAAATTAATCTAAGGTCAGATTATCACTAAGGATTAAAGAATATGACATAGCAAAGATGGATTTCAGGACCAAATATGTGCATTATAAATTCGTGGTGATGTTATTTAAACTGAATAGTGCTCCAAAAATTTTCATGGATTTGGTACGTTGACCTCATTTTTGATGAGGTCTTTTCTTCTCTCTTTAGTACTTAGGATCTAGCTTTAGGCTTTTCCTTTGACTATCTTAGAGGACTAGAAGTGGAATCCACCCTTTAGAAGTTTAAACACCTCTTGACTCCCTGCAAACCCCACAAGCTTGATTGAAGACCCCTAATCACTTAGAGGTTTGAAATCAAAAGTGAAGGTTTAAAGGATGAGTTCCCTATAGGACTCTTTGGCCTTAGGACCACCACAGGTGGCTTAGTCGCAGTGAGGGTTGACTTACAGACTCACTACACTCATACTCTACACTCTCACACACACAATCCAAATCCTAAAACCACACTCATACCCAACTTGACTCCTTGACTCATGTAGGTAATTCATATGGATGGACTTTAACCCCTAAGCCCCTGGTTAAGAGGGTTAGTAACAACATAATAAATGCCTCAAATGAGTCCTCTCATGGCTCATATAGGCTTAATATGACTTCATGGCTCAACCAAAGTGATTCCATTTCACTCATATTTGATAAATCTTCATTCTTCCAAAATTTCAATTTTTGACCCCGGGGACCCTATGCCTATCAAACCTACCAAAAGCCCTTAAAATTCCCCAAATCCTCCAAAATTTCCAAATCACCCAAAATTCCCCAAAATTAACCTTGAACATTTCCTCACCAATCAAATTGATCATCCATATCAAAAAATACCAAAAATTCCAAAAGTATCCCCCAATACCCTCCAAATTACCAAAATGCCCCTCTTGACCCAAAAATACAAAAATTCAAAAAATTCCCAGAAAATTCCAAAAAATCCCAAATATTCCCAATATCATTTTGTACAACTACACCATGGGCCCATTTTGTCAATTTACCCCACTTTTAATAAAACCCCCAATTTAGCACATTCTTAACCCAAGTGAACCCAATGTCAAACCAAATCTACCCAATTCACCCCAATTTTGGTCCAATTCAATTCTGAACTTCAATTCAATATCCACAATATTAATCTAGACCAAATCCAAGTCCAATTTGATTGACATTTGAATCCAATTTCACTTTTGACCTTAAAACCCAATTTGGACCCATGACCCAAACTTAGCCCAAGCCAAACCAATTCAACTCCAATTAACCCCAAAAATTTTCTAAACCTTCCCTAACATCCCCAAAAACAAAACACTAACATAATTTGCCCAAAATTTGGACCCAAACCCCACTCAAATTCAATCCAAAACCAAAAAAGCCCAATTTTGACCTAAACTCAAACCTAACCCAAATAAGCCCAAGTCCCAAAACCAAAACCCAACCAAAGTTGAAACCTCTTTGAAACACTCCCATAAATATTTCCCAACATTAATTTTACATCAATTTCAACCCTAGCCCAACATTGGCCCAAATTAGCCCAATTTGACCTACATTGGCCCATTTACCAAATGAACCCAAATTCAACCCAATTCAATTCCAAGCTACCTCAAATTTGCTTCAAATCATTCAAGACACATCCTTAAACTAAACTCAACATTTATTTGGCATGGCCCTTTGCAAAATTTTTCATCTAAAAGCCCATTGTTAAACATAAAGGCCCACTCCCTTAAACCTTCCTAAAAGCCCACTTCCACCAAATTCAAAAGCCCAAATCTATCCTAAAGCCCATATGAAATTTTCACTTGCCATCCATTTAATCAAAGTCATTCCCTAAGTTCCAATCCCATCATCAAATGATTCCAAATCAAGCCTTATGACACATCACCCCTAAATGCCAAAAAATCCCAAAATCCCTTTCTCATGCAAGTAAGCCAAGCCATTCCCAAGCCATGAGCAAGCCTTGAAGCCATGCACAAGCCACATGAAGCCATGGGGGGTTTGACATGTGACCATACCCAAAGTAGCAAAGGGGGCCTCTCTTTCTTAAACCTTCATTAAGCTTTTTAATCCCTTACATGCTACACACTAAACCAAGATTAGCCACATCACTTTGGATGGGGACTTCACCACCTCTTTCTAGGCGATGCAAATGATCCTCCCTCGGCCCAAATTAGCCATGGGGAGGTGAACCAAGCCCATTTCCATGGGTTGACCAAACCAAGTGCAAAAGAGCCACCTCCCCATTCCATTTGAATCAAACCACTTTACACATGTCAAGCTTCAATTGAATTCACCAACTTCAACCCCTGACCTCCCTGACCTTGAGGGTGACCCATGCCTGGCCGGACCACCTCCCCAGTCGTCGGAAAATGCCAGGCCGAGACCTTGGAATGAGCTTAACATTGAAATTCCCCCTTGCTGAGCTGCCCCAAGTCCAGTGGCCATTGCAGCTGTTCTTCTCATCCCCTGAGCAGCTGATCCAAGCCCCTAACTCCCCCTGGGAGAGCCTCCAGCCAGCTCTATTTAAACCCCACCTCTCTCGGCCATGGAAGAGGTGCTGAAAAAAACCTTAAGGAGACTCTGCCAAAATCATTCCAGACTCTTCCCCACACCTGGAGAACTTGATCCCCACATAAATCCCCTGCCATTTCCTCTGCGTGAGCTCGATTTCGAGTTGAAATCCAAGCCCAAAACCAGGACACTTCACCACAGTGAGTCAATCCTCGAATTGATTGACTCTACACCTTCACCAGACCAAGAGGAGAAGTTTCCCAGCAAAAGCCCCCTCACCAGGCCAGCCATTGCTTCCAGCCTCCAAGCTTTGTGATCGGCTGTGGTCACTTTTGTACCTAGGCAATTCACCAGGCCAAGGGACTTCATCTGGAGCTTGCTTGGACCCAATCGAAGGTGACATAGCCCTCAGATTGAAGCTTCACTTCTCTGAGCAAAGGTATGAGCTCTCTCCTTCTCCCGAGCTTCTGGAGATTCTCCATTTAGTTTGAGTCAATTTCAATGCATGTTTATCGTATGGATGTGTTCGTCTCTTCAAGACGAATCCATAGAGTATAAGAACACAAAAATTCATTGAGAATCGAGCGAGAAATTAGGGTTAGAAGGTCGACGGTCACGGGTATACACCAGTCGTAGACGATGACTGGGAGCCATTGGATCGCGCGTGTATCGAGCGGACGGTCGGGATCGACCCGAACAGCGCAACGGTACATGAACCGCGGGCCCCTGGAGTGCTGAGTCGGATGGCGGCGCCGAACCAGAAGACGCCGCGTGGCCGTTCGGAAAGGCTAAGGTTGACGCGGCGCCGCGTGGATAAGTAGGAAAATAGGGTATTTTTCTATTTATTTAATTACCAGAACTTCAAAAATTCATAACTTTGTGTAGAAAAATCCTAAAAATAAAATAAAAATACCCTCTTGCTCAGTGAACAAGAGGAGAATAATGTGGAAAAGAAATCAAGTAATTTCATTAAGTATTTTATTTTTAATGATTTATTTACTCTCTGCATTGTTTTAATTCTCCATTTGCATAGGCAATTCACCATGACATGAGACCATAGGGCTTTTGAAGCCTCTGAACTTGGCAACATTCCCTGAATTTTCTAAGGTCAGAGGCCATCCCTATGAGAAGTTATTGATTTTCCAAGTTCATGTTACTATTTTGAGTATTTTAATTCCAATAATTATCATGTTGAGAAATAAATTCTAGGAAAATTTGGTGATATTTCTTATGACCAGAGGAACCTAGGAAAAATAAGTTTTGAGTTAATTCACTTGGAACAACCCTAATTGGCCTAAATACCCAAAATTGAAACTTAATTAATTAGGGTTAACCACACATCAAATTAACTTAAAAACAATTCATCACTGTCCTCTAGGGATAGGAGAACACCACATAAAAATTTGAAACCAACTGGACTTGGTTTGATCCACCAAATGGGTTGATTAACCCTCTTAAATAAATTTGAACTTTAAAAATTCATAACTCACAAAATACTTTTAAAAAATTCACAAAAATGATTTTAGAGCTTCTCTGATATCAGAGGAACTTAGGAAAATTAAAATTATAATTTTCTAAAAAAGTTGATTTTATCATTATTTTAATATTTTTAATAATTAAAAAATAATAAAAATCATAAAAATATTAAAAATCACCAAAATATCACATTTTGAATTCTAATCATTTAGGATCAAACTAAATATTTTTCTTAAGTCCCTAGGGTAAGATATTGAATTTTAAAGGCTTAATGTAATTTTTAATATTAAAAAATGTATTTTCCAAGCTTTTCACTAAAATAATTCTAATAAATCAAAGAAAAATCAGAAAAATACAAAATGTGTTTCTCTGAACTCCTTGAGATCAGAGAGATCTAAGAAAAATATAAAATCCATTTTTCAACTTTAATTTTATTTTAAAATTAATTAATGCTCCAAAACTCAAAATAATTCTAATAAATAAAATATAATTCAAAAAATCACCAAACTTGGTCCAAATGGTCCTCTAGTCATTAGGAATATTTCATAATTTTCTTAAGGACAGAAACATTTCCTTGGTCATGTTATTGAATTTTCCTTGAAAACCCCTATTTTCCATTAAAAATAATTACATAAATAAATTAAATATAGAAAAATCACATTTTCTCCTCTAATGTCTTAATTGATATGTGAGTAAGGTTGCATAAAATTTTCAAGTTCATTTGAGCTTAATTTAGTGAGTTATAGAATTATTAAGCTTGAAGGGTAAAAAGATAATTAAAAATTTCAACCCTTAATTAAAATTTTAGGATTAATCAAAGGGGAGGGTAAAATATTTGATTTTAAACTGATTTTTGGATTATTGAAACTTAAATGATTAAGGGTAGAAATCTACTAATCATTTCAAATATAATTAAAGTAAAACTTTAATTAATTAATTAATTGAAATTTTGGGAGAATAATAGAAATTGGAATTATTAAAGTAGGGATATTATTTAAGAGGATATTTATTCTTTACTTTAAAAATCCCTAAATAAATCACTTCAATAATACTTAAGTCTTAATTAAAAAATTAAAAGAATAATCTCAATTAAATTAAAATTGAAATTAAATTAAAATCAAATTAAATTAAATTAAAAGAAAAATAAATTGAGATCAAATTAAGTTAAATTAAACTAAGTTAAATTAAATTAAATTAAATTAAATTTAATTAAAATTGAAATTAAATTAAGTCAAATTAATTTAAATTAAATTAAACCAAATTAAAAATTAAATTAAATCAAAATTAAATTAAATTAAAATTAAATTAAATTAAGATTAAAATTAAATTAAATTAAATTAAACTAAATCAAATTAAAATTAAGTTAAATTAAAATTAAATAAAATTAAATTAAATTAAATTAAATTAAATTAAAATTATTTAATAACAAACCTAAATGAAATCATTAAGAATTAAATCTAAAATGACTCGAACACTATTCCAAACTTAAAACTAATTTTTTATAATTAAGTCAAAATTAAAATTAAATCATTAAGTTTAAATCATTAGAATACTTAATAATTTGATTTGCCCTTTTAAAGCTCTTATTATTATAACTCTTAAATGAGGTATCAAGTGAAGTGTTACTTCACTCATAGGATATTCAAATGTCCTAGTTTACTGAGCAAGAGAGCAAAACTTAAACCTCTGGATGATTAATTCACTTGTATAATTAAATTCTCTTGAACTTAAAACAATCATAGAGGTATTGAAAAAATGTTTAAGACCATTCTTAAGCACTTCCTCAATATGATAAGATGTTTATAAGAACAATTGAATTTAATTGTTTCTTTGATTAAGAAAATCGTTCTTAAACCAAAACACAAGAACCTAGACGTCATAGGAGATGACTAGCTATAGGATTAGGACTTTGGTAGACAACCAAAAATCTTTCCCTTAGCTTTACCTAGATGCTTGTTGGAATATTTAAATGCCTTAACATGTGTTTCAAGTGCAGCTTGGGATGACGGGAAGACCCTCCAGGTACGCTTTTATTTTATTGTAATTTACTTTATTGCAATTTACTTACATGCACTGTACTTTACTTTTATTGCATGATAAACAAGTCTGTTGCATGAAAACCAAAACCTTTAGGATAGTCCCTGAACTGAAACCAAAATTAAATTAAAAATCATTACAAGATAAAATTCACCGCCACAACATTTCAAAATATAAAACAACTTAAAACTTAATCACAAACAGAACAACAAAACTATAATTGCAACTAAATTAAAACGTCTCGTTGAATGACCGGAAATACCTCGGATGATGTAACCCACGTGTTGCTAACGGGATTTCCCAAGGTCTAAATGAAAGTGTGGAACTCATTTAGTTGAGTTTAGCAAATTCATCTGGACTAAGTGAATTCAATGAAAATAACGGTGTCGGGATGACGGAACCGTGGGATCTTAATCGGTTCTGTTTAAATAACTTTAAGATTTGTTTTAATTAAAATATTAAAAACACTTGGACTTTAAGATTTCTAAACCAAAACACTTTTCTCATCTCTTGATTTTCACCTTCTATAACTAAACCTCTGCAACAACAAGGAGCTTGGAGCACGGTGGGCAGCACGACCATCTTCGTCAGCAAAACAACTCTACATCAGCTAAACATTCCTAGAATTAAACAACAAAGCCATAGGATTTCGAGGTAGTTTTCCTAGTGCAACATAAATCCTCAACTCTTCATTAGGCATTTGCATGATCATATCATGTAAATTAATCCCTAACCGGTCTTAAGACTCCGAGGTAGTCGTTTGATACGACATAAGCCCTCACATCTTCAAGGCTATTTGTATGATTATGTCATACTAATATAAGTCCCAATTAATTAAAATTGGCAGGATTGCAACATTAAATAATCTTCTCAAATTCAAGCCAAACAAAAGGATAGTTTGGGAAGTTGCCAAGATTCTTCTTGGATCCTCAGCTTCTCCTACTTCTCTTCCATTGGACTCTTGAAAATAAATGTTCCAAATTTGATCCATTCCCTATTAAAATTTCCAAAATTCAATCCTTTGAAAACTTTAAGCTTTGAAATTCTTGAGAGCAAAACCACTGATCATTATCGAGAGTTTTCTTAAATGATTCACTTCATCTAAGATGTAATTAACTATAGGGACTTGCCCTTATAGGGAACTTTAAGAACCCAGGTAATATAAACCCTGCTTAATTCATTTATATTAAGTAGGGGAACTTGTCGGCTTATAAAATAGGTTCGCAGACCAAATGGATGTCACAAATCTTCTAGTTTATTTAATCGAGCCCCATCATCAAGCGAGTGTGTCTATTCTCCGGGATAGATATATAGTTTGTGGTGCGGTGCTCGTTTATATAAACTATTTGGGATGTGAGATCGGTTTGATTTCATATCTTAAAATTTTCAAATTTAAAATTATTTTCAAAATCAAATACTACTTTTCAAATTATTTATTTAAACTAAATTAAAAATTCGCCAACAATTTCTGTAGGCGACCTCTTTTCAAAAATACAACACTCAACCTAAAAATATGCCGACATTGACGAATAAGATCTTCAGCCAGTTTTATATACTTTCGTGATTGACTTTATTGATGATATTTTGGTGTATTCAAGGGATGAAGTCAACCAGACAAATCATTTACATGTTGTGTTGTCAGTTTTAAAAGGAGAGTACACTTAATGCTAACTTTCTTAAATATGAATTTTGACTTAAAATGTGTGGCTTTTCTTGGGTACATTATCAGTGGAGACAACATATCTATAGATCAAAATAAGATCAAGGTGATTATAGATTGGCCAAGACCTTCGACTGTCACTAAGGTTAGGAGTATTGTAGGTCTGACTGTTTATTAAGGAGATTTGTCGAGGGATTCTCATAAATTGATATGTCACTATCAATTTTGACTCAAAAGGCAATGAAATTTGAATGGTCACATCGTTGTGAGGAGGGTTTTAAGAAGCTGAAGACTTGTTTAATGTCTACTATAACTTTAACCATTCCTTCATATTCTAATGGGTTTCAGATTTTCAGCGATGCATTTTTAAGGGGTTTGTGTCGTGTACTCTGGTAGCATGAAAGGTTATTGCATACGCATCACAACAATTGAAGAATCATGAAAAGAACTATCCCACACATGATTTGGATCTTGCAACGGTTGTTCTACACATAAGATATGGAGGCACTTTCTGTTTGGAGTTAAATGCATAGTTTTTACTGACCACCAGTGTTTGAAGTATATTTTTACTCAAAAAGAACTGAACTTGAGGCAGAAGAGATTGTTAGAGCTTATTAAAGATAGATATTTAGTACCATTCAATTTGCAGTGTGTTACAACTGCAATATTATACTTTATTTTATTTACAATTGTCATCATTAGTCTCTGCTTTATTAATTCAATTAAAGTATTACTCAAACTTTCTTTAAGTCGTTTAAAACGATCGAGCCATATACAAACGTAATTTGAATCTTATTCAAATTATGTTATAATCGTATATAAACCTATTTTGAATCAGGACAAATGGTTATAATATGATTTAGAATAATACTTGAAAATGAGCCAAATTTTTTCCACATATGATCTCAATTTTGGCTAAACTTATTTTGAATTTTGTTCAAATTAGATTTAAGGTCTATTTGAGGCAGCTGCAGTTCATCCAGCTTATCCAGATAAGCAGTTTATTCTGATAAACTGCTGATAAGCAGCTAATCTTGATAAGTTGTTTGTCTGTTTGGTTTGAGCGTTTGTAAAACAGTTGATTTGCATCTGTTTGTGGATAAATGACCATTATGCCCCTGAACTAAATAAGCTGGTAAGTTGTTTGATTTCTACAGTTTGAGAGCAGCAGATTCACAGCTGTTTGTAGAAAAATAATAATTTATACTTATCTTTATTGCTAAAATTAGAGCCGCCAACTCTTGAATCTCATAACAAATATAAATCTTATTTTAAAATATAAATTCTTATTTTCAAACCTATAAAGAATTCCTTTATTTTCTTTCTTTATTCTCTTATTTTCAAGATAATATTTAAATAACCAATAGTTCAAAACAGGAATTATGTTTTCAAATAACAGTAATTGCTGATACGAGACTATTTCTAATAGTTTTTAGTACAACATAAATTATATTACAGATCAAATCATTAACATATACACATCTCAACCATAATATTAATTTTGTTTAATACAGAAAGTAAACTCAAATAAAAAAAAAATATGTAATAGTAGATGTAGAGAACGAAGCGAAGAACTTCTTAAAACCCTTATTTTATTATGCAATTAGCAGAAAGTACAGTCAAATATATATAGATTACATGCCAATTGATATCAAACTAACATTAGATAATTAAAACCGAAAAAAAAAATAATTTCATAACAGTACAAAATTTTGTTGCTCACTTAACTTAAAATAGAGTTCAAGATACTTAATTAACATGAAACTACAATTAGTAACAGGATTATAACATTTAATTTAAAATGCAAAAGCAACATCTCATGAGAACAGTTGTTTGGTTGGTGCACGATCGAACGCCCGACAACATTATGCGGTTGAGAAACATTCAAAGTAGAAGTGATGTTCTCCGATTGCGATACCGTGTCTGATTGGGATAAGGTTGAATCCGAAGGCGTGTCTGCCCACCTGAATAACTTGCAGTCGTCCAGTCCCAGTTTCCACCTCGGGCAAGAACTGTCATCCATAGCTACGTTGCTTGTGTGACGTAAGTAGCAAGGACGGCAGTCCGCAGAGCACATCACTTGCCCAAACTTTCCTGAATACCTGAAACTCATCATCCTGCAATTATTAAAAAGAGACTAGATCAGTAAAAAAAATAGAGAAACAAAGAAAATGTACTTACCATATTGTGGACACAACAGTTGCCGATAACTTCTATTTTATCTTAATACATTTAGTTATGGACTCTTCTTATTTTTAAGCACAATTTTATAACCCAGAAATACAACGAGAATTACATAGAATTGCTAGATTAAAATATAAAAAAATAAAAAATACAAGAGGAACGATAGGAATGAATGTACTAAAATTCAAACTTCTATCTGTAACCACATGAGTAAGAGCCAATCCAAATCTCCTTGTCCGGAGGCCTTATATCCATTTCAACCATAACCCTTGTCTGAAGGCCTTATATCCATTTCAACCATAACCCTTTTAGTTTCAATGATTCTGTCAGTTTGAAAAGCTGCAAATTTATGATGCAAATGATGTTGCAATATGCATTATTGATTTAGATGCTTAAACAACTGTCTTGATGGTCACATTTTACATTCAATACTCTTACTTTCGCAATTTACATAATTGAATTAGTTCTAAAATTGAATGTGGAACCATGCAAAAATTACCAGGGCCTTAATTGAATTTAGAATACGCTAAACCATTGATTTGAAGCCATGAGAAATTCAAATTCATCCTCCTTTTCAACATAAATCCACCTTTTAAGCCTTCTCCTCCTCTAATTAATTGAGACCATAATGTGGCGCACAACAACAACAACAGGAAAAATGATTTCATAATTTACTAGCCATTAAATATGATTTAAATATTTCACCAAGCTGCCTGTCATTTCATTAAAAAGCAGAAGTTTGTAATCAGCTTATTCAAGCCAAAACCCTCTAAAAACTGACTCAATACTTAAAAGTTAGCATAGTTTTAACCAGTAACACTAAAATATTGGGGAAAGAAGCATGTAACTTCTGCCACCATTAGAGAGAAGCATGTAACTTCTGCCACCATTTTTTTCAAGGCCTAAAACTTTGAAAAAAAATGAAGTTTTTAAAATGTGCTTCCATCACCTTAACAATCATTTTCTAATTCTATTTTATCAAGATCCAACTCTATTTTATAAAATGTGCCTCTTCATAATAACAAAATTTTGGGTCCAAACTCTTAAAAAACTGTCTCCGAGTTGAGTTTCCGAGCAACTTCACATACTTCAAATACACATCTTTGTCTTCCATAACACCAGGATATGTATTAAGGAGCTTAATACATTCCTTAATTGAGTTTTCCTTTGATGGTTCAGACCTGGCTTTGCAGGATTCAGTGATTGTCTCTATGGTACCTCTGAGGAATGCGACTCTTTTTTTTTCCACTCTGGGCTCTTTGTCCCGCCAGTGGATTGAACATCTGTGTTGATTTGGCTGGGACCTTCTCCTGACTCACCTATATGCTCGGTTTCCATGTTCAAGGGTAGGCTGTCAAAGCCCTGGTCGTTTGGGGTCAAAGCATAGGCTCCCGTTGCGACAACCCCAGTGAACATGCCATCTAACTTCTCCTCCATAACTGGATCAATGTCGTTGTCAGCATATTTTTAGGTTGTGTGTTGTATTTTAAAAAAGGGTCGCCAACAGAAGTTGTCGACGAATATTCAGATTTTAAATTTAATTTAAATATATATATAATTTGAAAAGTAGCATTTGGTTTTTTTTTAAATAATTTTAAGTTTGAAAATTTCAAGTAATGAAATCAAACTAATCTCACATCCCTAAAAGTTTATATAAACGAGCATCGCACCACAAACCGTGTATCTATCCCGAAGAATAAGCACACTGCTTGATGATGGAACTGATTAAATAAACTAGAAGATTTGTGACATCTGTTTGGTCTGCGAACCAATTTTATAAGCCGACAAGTTCCCCTGCTTAACATAAAGGAATTTAGGAGGGTTTATATTACATGGGTTCTTAAAGTTCCCTATAAGGGAAAACCCCTATAGTTAATTACATCTTCAATGACGGGAATCATTTAAGAAAACTCTCGATAATGATCAGTGATTTTGCTCTCAAAAATTTCAAAGTCTAAGGTTTCAAAGGATTGAATTTTGGAATTTCAAAATGGATTAGCTCAAATTTGGAACAGTTTATTTCAGGAATTCAAATGAAAAGAAGTAGGGGATGTCACAGACCTGAAATGAACTTCGGTGACTTCCCGACTATCCTATTGTTTGGTTTCAATTTGAGAGTATATTTAATGTTTCAATCCTGCCAATCTTAGTTAATTAAGGCTTATATTTGTAGAATATGACCATACAAATAGCCTAAAAAATGTGAGGGTTTATGTCGTACCAAACGGCTACCTAGGACTTAATTTGCATAACACAATTATGCAAATGCCTAACGAAAGGTTGAGGATTTATGTTGCGCTAGGCAAACTACCTCGAAATTCTATGGCTTGGTTATTTAATTCTAAGAAATGTTTTATTGAAGTAGACCCAAGTTTTGCTGACGAAGATGGTCGTGCTGCCCACCATGCTCCAAGCTCCTTGTTGTTGCAGAGATTTAGTTTAAGAAGGTGAAAATCAGGAGATGAGAGAAGTGTTTTGGTTTAGAAAAGTCTTAAGGTTCAAATGTCTTAATGTTGTAATTAAAACAAATCTTAAAGTTGATTAAGCAGAACCGATTAAGATCCCACGGTTCCGTCATCCCGGCACCGCTATTTTCATCGAGTTGAATTTGCTAAACTCAACTGAATGAATTCCACACTTTCATTTAGACAATGAGAAATCTCGTTAGCAACACATGGGTTACATCATCCGAGGGATTCCCGATCATCCAACGAGACATTTTAATTTAGTTATAGTTGTAGTTTTGTTGTTCTGTTTGTGATTAAATTTTGAGTTGTTTTTTATATTTTGAATGTTGTGACGGTGAATTTTATCTTGTGTTGATTTTAATTTAGTTTTTGATTTCAGTTTTGTGACTATCCTAAATGTTTCAGTTTTCATGCAGGGTGACTTTCTTGTTTAACATGCAAGAGAAGTAAAGTACAATGCAGGTAAATAAATCGCAATAAAATAAAAGCGTACCTGGAGGGTCTTCTCGTCATTCCCGGCTTCACTTAAAATACATGTTAGAACATTTATATATTTCAAGGAAAGCACTTAGGAAAAGCTAAGCAAAGGTTCTGGTTGTCTACCAAAATCCTAATCCTACCGCTAGTCAATTTCTATGACGTCTAAGTTCTTGTGTTTTGTTAAGGATGATCTTTTTCATCAAAGAACAATTAAGTTCAATTGTTCTTCTAAAATGTCTCATTATATTGAGAAAGTGCTTAGGACGAACCTTGAACATCTTTTCAATACTTCTGAGATTGTTTCGGGTCCAAATGAATTTAATTGTACATGTGAATTTAATCATCCAAAAATTTAGTTAAATTTTGTTTCTTGCTCAATGAACTTGGACATTTGATTGTCTGATGAGTGAAGTGACATTTCACTTAACGCTTCATTTAAGAGTTATGATAATAAAAGTCTTTAGGGGTAACTTGGTTCATTAAAGATTTTAACCAATCTTAATCAAAGTTTTGAGTTGAAGAATTAAAGTGATTTTGATTTAATTATAAAGTTTTAGTTGGTCCTTTTAGGTGTTTTAAATCATTTTGAGTTGAAAAAGTGTTCAAGCTGTTTAATTCAGTTAAACCTTTATGTTTTAAATGATTTTAATATTTTAGGTTAATTTTAATGTTTTAAAATGATTTAATTTATGATGTTTTAATCATGAACTGTTCTAGGTTAATCTTTGATATTTCAAATTATTTAAGTTGAAAGAGGTGTTTAGGTTATTTAATTTCATTAAATTTTAATGATTCAAATTTGGTTTAAATTAATCATAGTTCCTTAGGTTAAATTAAATTGGTTTGGTTTTCACATTTTTTTGTTATTAATTGTTTTTAGATTTATTTTTATGTTACAAATTTGTTTTAAGTTTGTTTCCAAGTGATTTCAAATTAGTTTTAATGTTTTAGATTTATTTTATTTTGATTATTAAATCATTTAATGTTTTAAGCTTTAACTTAATTAAAAATTATCTCCTTTTTAATCATTAATTTTGATCATTATTTCTCTATAGTTAATTAAAAGTTGAATATTATTGGAGTGATTCATTTAGGGATTTTAAATTAAAGAATTGATATCTTCTTAAATCATATGTCTAATCCTAATAATCTAAATTTTAATTATTCTCCCAAAATTTAAATGATTTAATTAATTAAGGTCCCATTTTTTATTTATTAAAAGTGATTAATGGGTTTCTACCCCTTAATTCCCTAAGTTTCAATCATCCAATAGAAAATTAAAATCAAATATTCATCCCTCCCTTTGATTAAGCCTAAAGCATTAATTAGAGTTAAAATCCTTAATTACTTTTATGCCCTTTTAAGCATGTTCACTCCATAACTCACTAAATTGAGCTCAAATGAACTTGAAATTTTTATGTCATCTCACTCACATGTCCATTAGGACATTAGAGGAGAAAAAGTGATTTTTCCATTTTTAATTTAATTTATATAATTATTTTTTGAAAAATAAGGGTTTTCAATGGAAACTCAACAACAAGACCAAGGTAAGGTTTCTGTCCTTAAGAAAATTATGGGATGTTCCTACTGACCAGAGGACCATTTAGACTAATTTTGGTGATTTTTTGAATTATATTTTATTTATTATAGTAATTTTAAATTTTGGAGAATTAATTATTTATAAAATAAAATTAAAGTTGAAAATTGAGTTTTATATTTTTCTTAAATCTAGTCTCAAGGAGTCCAGAGAAATAAATTCTATAATTTTCTGATTTTTTTTATTTATTAGAATTATTTTAGTGGGAATGTTTGAAAATTCATTTTTTAACATTAAAAATTACATTAAGCTTTTAAAATTCAATATCTTAACCTAGAGACTTAGTAAAAATATTTGGTTGGTTCCTAAGTGATTAGGGAGAAAAATATGACATTTTTGTGATTTTATTTAATTTTTTAATTATTAAAGTATTAAAAATAGGGTTAAAAATGAAAATTTTTAGAAAAATCTAATTTTAATATTCTTAGACTCCTCTGGTACCAGAGAGCCCACAAAAACCAATTTGGTGAAATTTTGAAATGTATTTTGGATTATATGAATTTTTTAATTTTTAATATAGTTATGTCACTTATTTAATTCATTTAATGGGTTAAATTAATTCCAATTGACTTGAAATTTTTATGTGAGGTTCTCTGCATCCTAAATGATAATGAAGAATTGTTTTCAAGTGATTTTGATGTGTGGTTAATCCTAATTAATTAAAATTCAATTCCAAGGGTTTAGGCTAATTAGGGTTATTCTTAAGGAATTAAATCAAACCATAATTTTCCTAGGGTCCTCTAGTCTAGAGATACCTCCCCTAATTTTTCTGAAATTTTCTAAGTAATATGCTAATTACTAGAATTAAAATACCAAAACAGACACATAATCTTAGAAATTAGGTAACTCTCCATAGAGATGGCCTCTGGTCTTGAAAAATTCAGGGAATGTTCCCAAAAACAGAGGCTACAAAAGCCCTATGGTCTCATGCCATGATGAATTATGTATGTAAATGGAGAATTAAAACATCACAGAGGGTATTTAAATAATTAAAAATCATAGACTCAACAAATTAACTTAATTTTTTTCACATTATTCTCCTTTATTCACTGAGCAAGAGGGTATTTTTAGTTTATTTTTAGGATTTTTCTATGCAAAGATATGGAGTTTTGAAGTTCTGGCTATTTAAATAATTCAGAAAAACCCTAATCTCCTACTTATCCAGCGCGGTGCCTCGTCATCCTCGACAGCTCCGAAACTCCACGCGGCGCTCTTTCATTCGAAGCTGTCATTTGAGTCAGTGTCACACGGCCCGTGATTCATGTTCCATCTCCTCGTACGACACCATCTGAGCCGTCTGTTGAAAAAACATGCGATCGAACGGTCCATGGTCATCGTCTCTGCCTGGTGTGTCCTGAGAGCCGTCCACCTTCTAACCCTAAGATCTCACTCGATACTTAACCAAATCGAGTGCGGTTTCTTCCTAGATGCTCATCTAGCCTAGAGGAGTCTATCGATACGGCTAACAGGCATCGAAATCAAGTGAAACAAAATGGAGAATTGCTGGAAGCTCGGGAGCAAGGGGAGTTTCTATACCTTGGTCCAAGAGGTGAAGCCTCGATTGGATGTGCTCGGCACGTTCGTTGGAGCTGGAGAGCCTAGGGATGAAGCCTCTGGTCCTAGTGAATTGTCTAGGTGTGACTTCATCCAAGCCCGATTTCAAAGCTTGGCTGATGGGAGGAATGGCTGGCCTGGTGAGGGGGCTTTCGTTGGGGAACTTCTTCCCTTTGTCTGGTGAAGGTGTAGAGTCAATAAATTTGAAGATTGACTCACTGTGGTGAAGTGTCCTGGTTTTGGGCTTAAAATTGAGCTCAGAAATTGAACTTACAGAGGGGGTTTTGGGCTGGATTTCAGTGGGGATCAATTGCTCTAAGTTATGAGAAGAGTTTAGGATCAATTGGGCAGAGTTTTTGTAAGGTCCAGTGCATCCAAAAAAATTTGGTCGTGGAGGTGAGGAGTTTAAATAGCCATGGCTAGAGGGCTCACCAGGGCAAGTTAAGGGCTGAGATCAGCTGCCTAAGGGAGGAGAAGAACAACCATGGTATCCACTTGGTTTGGGACAACTCAGCTGGCTAAATTTGAATTTTTGAATCAAATGGGTGCTCACGGGTGTGGTGTTTTCCGGCGACCCAGGTGGCTGGCCGGTAGGCATGGGTCACCATCTTGACCAGTGAGGTCAGGGTTTGAGTTTTGTGCAAACAATTGGCATTGGCCATGTGTTTAAGGCTTGATTTAAATGGAATGGGGGGAGGGCTAATTTTGGGCTTAAAATGTTCAAGCCATGGAAATGGGTTGGGTGCACCCATCAAAGTCTGATTTTGGGCTGAGGGAATCAGTTGGGTCAACTAGGAAAGGGTGGTGAAGTCCCCATCCATGAATATTTGGATTATTCATTGGTTAAGGTGAAGCATGGGTAAGGTTAATGATTTTTAAGGAGTGCTTAAAGGCTTTCCTCCTTTTTCCACTTATGGGGTGTTGACAAACCTAAGATTCTCATGGCTTTCATGTGGCTTGTGCATAGCTCCAAGGCTTGCTCATGGCTTAGGAATGGCTTAGCTTAAATTCATGGAAATGGGTTTTAGAAGTTTTGGCATTTATGGGTGATTTGGCATGAGACTTAATTTAGAATTATTTGATGATTAATTTAGGACTTAGGGGATGATATCAATTAAAGGAATGATGAGAAAAATGTCACATGGGCTTTGGAATAGATTTTGGGCTTTTTCAAATTTGGTTAAAATGGGCTTTTAAATGTCTTATGGAAGTGAGCTTTTAAGTTTTAAAAATAAATTTATGAATACAATTTTATAAAATATTATGCCAAATAAATGTTGCATTTTATTTAGGGACGTCTCATGAAAATTCTAGAAAATATTTGATGTCGTTTAGGGTCGAATTGGGTTTAATTTGGGTCTTTTAGTAATAGGGTCAAAGTGGATCAAATTGGGCTAACTTGGGCTAAGGTTGGGCTAATGTTGGTTTTGATGTAAAATTAATGTTTCAAAATGTTTATGGAGGTGTGAAAAAGAGTTTTCAATTTTGGTTGAGTCTTAATTTTGGGATTTGGGCCTGTTTGGGTTCATGGTTGGTTTAAGACAATTTGGGGAGTTTTGGTTTGGGTTAGGCTTGGGTGGAGTTCGGGTCCAAATATTGGGTAAATTAAGTTAGAGTTTTGTTTGTGGGGATGTTTGGAAGATTTAAAAACAAATTTGGGGAATATTGGATGACATTTGGGTTGAATTTGGGATGGATTGGGTTGGTTGGTCATTTTGGGCCTTAAAGGCTAATTTGAGACTTTTGATCAAATTGGGTTAAATTGACAAAATTGGTCTATGTGACAGTTAAACAAAATGAAATTGAGAATATTTTGGATTTTTTGAAATTTGTTGAGAATTTTTGAAATTTTTGGATTTTTGGGTTAAAAATGGTATTTTGGGTATTTGGAGGTTATTTGGAGGGTATTGGGGTATTTTGGGTTAAAAATTGTATTTTAGGATTTTTAGGAATTTTGGGTAATTTTTAAGAAGTTTTGGAGAGTTTTGGGGTTGTATGGGCAATTTAGGTAATTTTGGGTTGGTTTGGTGGGTTTAGGGCCCTGGGGGTCAAAAATTGAAATTTGGCAAAAAGAAAGATTGATTGGATGTGAGTAAAATGAAACCATTTTGGTTGAGCCATGAAACCATATTAAGCTCACAAGAGCCATGAGAGGACTCATTTTAGGCACTCAATATGTTGTTCCTAACCATCTTAGCCAGGTACTTAGGGGTTAAGGTTCATCCATATGAGTTACCTATATGAGTGAGGGAGTTGAGTTGGGTGAGAGTGGTTTTAGGATTTGGAATGTGTGTGAGAGTGTGGTATGTGCAAGTTTACCTTCACCAATACCAGGCCACCCAGGGTAATCCTAAGGCCAAAGAATCCTATAGGAAACTCATCCTTTAAACCTCCATATATTGGTTTTGACCCTCCAGGTGGCCTGGGGGTTTACAATCAAACATGTGGGGTTTGAAGGGAGTTAAGAAGTGTTTGAATTTCTAAGTGGTGGGTTCCATCTCTAGTCTGCTAGGATAGTCAAAGGGAAAACCTATAGCTAGATCCTAAGCACTAAGGAGAGAGATCAGACCTCACAAAAAATGAGGTCAACAACCGTTCAATTTGATTTTTTTTGCTGTTGACACTACTTGTAATATAATAACAATTTTTTAGTAATTCAGTTCAAAGTGATAATTTATGCAATAAGTAATCTATGTATGTATTTACCTGTAATCTCTCAGCCCACCAAGCCTCTAGTGCATTAATTGTCCATTTGAGTGGATCCCAGCCTAATCTCGTTGATCCTCTTTTAAGTTCTTTCCAAAATTTCCACTCATTTTTTAATTGATCTCACTTGTTCTTTAGTTTCATGCGATCATAATCCTTTCCAGTCACTTCCTTGAATTTAGAAATAAGATTCTGTCAATCTTCTTTACTAAAATGCGTGGTGGGCCTATTACCCAACTCGACCTCCCTCAGACAAAGATCACAAAAGTAATAGTGGTATCTCTATCCCACAAGGCCGATACTCTGGTCTCTTTAGATATACTCATGTTGACTGTGAGATGAACGAGCTAGAATGAAATTAGTATTATTCAAGAGAGAAAATGTCAGCCTAAACACTACTATAAATCTAACAACATCTGAATTTGATAAATCTATATTTACCAGAATCACAAAATCCTACTTAAATTTAAGGGTCTCGTTCCAGCCAAACAACCACTTATTATTTCAATTTATGAAAGAAGAGTACAAACTAATTACAACAGAAGCATAACTTATGAAAAAAAAAGTTCATAAATGACAAAAAATCAGCAGATGAAAAAAGGGAATCAATTTTCTAACCAATCTGTAAGATAAATAACTGACCTAGCCAAGACTGCCAACCATCACAATCTTAAATAGTTCGCGCACCAAACACTGGCCACCTCACACCTTTTAAAAATCATTATTACACGAAAATATATTCAATAATTATACAAAAGAACCAGCCAAAAATGTACTTTAAGGTGGCTCCTGCAAAGGGAATTGACAATCACACAATGTACAAATAACAGATTGTGTTTAGCTAATCGATTTCACACCAATTTCCCTCTTCATTCATATCCCAACTTTTTAAAAAAACTAGAAAAGATAAAGTTATCCTAGAGTATTTTTAGGTTATTCCTAGAGTATTTTTAGGTTATTCCTAGCATATTTTTAGGTTATTCCTAGGTTATTTTTAGGTTATTCCTAGGGTATTTTTAGGTTATTCCTAGGTTATTTTTAGGTTATTCTTAGGGTATTTTTAGGTTATTCTTATTGTATTTATAGGTTATTCCTAGGGTATTTTTAGGTTATTCTATTTTATTTTTAGGTTATTCCTAGGTATTTTTAGGTTATTCCTAGGTTATTTCTAGGTAATTCCTAAAAATAACAGAATGTGTTTAGCTAACCGATCTCACACCAATTTCCTTCTTCATTCATATCCTAACTTAAAAAAAAAACTAGAAAAGATAAAGTTATCTTAGAGTATTTTTAGGTTATTCCTAGAGTATTTTTAGGTTATCCCTTTAGGTTATTCCTGGGGTATTTTCAGGTTATTTCTAGGTTATTTTTAGGTTATTCCTAGGGTATTTTTAGGTTATTCCTAGTTTATTTTTAGGTTATTCCTAGGGTATTTTTAGGTTATTCCTAGGTTATTTCTAGGTTATTCCTAGGGTATTTTTAGGTTATTGTTAGGTTATTATGATGTAATTTATGGGGTATTTTAAGGTTAGTCCTGGGTTATTTTTAGGGTGTTGCTGGGTTATTAAGTTAAGCCTGGGTTATTTTGATGTTTATGCCGGTTTATTCATATTAGATTGCATTATTCAAACTTAAGCCTCACTCGAAGGCCGGGAATAATTAATTGGACACAACGGCTTGAAACAGGAACGCCTACATACAAAAATACATTTTTATTTCATATTTTAAAACATTAAAAAGATGTAATCATCTCAAACCAGGGAGTGTAAAGTTATTGTGGGACATTTGAAACCAGAAAAAATGCAGTAAAACATAAAAAAAAAATTGCAGTAAAACATCAAAAAAATACAGTCATCCCTTACCCAGGGAATCATCTAAACGACAAAAAACTTCCAAAAAAAAAATGAATCGTTTGGATAAGCAGCTACCCAAAGGCAATCTTCTAAACGAGAAAAGGCTATCATCATGCCAGATTGTAGAAATTGCAAGGTAAGTCGTAAGATTGCTACAGATCCAACATTACCCTTACGCTTAGGGTTCTCGGGAAATGGGGGAGAGGAGGGAGGAGAGCAGAGGAGGGAGGAGAGGAGATAGGAAGAAATTTTTTACCTGAGGAGAGCAGTTTCTCGCCGAAATAGGGGAGCAACGACGGATTGGGGCGCGGTCGATAGAAAGAGCTAGGGAGACGAAAGAGATAGATCGCGAGGCAGGGTTGTAATAGCGAGCCGTGCGAACACGATGCACAAGGGTATGGCCGCGATCGATGTTTAGTTCAAACATAACAATTTTGTTTTCAAAAACGCAGTTCAAACACGCGAACCAAACACTAAGGCATCGTTTTCAAAAACACCGCCGCAGTTATAAGCTGTCCCAAACGCGCCCTTAAACTAATTTTGATTGTGTCCAGTAAAAAGTGACAGCTGGGGCTGTAAAAAAGCTCATTGTTTGCGAACAACTCATGTTTGATTCGTTCGTTAGGCAAACAAGTCGACCACGAAAAAGTTTTTTAGCTCGATTTATAAACGTGATGAACAAGATCAAATATTTGCTTGTTCTTGTTTGATTTTTTTTTGCTTGAATAATTAAATAAAAGTATTTATTTATATATTTTTATATTAATTTTTATGTATTACAAAATGCTAAAATTTATTATTTATAAAAATTATTTGGGTGTTGTGATTATAATATATATAAGTTTTGGTGTTAGATAAGCAAATAAACAGGATTTAGGTGGAATGTGTGTAAATGTCTCTAAAATATTAATATAGGGCTGTCAAAACGGCTCTTTGTTCGCGAACAGCTCGTGTTCGGCTTGTTAAGGAGCTCGTGTTTGATTCGTTTGCTTATTTAACAAGCCTAACACAAACACTTCTTTTGTGCTCGATATATAAACGAGCCGAACACGAACAAAGATTTGTTCATTCGTATTCGGCTTGTTTTGGCTCGAAATAGTACTCATTGATTATATATATATAGTTTTAAAAAATTTAATTGGCTACAAGTCTACAAAGATTTATAATCAATTAAAATTATTAATTTAAAAATAGAATAAAAATATATTAAATTATATTTAAATGATATTTTAATATAAACAATAAAATTAAAATCTTGCTCCAACCCTTAATATCCTATGACTGCGTCATTTAAGTTATCAAAATGATTTTTTTCGCGAACAACTCATGTTCGGATCGCTAAGCAAACGAGCCGAACACAAACACACTCTTTGTGTTCAACATATAAAATAATTAAACACAAACAGTGATATTTTTTTAACTAGCCGAGCACGAGCTGAGCTGGGCTCGCCCGTGTTCGATTCAATGTATGTAAAGCCCTTTTCTCCCAAAAAACAGTCTTTGCAAGCTAGACTCTTGTCATCACATATATAAATAGATAAAATTAGATGGTATGTATCTAAATTGCATCTACATATCTCCCAACCCAAATTTTGAGTCCCACATCGCTTAAATCATGAAATATTCCCATTAGCAAACCTATTTAAGAGTAAAAATGAAAACAAAAAACTCAATTGTCATCTTCACTGCATGATGGCATAGGAACTAAACATTCTTTTTAAAATAAAATTTTTATTTTTGAGCAAATGAGTTAGACTGATTATAGTATATAATCGAGCCCTTACCCCTAATGTTAGTATTTAAGAAAATTTTGAACTTATTTGCTGTAGAAAATAAATTGTGATTACATTAATTTAATCTTTAATTATTACATTAAAAAATAATAGTAATGTAATAAATAATCTTAATTTTTTACGACAACTGCCCCAAAATCCGCTGCACCATGAATCCTGTACTTTTAACCCCACTCGTTACTTCTGATTGCAACCCACCTCCCACGATCCAAAGCTGCCCTGCGCCTTCCGTATTCTTACCTTAACCGCGGAGCCTTTGCGGTCGATCAAATTCTGAAGAAGAGCACCGAGCCCAACAACTGCTCGACGAGATGCCCCAGCCTGAGCGAGACAGAGGTGCCGGCGGCGGGATGATCGTCCGCGTCCGCAGCCGTGATGGACTCGAGCGTGTCACCATTCCGGACGCAAACTCCGCCACCATCGGCACCCTCAAAAACCTAATCCAATCCCAGCTCGGCGTCCCCGTTCCCTCCCAGACCCTCTCCCGCGACCGCAACCTCCTCATCGCTAAGTCCCCAGAGGAAGCCGACTCCCTCTCTGACCTCACAAATTCCTCAACCCCGCTCGCAGCTCTCGGCATCTCTCATGGTTCGTTCGTCTTCCTTTCTTACGATGGGCTGCGAAGCGTTCCCGGTCCTGTTGGTGCGGCCACCGTGACCCCTGCCGGATCCTTTGGCCGTAAGATGACCATGGACGATCTGATCGCCCGTCAGATGCGCGTATCTCGCCAGGAGAACCCGCACTGCGAATCGGCCTCGTTTGACCGCGATGCCGCCCATGTATTTCAGCTATACGTCAACGAGACTGTTGCATTCGCCATCAAGCGCGGTGGCTTCATGTACGGCAGCGTCGGGGAGGGAGGTGCAGTAGAGGTCGACTTCATCTACGAGCCACCGCAGGCGGGCACGGAGGATGCCCTTACACTCTTGAGGGATCCGGAGGAGGAGAAACTCGTGGAAGCGATCGCGATGGGGCTGGGGATGAGAAGGGTGGGGTTTGTGTTCACACAAGCCGTGGGGAGGGAGGGGAAGGGAGAATACACCATGTCAAGAAGGGAGATTATTCAGGCTGCGGAACTGCGGGCCGAGGGCGGCGTCGCAGAGTGGGTGACTGCCGTGGTGAAGCTCGAAGTGAACGAGGACGGGGCGGCTGATGTGCATTTTGAGGCGTTTCAGCTAAGTGATATATGTGTTAAGCTTTTTACGGAGGGGTGGTTTGATACGGAAGCCATTGATGGTGATCCGAAGATATCTAAGATGAAGAAGGATGTTGTAGTTGGGACTAAGGATGTCAGAGAAGTGGATAATGACTTCTTCTTGGTGCCGGTGAAGATCTCAGATCACAAGGTCAGCCTGGATCTCTCATTCTTTTTCTTTTAAATTGCCGTGCATAATTATTTTGGAACATTGTTTTTTTGTTTTGTTTTGTTTTGTTTTGTTGCTTGATTTCATTTGCAGCGACTTCCGATCTCTTAATGCGCGACGAAGGTGCTCTTATGTTCGGATTATTTTGAGAAATTATATGGTAAAGGGGTTACTTGAGTAGAAACTGCTTTTCATACCTTGAGGACTGTTCATAAAATCTAGATTTTGACACCAGATGCACTGAATTTATGTGATTTAGATGGTCATTCAAGCCTTTCTTAATGAGCTCTAGAACTGTGAGGATAAACCGTGTGGAGCCTACTCTCAGTTCTAGATGGAAGAGGCGTGATGATTATTGTAATATCAGGGCTTGTTAGGCGGCCCTCTCCATTAAAATGTCTAGTCAAGCTTAGTGATATGCGGAAAGGTTTATGTAAATAGTGAATTCTTGCAGTCAAGTACGTAACATTAACCCATAGTTCATGAGGGTAGATCAAAGTTTGTTTAGTTATGAAATAATTGTGGTAATTGTGAGATCGAGAGAGATAAATCTACTTATTAGATTGAATATGATGAAAATGCTAAACTAGAATAATTATCTTTATCCACCAATCTTATCTTTTATCCTTCAACGAGTCTTTGATTTCCTTCTTCCATCATCTTCCATCTCTTTTTAAAGAAAGCTTTAGGATTGTTTCTTATATTTACCACTCTTTATTTTCATATCTTGAATTTGAAGCTCCTTATTCTCCCTCCATTTCAGAAAATTTAATTTAATTTATTTTTTTTTCTTTTGGCCACCCCTTATATGTAGAATAATGGAAGAAGTAAACACCAGTTGTTTTCTATAAATGTTCTCTATTCTTGCTTCCATGCCAAGGTGATACACTGCATCTCTAACAACTATTTTATTTTATTTTGTTTCTTTTCTTATCTCAAGAGCCTATTGAATCATAGCTACCGTTTTGGGCTTCAAATTGATCTTTAGGATGGCTCTTGTTATGATTTTTTGTTGCAAGTATTTATCGTTTTGGAAATAACGATCGCCTTAGTTGGTTTTGTTGCTGACTTGAGATCCTTTGCCCTTGGAATTAACCAATGCACTGCAAATTTACTCTCTTTTACAAGTATATATTTTTGTTCTATATGAAAGTGCACAACATTCCTTTCGCTTGTGTATCACTTGCTTAAGATCATGTCATATACATCAAATACTACCACCAAGTATTAAAAGGTGAAATAAAAAATGATGCATTTTTTCTTAATGACACTAAATGTAAGCCTCGACGTGGATTGTGGCATAGGCTTGAAATTTAGAAATAAAATTAAAAACAATATATAAATATATCATAAATCTTCAACATATTTATATCATTATCATGAACCATAAAATCACACAGTAAAAAAAAAAAAAACAAAAGCTGCAAATCTCAATCTTAGATATTAATATAAAGTGAGAACATGGAATAAAATTCAAGTAGGGTTCTCCTAAAATTTAAATTTGCTATGAGGATAAATATCTATATTGGCCTCTTCTTCACTTTCAACATCTTTAGAAGAATTGTCATAATAATTTTACTATCCTCTTATTCAACATTGTAGTCATCTTCATTGTTTCTTCAATCATTGTATTTTTCTTATTATTTCATATATCATTTAACATTGGATCCCATATAATTTTACATAAAATTATAACTCAATAATGCAACTAAATAATCCATCATAATTAGATTATTATTTTTGACTTCTTTAATGTGCAAACCCCACTTTTCTTGTTTATATTTGAATGATTATAAGCACCCAATTTAGCAGCTCTTCGTTCTCATCGTCACTCATGACAATTTATTCATCTTCAGCTTCAGATCTCTCATGATGTTTTATGTTACCCATTGATCATTAGATTGCACATCATCAACAATAAAATGATTAATTTCATCATCACTAGTTTTCTGTTCATGTGTCTTGAGTTGTTTGTCTTTTAATTTCTTATTGGACATAATATAAAACAACTTTGTCATCCATTCTACTTTCAATCGACTACTCTTCTTTGTATGCACCTAGTGAACATGCTTCAATTTTTTTCATATGCGAAAGCTAAATAGATAAAATTGAGAA
Source organism: Papilionanthe hookeriana x Papilionanthe teres (assembly GCA_022702705.1). Classification (NCBI taxonomy): domain Eukaryota; kingdom Viridiplantae; phylum Streptophyta; class Magnoliopsida; order Asparagales; family Orchidaceae; genus Papilionanthe; species Papilionanthe hookeriana x Papilionanthe teres. The sequence goes on from CM040421.1 coordinate 52,234,537, forward strand.
CTTTATAGATAAATGCTTTAAGTTCAGATATGTCTCCTTCAAATTGTACCCCAACTATTTTAGATTAGAATTTTTAGAATGTGATTAATAATTTAATATTTGAAATGTAGGAAGCTTAAAAATGAAATTATAGTTATAAAATTATAATTGCATGTAACTTTAGTAGGAGACCATATTTGTAACATTATTGGGCTGCTTTGTATCAAAATATTATGTTCTTTAAATGGAAATCTTTTAAGTTGATCAATTTCCTTCGGATATTTCATGCCAGGGACTAGCTTATGTATGCATTTATATAAACAATTTTTTACTTATTCACAAGGAATTCTAGTTGTAATGAAATTAAGAGTTAAAGTAATATAAAATTGCATGCAAATTATATGATTGTGGACGCTCTTAATTTTAATCGTTAATATTCTATATCTCTTTATGAACAGCTTCTTGTCATGCTAACTTTCTTGCTATTTTTTCTAATGTTTTATTCATAGCTCTAAAGAAGAATTTCATTATTAGAGACTTTACTATCAACAATTCTTAAAATCAGTGATCTTAAGATAAGAGTTATAGCATGCTTAAAAGAATCGTCTCTCATTATAATTCTCTTCACTTTTTTTTTTTTGTTTTTTTTTTTGTCATGAACTTTTTTCCCATTCTTTAAAATCAAACTCGGCCTCTAAAAGTTATCATAATAATAAGTTGTGAAAAATGCTGTAAATGATGGCCAGCTTAATTTTTTTATTTGTGAACTTTTTCATCAATCTCAATGGTTGTAAATAAACTTGCTTGCTATTTTTTGCTTTGAGCAAAGCATATTTATGCCATGGCAACTGCGTTGGCCTCTAAAATATCAAATCAAGACAATAAGCAGCATGTTGAATCTAATTAGAAGGAATTATTTTCTTTATTAACATTCTCATTGCAGTCTTATACACACATACATTATCTATGGCACTTGAACAATTATGCACACTCATATTCATTAAACAACAGTCCCTACGCTGCTGATTCTTAGCTTGCTCCCTGTCTTGTTTGACTTGCAACACGCACTCTCACTCTTCTTACCTATAAAATATTAAACAAACCCAAATATAAGCTATATTAAGTATATTATAGTATGTAATGTTTTTCTTTATTCTTTAATCCAGGTGGCGACGTCACATCTGACCTATTATTTGAATTTCCTAATTATGGTAAATTTTTGATGCATTGTTTTACAAATCTAAACTCAATGTCCTTCCTCATTCACCATAGATTATGTGAATTATGGCAAGCCCCAAATTTCACAACCAGTGTTATTTTTCCCGCATAGTTTTACAATTATATTGATAGTGAATGTTCAGCTTGATGAGCTTCCCTTTTTCTTGGCTTGTGTGACGGTTCAGCAATATCATAATTTTTTTTCTTTTTTTTCTTTTTTTTTTGTAAATTAGGTAATTCTCTTACTTAATTTGTAGCTTTAGTGAGTTATTCTTGGAAACCTCTTTGGGTTTGGGATGAAACCTCTAGCATTTTTTGTTGGTATGATTTTTGATTTTGTGGTGGGTATCCTGAAGTTTGCCTCTAAGATCTGTCCTGTAATAAGAATAGCTTTAAAACCTGCCTAGGTCCTTCATCTAACCCTCAATTATTTCATGAAAATAGATTTTTCTGGAGGGATATTTTGGGATTTTGCTTGCCTTGGTAATTTAATGATATTTGCTTGTGCAGTTTACTATTCTCTTGTTTTGATTTTATCTATCAGACCCGTTTAACTACAAGAGTGATAGGATTTCTAGCGTTCTTTAAATCTAGAATATGTCATTTTTTACTAAGCAACGTTTGGCTTGACATTCCACTGTATTGGTGCATTAGGGACAACTTTAGTCAAGAAAATGCTACTTTTTAGGCTTGATTGTATTTATAAATAAAGAACAAAAAATCTTCAATACTTCAACCTTGTTATTCCATTGTCTTGCATCTTTGATACCATCGTATGGAGAAATTTTTATCTTGAAAACCACTTTGTTATGCCACTAAAGTAGGAATCTTTTTATTTTGTTCCATTTTAGATGATATTGTCTGGCTAATAATGTATAAAAAATGATCCTAATTTATTTGAATTAAATGCAAATATGACACCAAATAGGACGCATTGGAGAAAAAAAGATTCATGTAGCCGACCCCACTTAGTGGGATAAAGGTTTTGTCGTTGTTGTATTGTCGGGCTCGTAATCATCAACGTTAAGGAAAATTGGTGTGTTTACGTCCTTTGGAAAGCTATTTGCTTTATGATGTTGATAACTAGACTTTCTAGCTATTTAGCCTTCTTTCAAGTCCTTTGGTTTTTCATGGAAGGTTCTTATGAATTTATGGGTTCAATGGCTTCATTAAGCTATTGGGTTTCTCCTCTTGTTATAACCTTTGTTTTATCTTCACACTTCCCATCAACAATTTAAAAATTCCACCATTTTAATTTTTAAAATGTGAAATACACCTCTTCATGCATAGTTAAGGTGGTATGTTTGTAAAAGTTGAAGTTTGGGTGTTGGATATGTAAATGCATAGAAATTGTGTGGTATGTATGTAAATCTTACAATTTTTTTTGAAGGTCTACATGTAGTTATGGCTTGCTCACTTCACATGTTGCAATTCCTAGCCGTAATTAGTAGCCATAGATATTAGTACTCTTACGTTTTTTATCTTGGCCACTAAAACAAACGTCTAGTAAGAATCAACGTCGTATATCCGCTAAGCTAAACTTATTTTTTAGCACAGTGATTCTTCTGCTTAGGATTTTACAATGCAAGCACATTCCGAAGTGTTCTCTTTGTAAGTAAACTCTCTAGCTTCCATGTTATTTTTCTTTCTAAGATTTTTTCTTTCATTCATGACTTGTTTCAATTTTTCATGTGATAAAGCCTCATAAACTGTGATTAAAGTGAGAATATTGTTTAGGCTTTCTAGGAAACTCCCATGAGAAATTGAAATCATTTAAATGATATCATGAAAGTATGATACAAGCCATGCTTGGTACATGAAAGATATCATGGTTTGATTCCCCCTCTAAAGATGAGTAGAAAAATAAGATCAAGGTTCATGAAAGATATCAACTAAGATATACAAGTTCTTTGAAGGTGGATGGTAGCACTTTTATCCCTTTTGATTTGAAGAATATCCCACTAAAATGCATTTGATAGCCCTTGGTTCAAGTTTTGTCCTATTTTTATTATAATCATATGAACAAAAGATACACCCACAAATCTTACAAATTAGAGATGATTTGGAGATTTTAGGTTAGGCTAGAATTAGTTCAACATTTTTATAGTACTAATATAATACAGTACTTTAAATAAAGTGTATGTCTATTCAAACAACTTTTCTCAATAGCATTTATGTACAGTATTTTGAAACAAAAATACTGAAGTTGATTTGAGAAAATGACCATTTTTTAATAACTCAGTTTATTGTATAGCCTTTTATCTTTTATTATTGTTGAGTTTTTACACATGATAGCTCATGAATAATATTTTTGTAATATGTGGTACTGATGAATGTTTGTAGTTATTAGAAGATAATTTTTTTAGTTGGGATTTGTCTAGCTATGTTGTTTTCGTCAGTATCTTATTTTGTTTTTTATTGCTGGTGTAAATATGTGGATTGACATTAAGATAACAAAAAACTAGCCATTTGGGATCTCTTTTGATTTCATTTTCATATATTTTTTTTAATTTTTTTATTTTGTATATATTTTTACTTGACATAAAATATATTTGGTATGTTATAATATGTTTAGTTATTTTTAAAAAACACTCAAAATAACTTTTTGATATTTTGAATATTTTTAAAAACAGGTTATTTTCTTTTACAAAATATAAAAACATGTCAATAATCACCAAACAAAAATATTTTAGAATAAAAAACAATAAATAAAAATGATCCCAAACAAACCCTTAATTACCGAAATATTCTTCTTGGGGTCTTGTTTTAGAAACAACAGATAGAATATTAACTAGTTCAATTATACATGAGTGTGAACTACATCTATCACTTTGCTATAGTTATCATTCCATCTGTTGAAATCATCGCTAGCTATACGGTAATTATCTACCGAGCTCTTTTTCATTTCTAAGTTCAAGGCTGGCTGTTTGAGTCTTTTGAATATGTACTCCTGTTTTCTGTCTTCCTTCATTGGCAAATCCTTTGTTATTTTAAATTAACAAATATTTTTATCAGAGCCAATGGCATCAAATTAGGATAACTAGTCGGTGTGGGAATGTTAGCAGGGTTGATCTATGAGGAAGGTTTTGAGGAGCTGCAAAAACTGCTGTTGGACGGTAAATCGGAATCAGAAAGCGCTGTTCGGCGGCTGATCGGGAAATCTGCAAGGCGAATGGCGAACTGGCAGAGGTTCCACCACCTGTTCTATTCAAGATACAGGTTCAATACGTCAAGAAAAAGTGACCAACTCTTTAAATAGTCAAATAGGAGAGAACAGTGAGATAAGTCTCAAATATTATTAACCATGCCAAAGTCTATAAAACAACCTTCTAAGGAGCATATTTATACTAAGGCAGAAATTAAACCCTAATTTTAAGATTAATGGTAAAAAGGCTCCACACAGCTAAAACAGGAAAAAGGTTAGGGAAAATCCCGAATTCATGCTTATTACCGGACTATATTCCCATATTGATCGGTTCTGCGGAACAGGAGGGCAGCCCTCATGTCAGTCGAGTTTCAAATCCAATTCCATTATCTATGTGAATTGATAAAAAGTGGCTACAAAGTTCTAATTCCCATAGATGTAGTGCATTTTGTATTTGGATGAATTCCTAGATGCATATTACATACATAGCTGTACATATTGATAACACGAGTGCAGAGCTGTGTACTTGTTATACGCTCTAAATTGTTTAGCATGAAGCGATCACACGTTGTCTAGTCTTTGCATACTGTATACAATGAAATGTTCAGCGAGGACACAACTAACTACATTGCTCACCTTCAAGGTTTCATCAAGTATATCACCTTCATATGCCAAAAAACTTGTGTTTGTTTGTAGTCCTGTCAAGCTTCAATGATGTATTAAACAAATTCTACTTTTTCATTTAATAAATCTAAAAGTTGTTATTTTCTGCTAATAATAAAAGAGATGAATAAATATGTTATTTTGTTTCAATACATTAACTATCAAATTTTAGAATGCTCGGATGGATGAGTTATTTTACACTTGGGAGACAAAATGCAAAATAAATATATTCATGAAAGGATTGGAGCAGACAAGATTAGAGAGAGTCGTCTTAGATGATTGGTCACATTAAACATCGGCCACCATCTGATGCCTTAGGTAGGAGAGTAGATATTATAGATTTGACTTATCTTAAAAAAAGGTAGAGGTAGACTTAAAAAGATTCGGACATGTTGCATAAAAAATGGTCTTAATTTTGTCAAAATTAAATGAAAATATGACATTCAATTGAACACAATGCAGGAAAATGTCAACTCCTCTTAGTAGGATACAAGCTTGTTGTTGCTGCACATTACCCATCAATTTATCCAACTTGTATACACTCTTCTCAATTAAGTTTTCGGTTGTGATGCAGGGGCCGCTTTCATCAACTTTCCCGGTTGAGAACCGGATCTCGACAGTAACATTGAGGGCGTTAAAGATCCACATGGATCAAGCGAAGCACCTTCCGTTCGTAAAACGCATATCCGATTTCCACCTCCTCCTCCTACTGTCAAGGTACTTAGACGTGAACAACGACGTCCCCGCTCTCGCCGAGTGCGTCCAACGGCAGATCGCCATCCCCGAAGGCTATCAGCTTCTCATCGAATCCCTCGCAGCTGCATCTTGAAGATAAAGCTAGTGGTGTGTTGGGGAGATCTTATGTATGTTGTGCTTTTTGTTTTAGTCTATATATTTAGAATCATTATCAGTATATATATGATGGGATGTTAATATTTTCTTATGAAATCAAGGTTTTATCTTTTATGGAAAATGATCAGGTTGAATCTTTTCTGGAAGCAGATGCGTGGAGGCTAGAACATCCATTTAGTTGTCGTAATTGCATATTTGAATATTTGAGAAGCCTGCGTAGCTATAAATTTTGTTTGTTAGAGATGTTTCCTTATTTATTCACTGCACCTTTTGCATTAGAGGGAAAATGAAAGCCTCCTGTGCCCTCTAAGTGTGATTTGTTATTGGAACAGTGCTCTTGTAGAAGAGGATTTAGGGTAATGTTGAAAAAGTAAGATAAATTCAATCCCAGTCATTTATGTAGTGAAGTGTAGGGAACGGTTAAGGAAATCATTTTGAATACAATTAATTATGTTGATTTCATATCAAATTTGAATGATAATTTGAATTTGAACATGATGGTAATCTGCTGGTGGATTTGCTTGGGTTCGACTGACTGAGACGATCGGTCAAATGATGATAGCGCTTGCCAAAGTAAAACCGGTGGTCGATTGGTTGCGAACGGATGCCCTTGTAAGGAACTTCTAGGCGACCGAGGCTGCAAGTGTGGTCTATCAATTGAGCCTCTCGTCATAGTATATCCGTTGACTTCGACCTGACTATCAGTTGTTGAATGAATGATTCAGTTCATGCTCTTTTGGTCTTACGCCTCGAACACCCGGTCATTATCTTGGGCTGTTGGATTGCTTTGAGATTCATGTATACAATATCTTATTATTTATTTATTTATTTTTGTTTTTTTTTTTGTAATAAATGCTTAATTTAGGCCCTATAAAATAATAAATTAATTTTTGAATTTTTTTTATTTTTATTTTTCCATAAGAATCAGTTAAAATATTGATCATAATATTTTAACCATTCAAAATTTTAAATATAACATTTTAATCACATAACAGTTTCACGCAAGTACTTCACTGGTGGGTAAGGAAGAGTGATTATAATGAAAAAATAATAGTTAAAACGTTATATTTATAATTTGTATAATTAAAATATGTTAATGACCGAAAACCTCCGCTATGCTCTGGGTCTTCAATGACCGAAAACTTTAGCCCATCTATTGGAGCAAGCCAAAAATCATATGTTGGCCAATGAATACAACTCTACCCCTGCTTCAGTGAAAGCAAAGTCATCCACTTGTCTTCCGTAGAAAGAGGGACCGAAACAACATATGAAGGCCGAGGGCAGACTTTTGTCTTTATGTTCGTCTGCAATGCGAAAAATAAAAACTGATTTCATTACGAGAAAACATTTAATTTTTACACTAAAGAGATTAAAAAATGATTTGGCTCACTATGTGCATAATCTAAAGTCCAACTAACACTGGGGGAACTCGAGAAGTTCATGCTCTTCAATGTCTTGCAAACACTCGTGAAACTTGAAACAGAGTGGTAAATCAAATAGCGACACCAAGACGTTCGATCAACATAATATACAAAACACTAGCCCGCAACGTTCACACATCTCCAATCTCCAAACTTTAATTTGATATAGTTCTAGAGGTGGCTCTCTACCCAGTAGCGTAAGCTCCTTGAACAATACCAAGCAAATCACCCTAGAATTGAGCCTCGATGGTTGCCCCACAAAAGATGGGATAAGATCCACTTAATAAGCTTAGTACAACATCAATATCCCAAACAAACAGACAAAGACACAAGCCGCCTGATTGGCAGAACACTCATAAAATAACCAACAATGCTGGAGATCTGATCTACATTTGGTATCAAAGACTAACCCTCCACGCCTAAGCTTCAAAAATCCTATCCCTAAAGTCTAATCTGGTAAAGCTTTGGAGGTGATTCCCAACTCAGCACCGACAAGCTCTGTGAAGGGTATCGAGTAATTACCCTGGAAGCAAAGCTCAGTGGTTATATTGTTCGAGGAGGTGATCCAACCGAGCAAACGAGACTGGTGTAGTATAATACTTGAGTCAGACGACGAACACATCAAAACTAAAAAAAAAGAGACTCCTAAGGGATGAGCGATCAATTTTCTCAAACACAGCATAATTAATAAATAATAAAGTGTAGTAAAGGTAAAAATAATAAAAAAAGGTAAAAAAGACATGCCCAAACTTGCATTTCATTACATATAGTCAATTGATTTTAAATTCTTTCCTCTACAAAATTTTCTTATAGAGTTTCTCTATTGCAAACAAAAAAATAAAATACTTTTTAAGTTCAGGAATCCTTGTGCCTGGATCACACATCAGATGAAATTTTTTCGCTACGTTCTCCCCCTCAGATCCTTCTTCCATATTTGCCTTTGTCGTCGGGGCGGAAAAGATCAACAAATTTCAGGTCCACAAGTCTAACCCGCACAAACTAGTACATCAATAGTTTTGTGCCGAGCCAAAGGTGCTAGCATGACAGTCTGAAAATTCCTCTGCGATCTTCATTGATGCTAATTTATTTGATTGAATGCCCATCTTCTCTTGAACTACATAAAGTCACTCTGAAGCGCTCTTTAGCTTTTCGTCGGCTTTGACTAGCCGAACTTTTGCCACGACTGCTCGATCCTCAACAGCCTTTGCCCGAGCCTTGACCATTCTTACCTTCTTCTTAGATTTAAAGATTTTCTCCTTGGCATCGAGGTGAAGTGAGACCAAGTGGTGCGTGGTTATCAGTCCTAGTAGCTTGTATCAGTTTACTGTGTGACAAAGGTCCCGAGTGCGACGCTCAATCAGCTTCTTCTCAAAGCTCTCAAACCAGAGGATGTCTACTTTTATCAAGGCATAGACGTCAGAGGCAGGATCACTAAGGAACCAGTCCCTCATTACATTTATAAAAGAAAATTGAGAGTCCTTACTCACAAAGACCTTTAGCCGCTCTTTCTGCACAGAGCTCCAGCTGCTCGAGACCCCCCTTCCGTCTTTTCCTCTGAGGGTGGGGAAAGTGCAGTATAAGATTCAGACGTCGGAGCCTTTCCTTTTTTTCGGCAAGCTTTCTTAGAGGTGTAGGCACGAGATCTAAGTCTGAATCTGTCCAAAGCTCGTCCACTGATGGAGTTTCCTCAACAATAGTAGGTGGAGGCTGAATCAAATTTGGTACCGAATCAAATAACTCTACTATTATGGTACCAAACTACTCCAACTTTAGGACTCTATTCACCACCATCTTGACGGTGTACTGGAAGATGGACAACTGCCCCCCTTTGATTGTTGAGGCATGATCTTCCTCTTCTTGTAGGCTCGCCGGTCGGATGGGTTGGAATCTCTGAGTCTTTAGTCAACCTAATGATGAAACGTTGCTTCCAATATTGATTTTTTTTTCAAGTCCCAACAGGTGGAACTGTTGGCTTGAACTAAAAAAAAAATTAACCATACCACTTGACTCAAAATTAGAACATGCAAGAGAAAAGTTTCTATAAAAATGTAATTTCTCTCTATTGGCAATATATCACATACATAATTATGATGACTATTGAGTTGGGCTTGAGCTGGAAGACAATCACGCTGTAGTGGTTCAAGGATTGATCACAACTTCTTGCATAATGGTACTCTGAGACCTCATTGAAAATGATCTCTGTAAAAAATATCCCTTCCAAAGCCATCAGCCACCCGATCATCTGGACCAACAGTATCTCGATGGGTATCATTGTCAAAAATACAAGTGTCCTCAAGAAGAGCAACATCGCCTGAGAGCATGATAGATCTCTTAGTCATGAGAAACAAACCGAAGCATTGCATCAAATACTTATTTGCCAACCAAACAATAGAAAGAAGGAAGAAATAAGAAAACTGACTAAGGGGAAGAGAATAAGGAGACTATAAGTATAGAAAAATCCAACCCCCAATCCTTATATTTACAGTGCCACATGAATTTGAACCGTCGCAAGACTCGTACCTTGATTTCCAAAATTTGAGTCACATCAACACAAAATTCGAGGGAAAAATAACTGATAAAATAATTTTTTATTGAAACTTGATAAAAATAAAATTTTATTCAAATAAGAAATATTTTACAACAGGTTTATTTGCCTCTTTGACCGAGTGAAGCCCCGACGAAGCAACTTCTGATACTACACTCTCCCCCCAAATCAAAACCTATCTGCACTATTTGCTTGGTCTTGGATTTATAGAACCAAGCAGCTAACATGAATGTTAGCTCACAAAAGGAAGACTAACAGATTTATCATCAGAAGAACAAAGAACTTAATTGATTACTACAAATCCATTCGTTCAAGATTCAAAGCTGATCATACATTCTAAACCAAGGGTCTGAGTGAAGGCATCGACCCAACTCCCACCCCAACATTGCCAGCCACTTGATAAGAGCCTCTGGTACTCTTCACCAGGAGGCTAAATGCTTTACCAAGATACACTTTACAAGCGTCCTAAAGGACTTTTTTTAAGGGGTGAGCTACGCGTTGGATTACGATGATTCACGCTCTTCTCGACAACCTAATCTCATTTCGACAAAAGAAGCTCCTCATTTGTGAAGGGTCAATAGTTGACAGTCGAACTAGAGCAACTGACCAAGCTCAGTCTGGATGATCGAGGATCAACAAGAGCCGATTGACAACCACAAATCAACATAGTCGAATGAATCAGCCTTGCAGAATTAAGGCCCACTAATCTTAGTTGACCAAATGATATGTTAGCCGATCCGTATGCTCATTTAGGTAAATACCCAAGATACCCAGTAAAGTCCCCATTAAAGCAGGCGTCATCATGCAATTATACACATATTGCTCTTTTTGTCCATAAATAGGGGACAATTTGATGAATAAATGCTACACAATGCCATCATTCTACTGTTCATTATTGTGCTCTCACTGTCCATCTCTCTCTCATATTTTACACTATTCCTTATGTGTGACTTCCAAATTAATTCAGATTCAGTAGGATTGGATCAACCTTGGATTGATCCAGAGGTCAATTCGACTTGCCAAGTTAGAAGTTCATGCTTAGTAGCTCCTCAATTCAACAACTTATCAATTCAACAACTCATATTTGACAGCTCATCACTTTATATTTGTTGTATCTAAATGTGTCTGGAAGACCATGCCTAATGAACAGAGCATTGGACCAAAGAAAAAAGGTTATTAGAGGAAATAAAAAGGGAGAGAGAAGAAGAAGAGGAAGACTTCCCTCGACGAGGGAAAATGGGGTGTCTTGGGCTCATGGACCCATTTTATTCCATAAAGAATTTGTGTTACAAGTGTGGGAATTAAAGGAGCCCCCCAATACATTACATAACTCTCTTATTTATAAAAGAAAATAAGATAAAATAAATAAAAAAAATTACATATTTAGTTTCACTTAAAAGAGAAGAGCAAAGGGCATTCTAGTCCATCTTATTCTGATTGTTAGATTGTCTTGAGATGTGTGCATACCATTTTTAAATATGCAGTATTCTTTTTTTTCATCACTCTATGTATATTCATTGATTAGTAGTCTGCCCATAAATAATAACAGTAATTATAAGCTATGTTTAATTAAATGATATAATCCCAAAAATTCATCACACTAGGGGTTGGGGGAAGTGCAATATTTGATTCAAAAGGCAATGCCTTGCCCTTCTCTCTACGAGCTTCCTCAGAGGTAGCATACTAAGGATCTAGGTCCGACTCTGCTCAAAACTTTTTCCATTGGTGGAGTTTCCTCAATAGGAGCAGGTGGAGACTCTGAATCAAATTGGTTGGAACCACAGGGAAGGACTGAGTAGCCTTCTCCATTGACACGTAACCGATGAAGCTGGTTGTGGGTTTCCAAGGGGTCATCGGTTCCGAATCCACCCTCTCCTTTGGAGAATCCTCTGCACCATCCTACAAAATGCTTGTGGTTCCCTCGGCCTCCTGGTGTTGCTCCCTTGAAGAACCGCACCAATCGAAGTAAGCTTTCACTTGATCAAAATCAACTCTCCGGGATAGATTCATTGAATTACAACAGTTGTCTCAAAAATAGAATATATATAGTCCAAACCTTGGATCCCGACGTCAGTGCAGACAGTTGCCTCTTCTTCCCTCAATCGACCAATAACCTCTAGTTGGACCTCCTTCCTTTGTGGCTACTTTTGAGAAGGCTAAGCGACCACCTTGATTTGTTGTTGCTCTTTGTCAACATCAAACTTCTTCGATAGCATTGGTGTAATGGTATCAAAATACACTGACTTTAGGACTCTATTAACCACAATCTCAGTGATGTAATAAAGGACAAACATCTGCCCCCCTTTGATTGATGAGGCCATGTCCCGAATCTTGGGAGGCAGAATCTTCCTCTTCTTGTAGGCTCCACCAGTCGGATGGGTCAGAATCTCCGAGTCTTTAGTCAACCTAATGATGAAACATTGCTTCCAATAATTGATTCTGTTTTCAAATCACAATAAGTGAAACTTTCAGCTCGAACTAAAAAAAGAAAAATTTAACCATCTAGCTTGACTCGGAAAGAGAACATGTAAGAGGAGTTTTTGCAAAAAAGGGGATTTTTATTTGTTGACAGTAGATCATGTACATAATTATGGCGACTACTAAGTTAGGCTTGATCTGGAAGGGAAACACCCTGTAGTGGTTTAGGATTGATCGCAGCTCCTTGTAGAATGGTAGTTCGAGACCTCATTGAAGGTGGTCTATGTAAAAAAAAAGAGATCCCTTCTAAGGTCATCGGTCACTCGATCATCTGGACCAATAGTATCCAGATGGATATCATCGTCGAAAATACATGTGTCCTTAAGCAGAGCTACATCACTTGAGAACATGGTAGATCTCTCAGTCATGGGGATGACCTGAAGCATTGCGACGAATAGTTATTAGCCATCCAAACAAAAGAAAGAAGATAGAATAAAATTGATTGAGGGGAAGAAAGAAAGGAGATTGAAAGCACAAAAAAATCTAACTCTCAGCTTTCATATATAGTGTCAAAGGAATTTGAATGGTTGAAAGAGACGTACGTTGATTTCAATAATTAGTCACATCAAAAGAAAATTTATGGGAAAAATAGTTGAAGAAATAATTTTTTTTAACTTAATAAAAATAAATTTATTCAAATAAGACATATTTTACAAGATGTTTGTTGCCGATTTGGCCGAGATAAGCCCCCACTGAAGCAGCTTCTGGTACTACACTCTCCTCCCAAAGCGAAACATATCTATACTCTCTGCTTGGTCCTGGACTTGTAGAGCCGAAGGTCACCCGAATGTCGACCCACAACAGGAAGACTAATAGGCCTATCATCGGAAGATCAAATGACTTAATTGATCAACTGCAAAATCCATTCATTTAGTATTCAAAGCCAACCAGGTAGTTTGAACCAAAGGCCAAAATCTATTGAGCCAAGAAAAGGCATCAGCCCAACTTTTACCCCAGCACTGTCAGCTGCCTCATAAAAGCCTCAGAAACTCTCCACCAGGAGGCCAAATGTTTTATCATGTTACACTACCTAAGCACTCCGAAGGATTTTTTCTTAAGGGGTGAGTTACTTTGGATTATGGCGATTTACCCTTTGCCCAACACACTAGTCTCATTATGGCGATAGAAGCTCCTCATATGTGAAGGTTCAGTAATTGACAGTCTGACTAGACCGGCCTACCGAGCCGAGTCCGGATGACCAAAGATCAATAGGAAATGATTAATAACCTTAACTCAGCATGGTCAAACGAACGAGTCTTGCCGAACCAAGTCCTACCAATCTAAGATGACCGAACTATATGGTAACAGATCCATTGGCTCATTTATGTAAATACCCAAAATATTTGGTAAAGCTCAGATTAAAACATATGTTGACATGTAATTATACACATTGTACCCCCTTTATCTATAAATAAGGGATCATTCTATGAATAAATGTTACACAATTCCCTCATTCTACTGTTCATTACTGTGTACTCTCTCTCTCTCTACCCCCCCTCTCTCCGTTTCTCTCTCTCTTATGTACTTTCTCTCTCTCTTAGGTACGCTCTATTTAAATGACAGGCTTTATAATTCATCGATCATTATCAAATTAAAAAATAACACAAAGCTATATACAATTTGTTATTGATTACTTCAATATAATCATAAAATAAATGAGATTACTTTTGGACATTCACTTATTTAAAATGGCAAAAAAAGGACGAAACTTAAAAAATGTTTGAAATATGTAATTTACCATTGAATTAATTTGCCTAGCCAGCCAATAAAGCCGACTAGCCTATTCAATTCCACTTTGACTGCGAACCCACGTCTCGTTTCTAGAAGGTTGAATCCGCCCCGGTTCAAACGAACCGGTACCCCCCACTCGGTGCCGTTTTTCCCAACGTTCCACCAACCGACCACGCGCACAAAAAGCTCTCGCAACACCACATATCCCCTGATGGGTCCCACCAGGGTGAACACTTGGGTGCAAAACAATAGTTTCAGTTACCGTACTGTTCGTCAAACGGACGGTATGTCTCACCCGTTTTTCACGCCCCCAGAAACCCGACTCTTGATGAACACGTGTCGTTGGAGGAAGCGATGGTGAGAAGCAGAGCGCACATTTAATTTCGCCAACAACAATACTCCCACGTTCCTTCCACCCACAACCCGGGATCAGTCGTTTAATAACATATCATATAACATTTATCCGATTTTATTATAGATATTTACATTTAAACTTTATTTAATGTCAAAATCAGCATTTATATTATTTTTAAAAAGTAATTTAGGAATAATTATATACAAGCCACCCAAAACTTTGATATTTACAAATTAACCTCCGAGGTGATCTTTTTAAGAGTCCAGTCGATGTATTTTGAGAATTTGGTAAAAATGACAAAAATGGACTGAGTTTGTACCATAAATTTTGACATTTGGGGTGAGAATTTGAAAATTGGATGAAAGGGAAAGGTAGATTTTTAAATAGCAAGTTTTAGGGTGATCTCTGTGTAACTGCCGCTAAAAATATAAATATCTTATGATATAAAATATAAATATCTCTAAATTTGTGCAATTATCATTATTTTTACAAAAAGAGAATGCACGTGAGAGTCACGTGTCGGGATGGCTATAAATAAGGGAGGAGAATTTCTTCTAATTTTCGTCTAGTTTGAAAAATGGATTGGACCGAAAGGGAGGCATCAGCTCCTCTCCTCAACAAGCCGGAGCAGATCGGAGATTCGGAGGAAACAATTCGTGAAGAGAACGAAGAAGAAGAAGAAATCGTAGGTCAAGACGACGATGATGCCGAGTCTTGTATAATCGGAAACAGCGAAGTCGAGGAAAATAAAGGGTGTATTTCATGGCGGATGTGGTGTTTATTGGGACAGGAGGGCGCCTGGGGAGATGAAGAGCGACGAGAACGAAGCGCCGATGAGGATATTTTCCGGCGATCGACGACGACGGCGATCAATGATGCGGAGAAGAACAGGTTATTTTGGGAGGCTTGTTTGGCCGATGAATCTTCTATTACGCCTATATTTTGAATTCATTTTATTTGAATTTAAACGATCTTACGAAGAAGAGGGAAAGCAATATTTCCCCCTTTTCTTGGCATTCGAACAAGTTTTATCTTAAATAAAACAGTAGGTGGGTTTATTGGTTTTAGTTTTAGTTTTTTTAATAATTGGGTGACTTTTTTCTGCTGTTGCGTTTGGGAAGATGTGTTTTGAGTTGTTGATTTTGTTGAAAAATGGTCGCGAAAGAAAGGGAAAGTTTGCTGGAAGGTGGATGTTATTGTCGTGGTGAGGATTTGATACAGCGAGTGGCAATGTAGGTGGTCGAATATTTGGAAAAAAGTTGAATTATGTTTATATTATAATGGAGTTTTTTAATACATTTTATCTGAATTTTTGCTTCTCATGTTTTATTTTTTTATGCTAAATTTTGTTGAAGTTGCGGTGAAGTTTGCAATTGGGCAATTGATTTGATTTTCTAGTCTTGTTCTGTTTTGATTTTCCTTTAATTTATAGATGCAAGTGTCGGTGATACTAAATGATAAGAAATTTTTTTTTGAACACAAGTATTGACACAGCTAGCCGTCACCCTCATGTCGCAATTCTCATCTCGCAACTCACAGCCGACGATAGCTCGCCATTGCCAGCATCTATTTTTCTATTGGCAAACACCTCTAGGTCACTGACAAAACATATTATAATATTTAATATTCAATAGTTAAGAATAAAGAAAAATAAAATTTCTTTTTAATATTTCAATATATATATATATATAGGGTCACACCAAGTTATTATTAAAAGAAACAAATGTTATAAGATGCAAATAAGTCTATAACAACACAGTTACAATGGCACAGATAGAAAAAACAATCAAGACCAATCGAGAAACAACACGACAAATAGTGCAAATAACAAAGAAGTTAATCAATGAATCAGTTATTGATATGACTTATATTCAAAGTGATTAAAGGTATGTAAACTAGAGTTGTTATTTTTGTTCGAACATAAGAAGGTTTGACCAAGTATTTTCCTCTTTCAGTTGGATTATGGATGCTCTTACTGGATATTTACAGGAGTTTACGTTGGTGTATGTTTTTTGCTGATGATATCCTTCTTGTGGATAAGACTAGAGACTGAGTTCAGGGAAAAACTAAAGGACTTCGTTTAAATAGATCTAAAATTGAATTCATGGAATGTAATTTTAGTAGTAGTAGCTCTAGTGGCAAAGTTGTAATTATGGGTGATCAAATCATTAAAAGGTGTAATCATTTTAGATATCTCGGGTCTATTGTTCAAAGTGACGGTGATATTGATGGGGATGTTATTAGTAGAATTCAAGTTGGATGATTGAAGTGGAGGAATGGATCAATTCTATTGTGTGATAGAAAAGTACCGCCTAAACTGAAAGAATAATTTTATAAGATGGGAGTGAGACCTACAATGTTTTATGGCGCAAAATGTTGACTTTTAAAAAAGAAGCATGAAACAAAGTTAAGTGTTATTAAGATGAGAATGCTTAGGTAAATGAGTGGCTTGACACTTAGAGACAAAATTCGAAAATGAATATATACCCGTGATAGGATTGGTGTAGTTCCAGTGGCACACAAAATTAGAGAGAGTCGTCTTGGATGATTTGTTCACATTAAACATAAGCCATCTGATGATCCAGTTAGGAGAGTAAATGTTTTAGGTTCAAGTTATTTTAATAAAGACAAAGGTAGACCTAAAAAGACTTGGACATATTGTATGAAAAAATGATCTTAATCTATTAGAACTGGATGAAGATATGACACTCAATAGGACGCAATGGAGAAAAGGGATTCATGTAGCTGACCGCTTAGTGGGTTAAAGGCTTGTTGTTGTTGTTGTTGTTGTTGTTGTTGTATTCAAGAATAATAAAAATAAAATTTCTCTTTAATATTTCAAATATATTTTATTTTAAATTAAAATAAAATGAAACCTTAAATTTAGGTTTCATTTGTTTTAGCGATTCAGTTTGAGTTGTAAACCTAGTAGAATATCCAGGCTTTTAAATCTCATGTTATGATGGATCGTGATTCAGTGTGAATATAGTTTTTATTAATATCGTTGGAAGTTGCCTCGCATCTCACGATACATTTTCATTTTATTTCCTGATTTACCCAAAGGAAAGGCCCTCGTTCGCAACCCCATGTCTTCATAAGCATGAGTTTCCTCATGTTGTGCCTTAGCTCTCTCATTCAGGACCTCTCCTCTTCACAAGAAAGAGTTTCCCATCATGCCTAACTATGTTGTTTGCACCCGCCTCTTCGCAAGAACAATACACATCCTTCGCAACCACTCCTCTTCGAGACTCTATGTCACTGAAAGATAAAATATCAACCACATTGTCTTCTCTTCCTGTCAAGATAAGATCTAAGAGATGTTTTTACAGTTGTATTTTCCCGTGTCAGTTTCATTCATGTTGTTTCCTTATCGCAAAGTACATTATTTTTTAAAGTGGGTAATTCTTACTATATATTGCGTAGCATGCGCTAAAGATTGTAAATATAGTATGAATTTACATTTATTGACCGTATTTTTTATGAAAGAAAGACAAAAGATGGAAATCCTTCAGTTCATTTGCTATTAACTCTGCCTTCTTCCAATGGAAATTTTGCAATCAAAATTTTATGTTCTTTTTATCATTTATTAGAAAGTGTTGCAAATTTATACTCGCCATCATTCATTAGAATGTGGGGCAAATTTTGCAGTCAAAATTTTGCTTGACTAACATTTTATCTTCTTGCCTTTGCACTATTCCTTTTGATTCTATACCATCAAAAAGAATAGTGAAAAAGAGCTTGCTATCTTAATGTTTCCTTGGCGTTGATTTCCATCTTTCCTTCATTTTTTGCCCAAAATTATGTCATTTATTCACTACTTTTCTCTTAAAAAATTCAAGAGTCGTGTTATTGATTATCTGAGCTATAATTTTTGTACATCTTTAGTCGACTAAACATATCACTATAAAAAATCAATGATGTCAAAATTAATTCAATCTGAGTCCAAGTAAACTTATATTAAGCATTTAAAGTATAAATGTAAGATTCAAAGCATTAGATGAAATGCCAAATGATCTCAGAATTTGACTTGTTTATAATCGAATAAAGTAGTTCAATGAGAGGAATCAAACAAACCTAAAATCATTCAATTTCAAGATCATTAAGATGCTTAAATACTAAAAGAGTAGTCTATGATCAAAATAATCGATACGGGTCATCCAATTGAGTGTTCTACAATATTAACAAAGTTTAACTTTAAAAAAATATTGATAGACCCTCTTTGTCTAAATAGACATGGGAATAATAAGGGAGTTAAGAGCTAAATCTAAACCCACAAAGAGAACTTGAAACCGATGACTACCAACAATCATCGACTGCTACTCATGATTGTTGTAGCCCAACCACTATTACATTTCTATTATTATTTTTTTATTATCTCCAAGAATTTATAGATTGATTAAGACCTTTGTTAACATTGCATAACTACTGTCGCCTAATTAGCATTAGTAAAGTGATAAATAAGTATGAAAATTCTATCTTCTTCGATTCTGCAGAAGTGTGATACTTTGTAATTTAAATTATATAGTGGACTATTTTGATTTGTTTATTCCCCATAATTATTTCCTTTTAATGGATTTTCAATGTGAAAAATCTTATTGTTTATTTCTTTTATATGTATTTATACCAACTAATTCTAATTAGCTAAGACTTAACGTTTTTCTAACAATGAGAATGATGTTGCACGCAATAAGAAAGTAATCATATATTGTTAAAAAAATAGTTAGATTAAGAGAAAATTAGATGGAGTAATAATTTCATAGTGCTTTAGAAGTAATAGATTATAGTTTGGCTATAATAATTATAGTTGGGCTATAGTTGGTGGCTACAAAAGCCATAATTAATGGCTACAATAATCCAATTGGTGGCTACAATAATTCCTTCTTGGCTATAAAAGTCATAGTTGATGGCTACAACAGACATTATTGACTGCAACAATCGTTGGTGGTGGTCGACAATGATTGATGATCATTCACCTGCAATTCTCTTCAACAATTATTCTTTAGTTCCCAACTTACTTATCTCTTCTCCTCCACTATTTTTATATGAATAATGAGAGCCTATTTATAGTTTTAATCACAATATATTTTTTGAGCATTTAATCATCTTAATAACCTCATAATTAGATGAGATTGAGCTTTTTCTAATTAATGCTATAAAGCTTATGAATGCACTTCACAGTGTTTGATAGGCTTATTTGTACTTGGTTTGAATCACTTTCAGTGTCATTGGACTCTAATTGTCGAGATGATATGTTTAATTGTAACTTTGTTGAAATTAGTGCTTAGATGATGCTAAATTTGATTTTGGAAGAGTTTTATCTAAAGTACATCAAGATTCATTTTTAGCGACGCATAAATCTAAAAAATTAAGAGTGAAAGGTTTTATCAGTATTAAATAATTAAATATTTTAATGTATTCTTAGGATGATATTAAATTAAACATCTAAATTCATCTAAACATGAATTATTTAAATAATATCGAATAAAAAAGTATTGTGATGCTATGTTGAACGAATATTTGATAAAAGCGAAAAGTATGTGGAGGTTTTAGGGTGGCAACAAGGCGTTAGTTTTGTAAACAACATTTTTTCGAGATCCAAAGAATAACCTTTATGTTTATGTTGATAAGTTCTAGAAAATTTACGGTGATAGAGTAATAAATTATCATCTTAGCTTTGCATGAAAATTCAAAACACACTCAAATAAAATAAAAAACCAACAATGATGATACCAGAAGTTTTTACGTGGAAATCCTGTAAAGGGAAAAAACCATGAGGCTTGATTGTAAAAATCCACAATATGTTGATGATTACAAAGACACATTCCCACAGGCGAGAATGATTACAAAATCTTTTAAATTACAACGTCGACGTGTGAATGAACTTGTTATAAGAAGTGAGCGGCCGCTGATGGTGATCGGTGAAGGTCGACAGATGTTGGTCGGAGGCGATAGCGGTGGTCAACGGTGGTCGTCGATGATCGATGTCAGTCAGCGGTGGTTAATGGCGGTTGGCGGAGATCAACGGCGGCATGAGTGGTGCTGGACTTGAATTCTTTCTCAAAACTTCAAGTTCTTTCTCAAGCCTTAAGCAGAGAGTGACGGGGCTTTATTTATAGTGTTCTAGGTGTAATTAATGCAAGAATGTGATTCACTTTGATCGGACAATCAAGAGAGCTCTCTTCGATCAGACGGCGTTTAATGAGTATTTGAGTGCCTTAACGATGTCATAATTTAGCAATATTAGGCTCGTTGGATTCGTCTTGTCGAGACTCTTGATCTGACTATGTCTCGCTGAATTCGACATTCGTTTGACCCCCAAATATGTACATAAATCTTCCAATAATGCTTTAATGATTTGACTTAGATTGGACTAATTTTGTTATTATTGGGTCTATCTTTTCGACTATAAATTTACTGAAATTAGAGCTCAACACAACTTTTAATTAAAATTTGAATGTTTTTTACTTAAAAATTTATTTTGAGATTAGTGTCATATCTCAAGATTCATGTCACATAATATCACATAGTGAAAATTAGTTGGTGGCATTTCAATGTTAATTGCAAAATAATCCTCCCCACAATTTTCTCCCATATGGGTTGCTAAATTCAATGAATTAACATTTGATTGAACCCTACCCTCCCTTTTCAAGTCCAACTTTGGTTCTTTTAAGAAATGAGTACAAATTTCTTCTTTTGACTCGGTCAATATATCACCCGGTGTGGGACTAAAATGTCTCTTGCAACTTGTCAGTTATAATCTACTCCCAAAAATCCACAGGTGTGGGAATCTAATTTCTAGATAATATTAAAATGCGGCTTTTGCAAACATACCACACAATTTTTATTCATCTAAAAGCACTTAAAATTTTAGGGTCTATTTGGATGCAGTTACTCAGTTTTTCACTCAGTAATCGTATTGTCTAAGTAGCTAATTAGTGGAAAGAGCTGTGTAAGTATGTCATTCTATTGCTTGCAGAATCATGCGAAATGAATGCAGGATAGTTTTATGTGAAAAATAATATTTTTACCCATGTTTATTAAAACTGTTTTTAATTTATAGTTTTAATTATTAAATTGGATAATATTTGTTGTTAAATAAAAATAAAAATAATTAAGATATATCGGGATCGGGACGGAATCTGGACGACGAGGAAGAAGGAGCGGGATCGCTGGGCTGCGGGACTACTAGGAGGAAAGGCTCGGGACTGTCCGCTAGGTCTTCTTCGCGAAAGCTGGGGCAATTCGGCGGGACGACGAGCGAGCGGCAATTCGGCAAGGTCTTCTTCGCGGTCTTCTTCGTGGGACGACGAGCGAGGTCTTCTTCGCGGTCGGCTTCGTGAGAGAGACGGGGCGGAGGCAGGTAGAGAGCGAGGAAGCGAGGACGCGAAATAAGGGTAAAGAGTAAAGGGTAAAAAGTCACGGGGAAAGTCGGGACGCGGGTGTTATTCCGCGGTCGGCTTCGGGAAAGCTTCGCGGGGGCTGTGCCGCGAAGCCATAAAACAAACACCAAATTTTTTTTGGAAGCCGCGGTAACGCGCAACACCGCTCCAAAAGCTCCAATCAAACGCACCTTAAACTCATGTAGAAAATATTATTTGTGCTAATTTTTCAAAAAGTGAAATACTTTTTCATACATATAGATTTATGACATTAAAGTGTTATTAGTGAAAATATAAAACTATTAAGTGTTGATATGTAAATAAATAAAACTTAGGTGGCATATATGTAAATTTTCCTAAACTTTACTATTCACTAGCACTTGCTTTCTACAGCTTTCAATTTCTCAAATTTATATTTTTTTATTTTTATCAAATTTTTTATGTTCTAATAATGAAATGTGTAAATGCACCGGTTCCACAGTTCGAAAAAATGAATTGATGTTAGTTTAGTAATTTGTATATTTTTTAGTTCTATAATGTAATTATCCAAAAAAAAAGAAGCAAAACCATATGCCGTTGTGAAGAGAGACCGAATATTACGTGCATACACCATACATGCGTATTAGTAGTATTTTGATAGCATTATGATGATATCGCACTAAAATATCTTCATAATACTGCTAGAATATCACTAATTTGCACCTAATCTATATCTTTTTTATCCGTACGTAGGGGTGTAAACGAACCGAACATGAACGAGCAGAGCTAGTGTTCGTGTTCGAAATGTTCGAACACATCACTGTTCTTGTTTGGTTCGTTTAACAAACCGAACGAAAAAAATTGTTCGTGTTCGTCTCGTTTGCTTATCGAACAAATCGAACGCTAACTTCCCGCTAACCGAACACGAATCGTTCACGAACAATGAGCCTTTTAACAGCACTCTAACTTATGATAGCATACTTCCTCAAAATGAAGAAATTGATCAGGTATTCGTACACATCAGTAATCCATACTTCCTCAAAATGAAGCAAACCGAATAAGACGTTTAGAGTTTGCTTAGAATTTTATTTTAATATATAGTATAAATTAATTATAATATTATAACATTTATATTAATCTAATTAATACTATAATATTATTATTGTTATTAATAATTTATTTTATAGAAATTTAATTATTTAAAATATGATAAATTTTTATAATATATAATTATTTTTAAAATATTATAAATTTTTTATATATAATTATTTTAAATTATTTTATATTTCGAACAATTACGAATCGAACACGAACAAACACATCACTATTCGTGTTTGGTTCGTTTAACAAACCGAACGAAAAAAAAATTATTTGTGTTCATCTCGTTTGTTTATCGAACGAATCGAGCACGAACTTCTTGACGAACTGAACACGAACTGTTCGCGAACAATAAGTTTTTTGACAGCCCAATCCGTACGTAATATTTTTCGTGAAGGAGAGCTAAACTAAGAATTATGAATAAAGAAAATATTATGAGACGAACTAATGAAATAGTCATCAGCATTTTGGCCCTATTTTATCGTTACTAATTACTTTTGAATCTATAGTCTTAGGTTTGAAATAACGTGGAATTTATTAATTAGTTTAGGGTCAGGTATTGAATTTAACGCCTCTCAAGTGTTTACTCTTCTAATCTCAGTTGATTTGAATTTTCGGTCTGGTTTAGTTATTATTATATTTGCTCCGTTAATCTATATTTTCCTTCGAAGAGCTGACATTGAATATGTCATTTACAAACATGCCACCCAATTCTTATTTATTTACATATCTAACACTTAAACCTTTATTTTATATTTATACCACCCTAAATTTTCATCTGTGTATGCCAATAAATTAAAGTCATGGGCCATAGAAGGCACTCGCGTGTCTGAAGAACCTTTTTTTCTTAAACCAAAATGTAGTCATATCAACCGAACTGTCTCGTGTCAGTTGTCGAATCGACTAGCCGAGTTAACCTCTTGAGTACTGTTTTGTCGTGTAGTAGCTATCGGATTGATCTACCAGATTGACCTCCCTGTCAACTATCGGGTACCAATTGCCTTTGTGTCTAACTATGACCTGCTCATTCTCTACATCACATTAGTTTTAATTCGTTAGCTTGCATCGACAGACATTATACTATACTAGAATCAGGGGGAGAGGTCATCTCGAACCCTCTCGCTTTTAGGGGACTCCGATCAGATATCTTATTCTCTCCCCTTCGTCTCTACCAAAAGAGTGCATACTTCATTTTACTTTCTTTACGGGTCTTACCTATATTGTAAATGCATCGCATTTAAAATATTACTATTTTAATTTTTAAAATGTGAATGTCACCCATAAATATAGTGGCATATAATAAAAAAATGAAGTATAGTTGTACATAAGAATTGAGTGGTATGCATGAAAATCTTCCAAATTGTTGTTTTTAATGTAAGAATTTGAGTGCAATAACTGCTAATTTATAGGAATTATAATGATACTTTGATCAACATGTCAAATAAGAGTATAATTGGTTCCTATTTAGAGACTTGTTTAAAAAATTTAAGCCTTTTGAGTAAAGATTCACCAATTAATATTTCTACTCTACTAATTCTTTCCAATTTAATGTGAAGATGGAATCCAATAAATGTGACTTCATATTGATCAACCCATCCGACGATAGCTTTCAAATTTATTAAGTATCATGTGTCGATAATTTGTTACATCACATGGGAAGAAATAATATGTTCGGATCATCGGATGTTTGGACAATGACGTGGATTGCACCAAGATCGCACAACAGCGTGGTGCAATCCACGTCGTTATTTGGACATCTAGACGTCGCACATAATATTTTCTTACCATAAGGAGCCATCATTAGAGATAAATCTCATGAACAGCTTGAATTTGGGCGAACGATTGCTCAAATTTTATTTTTTTTAGGGAGGTTGAATCAAATCAAGGTTGGTCAAAGTTGGGCCATATATGTCAATGGTGAAACTTATTTTAACTCAAAAGCTTAATGTGAGCTTTGAATCACTTTTGGTCTTAGTTTTTACTTTTTTTTTAATTTTATTTTGAATTCATTATTTTAAATAAAAATTATTTATTGTGTTACTTATAAATATTTATTTAATATTGAATAAATTGATTTATGTGTTGATGTTGATAGTTTTCAATAAAACAGTGATGGGTGCCGGTAAAATGGAAAAATATTATGTATGGATGCCAATAACATAATGCCATGTGGTAGAGCCTCACTTTCATATAAAATAAAGCAGGAAAATTTGCCCGTGTAAAATTCGCCTGTGTATGACCCGGATCCGACCCGATTAATTATTATTCCCAGGGTCATAATATTTATGTTGCATAATCGGACGAGAAAATGATACGCATGAGCTATAATAATAAAATTGTTTTTAGAACTCTAAAGAGAAGAAATTTTGAAGAGGAAGAAAATTTGTGATGACGTTGGATAGCGAACAACATAATGTCGACATTTTAAATTTAAACTCTAGGGTAATTACTCCACAATTTGAAAAGCATGTAAAATAATATTTTATCACTGAAGTAAAGTTAGGGGTATCAGGTGATAGGTGATAGGTGATAGGTGATAGGTGATAGGTGATAGGTGATAGGTGATAGGTGATAGGTGATAGGTGCTAAATTTTAAAAATTTTGTTAGGTTTTTTCATTAATATATTCTATATATGAATGAGAAAATCATTAAATCTTGTCTATTCGTTTCCATGGGTTGTTTACCGAGGTAAATTTATATAGGGCCACATAGGGCGTTAATATGTCATCCCCATTAAGTTATGATAAAAAAAACTTCGTAAAAAATAAATCAATTGCCATGCTAAATGATGTGTACGTTCTTTTAATTGAAGAACATGCACGATTCAAGTCTGTGCTTTTAATTGAAGAACATGCACGATTCAAGTCTCTGAGAAAGGTGTGACATGCTATGTAGGTTATATGAGGTATGTTTTATTCATAAATATGTTGGATTGAACAACTAATTCATCAATTTTCATGATGTGTATTGTGTGTTAGCTTAAGTTGATCCTTGATTTAGTGCATTATTTGAGCTATATTATGTTATTCATTTAAAATAAAATTAACATTGTTCAGAAAACTATTATCAAAAGGTGATGGAAGGCCATTTTAGAAGCTAGGTATGTACTACGTACTTATCGGTCTCCAAATTAGAAATTGTCGGTCGCCGGAATGGAAATCTCATTGCCCGCTTTAAAATAGATTAATTATATATATATATATATATATATATATATATATATATATATATATATATATATATATATATTGGAAAGTAACATTTTAATCTGAAAATATGAAATCAAACGGATCTCATATATGCAATAGTTTAAATAAAATAGCACAACATTCAAGCTATGCATCTTACCCGAAGAACAGACACACTACTTGACGATGCGGCTCATTTAAATAAACTAAAGAATTTACGACATACATTTAGTCTGCGAATCATTTATATTGACCGAAAAGTTTCTCTATCTAATATAAAAGATTATGTAGGGTTTATATTACTTGTGTTCTTAAAGTTTCCTATAAGGGCAAGCCCCTATAGTTAATTACATCTCAAGCAATCAGAGTTACTTAAGAAAACTCTTGATTATGATAAGGAAATATTGTTTTCATGAATTCAAAAGATTTGGGATTTTCAAGATCGTACATAGAAAATTCAAGTGAGAAAATGTGCAAATGGAAACAATTATTTTCGCAATCCAAAGAAGGAAAAGCTAAGGGATGTCACGAATTCTGAGGAGAACCTCGGTGACTTCCCAAATTATCATATGGTTTGGCTTCTGTTTTGAAGAGATATTATTTAATGTTTCATCTTGCTAATTTTATTATATAGGGCTTACATCTGTATGATATATATTATACAAATAGCCTGGAAGATAGTAGGGTTTACGTCATACCAAACGACAACCTCGGAATCCTAAGACGATTTAGGGCATATATTGCACAATAGAGTTGTACAAAGACCTAAAAGATCAATTGAGGATTTATATCTCAAAAGGCAGACAACCTCGAGGTCCTATGGCTTGTTTTTTAATACTAGGAAAAGATTTGTTGTTGTAGATTCGTTCTGCTCTCTTGAAGATGTTCTTTTGCATGTACTCATCGTGTTGTCCACGGTACATGCTCCAAGCTCCTTGTTGTAGAAGATTTCAAGTTTAGAAGTGTAGAGTTCAAGAGGTTCAAAGAAGTTTCAAGATGTTTAAAATGTATATGTTAGGCGTTCTTGTTGTTATTTAATTGTCTTATCGGGGGACTTTAAGTTAATTAAGCGATACCATTTAGGATCCCACGGTTCCCTCATTCCGGCACCACTATTTTCTTCAGATTCACTTAGTCTAGATGAATTTACCAAAATCAAATAAATGAGTTCAATAAGTTCATTCAGACCGGAGGAAATCTCGTTAGTAGCTGTAGATTGCCTCCTCCGAGAGATTTCTGATCATCCAAAGGTGTATTAATTTATTATCTTTTATTTTGAAAATGTTGTTTAATTTTGAAAACAAAATTTTGTTTTGGGTATTGTTTTGAATGTCAATTACAGTTTTGGTTCTGTTTTGCATTGGTTTGGGTTTGACATGCAGGTTTGCAAGTAAGTATAGGTATTGAAGTAAATGCAGGTAACTAAATGTTGTGAAGGTAAAGTAAAAGTAAGCTGCAATACAATAATATAAAAGTGTACCCGTCATCTTCTCGAACTCCAGCTGAAAGATTAGTCTTTGCAATGTATATATAAGTTTAGAGAAATTTAAATTAATTGCCAAAAAGGAAAGCAAGAAAATCAGTTCAAGATGAATGCCAACCGAGTCCTAGTCATAACTTGGTGGTTCTTATTCACTTGGATTGAATGATGACTTTCTTGAGTAAAGACATAATGGATTTAGTTGTCGTCCAAGATATCCAAAAGACTATAAAGGAGGGTAAGGTATAACCCTACACTTCTTTTAAGATCCTTTGGAAAGTCTTGAGCTCTTATGAACTTATTACGTTGCTAAATCATTCATCCATAATTAAGTCAAAGTTTAATGAAGATAATTTATCCTGTGCTCAATGAACTTACATTTTTCAATCACCCCTTATGAATGGGGCAACCATCACTTAATGTTTCACTTATTAATTATGTGAGTGGAGGCCCTTAAAGGCAAATTGATTTGCTAAAAACTTAGCCAATTTAAAATTAGAGTTGGGCTAGTAGTGTTTTTAAATTATTTTAGATTAATTATATTGCATTTTCTAAGCCTCATTAAACAAACTTGTTGCATGGATAGATTTATAATTTTAAGAATTTTAAATTTAAATGAGCTTGATCCTGATTAAATATTGTGTTATAATCCAACCATTAACTAAGGGGTTTTGATTAGTGAATTATGGTCTTCCAAAATCAAGCCCCTCACTTTAGGATCTCTCAATTTAATTAACTTCCAAATGAAGATAATTAGGGGACAATTACACTTATAACCTTCTTAAGAAGAAGTGATGAGTTGGTTTCTACCATTTATCCCCTTGTATTTCAAGCATTTAGATGAGTAGTTAAGACCATATGTTACCCATTTTTCTTTTGATTTAACTGAAATATTATTTAGGTTTTAAATTCCATAAGTACCATTTTTGCACTTTAAGGCCTTATCACCTCATAATTGTTTAAATTTAACTCAAATGAC
Source organism: Papilionanthe hookeriana x Papilionanthe teres (assembly GCA_022702705.1). Lineage (NCBI taxonomy): Eukaryota > Viridiplantae > Streptophyta > Magnoliopsida > Asparagales > Orchidaceae > Papilionanthe > Papilionanthe hookeriana x Papilionanthe teres. The sequence continues at coordinate 52,263,028 of CM040421.1, forward strand.
TTTGAAATTTTTATGTTACCCCACTCATTGGTCAATTACCATATCAGAGGAAAAAATATGGTTTTTTCAATTTCTATTTTATTTTTAGATTTATTAATAATGTAAAAATAGATATTTTAAATATTAATTCACTAACTTATCAAAAGTATGTCATCTGTCCTTAGGAATATTAATGGAGGTTCACCTAAATTAGAGGACCACTTAGACCAAATTTCATGATTTTTTAATTTTATTTTACCTATTATAATTATTTGTTTTTTTGAGTACTAATTAAACATAAAATAGAATTTAACTTAAAAATTACTTTTTATATTTTTATCAAATCTATCTGAGTTTAGGGGACCTAGAGAAGCAAGTTTCATATTTTATTTTATTTTATTTTATTTATTTTAATTATTTTAGTGAAAAATTAAGGAAATTTCACGTTTGGCCTTTAAAAATTCATAACTATTTTTACAAAATTAGGAAAAATATCCTAATTGCCCCCAAGTGATCAGGAACAATTTGAAGCATTTCATTGCATCTTTACATTTTTATTATTTTTATGATTTTTAATTATTTTTTAATTATTTAAAATTTAAAATAAGCCTTAACATTCAAATATTTATTTTAACTTCAATTGTAATTTTTTTTATGTTCCTCTAGTCACAAGGAGCTCCCAAAACCATTTTTATAATTTTCTTAATTATATTTTATTTATTATAATTATTTTAATACAAAAATATCATTTTACTTGAAAAATCAAATTTAGTGCTCAAATTAATTCAAATTGAGTTCAAATTTTTATAGTGAGCTAATATGATTATTATTTACAATGTGGGCTCATCTTTGTGATTTTTCTATTTATATTTTAATTATTTATTTTTTAAGGGTTTTAATGAGATAATTACGTTTAATGCTATTTTAAATTACTTAAATCAAATTTATATTTTTTTAGGGCTGACCATAGTAAACCTATCAAAATAAGTTTTGTATTTTTCTTATTTATATTTTAATTTTTTAATTAAACAGGAGGATTTAACTTGAAGTTAGGGTTGTCTCGTTAGAAATGCTCTCTGACCTTGGAAAAATCAGAGAACACCCCAAAGGAGAGAGCTAACAAGCCCTCAAAATTTCGTGTCATGCTAATTAATATTTAGTAAGTTATAATTAAAATAAACTTCTGATTATTTAATTAAATTAAAAATAAATATAAGTCAAATAATTTTAATTTTTGTTCCAAATTATTTTTCTCCGTTAACTAAGCAACATATTAATTTTCTTTTATTTTTACCATTTTTCTACACCGTTATGCCTTTTCTAAGGTGACTGAATTAAATAAATTCAAAAAATCCTGATTTTTCTATCTATCTAACTCGGCGCCGCGTCAACCTAGGCACCTCCGAATGCACCACGCTGCGCTTCGCCATTCGATGTCACCATCTAACTCAGCAGCCATGCGGCCCGCTATTCATGTATCCAGACTCCGTCCGGCGAGATCTTGGCCTTCCATTCATTACACGCACGATCTGATGGTTCTAGTTTATCGTCTTCATCTGGTGTGAAATGTGAACCACACACATTCAAACCCTAATATCTCTCTCAATTTTCAACCAAATCACTTCGGGTTTGTTCCTACACCTTCATCTACTCAAGACGAACCTAACTATATGGTTAATCAAGCATGGAATCGAACTTTTCTTCAAAAAGACTAAACCGAGCTCGATTTGGGGGGAAGTGTTTAACATCTTTTTCTGTATTTTTAATTTTTCTAATTTTCTATTAGTTATTTCTGATTCATAATTGTAAGGCACAAGTCCCACAGAACCTGAACTACGCATAAACTATTACTAAAATAAAACACACTAACAAAAGCAAGGAAAAGTAAAAATTTGATTTTTCTTAAATTTTCTTTAAACGATATTTTAATTAATTTTCCTAGTAATGGCGCTAAAAACTTAATTCCCTAATATTTATGCTTACGTTTATATATGAAATTACACTTTATATTTTTTCTCAACAATAATATATATTTCTTTACAACGGTGTCAAAAACTTGATTTCGAAACAAATAAGAGTTCAACTTTAATTATTTATAATAAGGAATTATACGCAAGTATACATATCGTTTAGCAAGTAATATAAGACTTTCTGATTAAGCCCCGAGATATTGAACACACATGGAAATGTTCTAAAAATTTAAAGAAAGCAGAAAAATAAATTTTTACTTTTCAAAATGATTTTGTAAGTTATGTTTTATAAATATAAAGTTTAAATTCTTTTTGATATTTTTTTAAGAAAAAGTAAAGTAAGCAACTAAAATTATCAAGACTATTAAATGATATGAAAGCAAATGAGAATAAAATATTTTTTCCTCTTCATGAATCAGAAATAATTATGGAATTTCGTTGTGGAAGTATCTAAATGTGTTGTGCCAAATAGGAGCAGTTATGTTCTTTACCCTTACTTGGTTCTATAAAGAACATAGGTTAATCTGATGTTTTGAAATCTTGAAGAAGGGTTAGGTATGGAAGATTCTAGCTCTCACTCTAAAGTTCCCTCTTCTCCCTCCACTTGGAGCCTAACATCTCATAACAAAACTTAAAACATCAAACCAATCAAAAACATGTCTCCCTATTTATTTTCACTCAACTATATGGACTGCAATTCTCACCCATATAATTTCATGTCATTCTCTTCAATTGTTGATTGAGACAATACCACATTAGTTCTTACATGTTCTCACAAAAAATTTTAACATATAAATTGGCCAAATCAAGAGGTAAATGAAGTGCAAGGTAGTTGAATCATTACAACTTCTTCCAACATTAAACATCTATACTTCACACAATTTACATCAATAATTTAATTACTTCATCATTTAAAAGAAAACAGATAAAGAAAACTACTCATAACTCATGGAGAAAACACAAACACAATTTGATTTGACAGTAGAGATCATAGTGAAAACACAAGCCTTACTTTAAAACCAAATGTAAAAATAAATATAAAAACTTATCTGAAAAATCCTCTCCACAAAACTCTTGAAGTTCCTTCGAAACTTTGCTTTCCACTATATGACTCCTTAGGGAGTGGCGCGCAACTCTAAGGATTCACTCTCCTAAATTCTAATACAAACTATGATAAAGTAAAGTGGAAAAGTAAGGAAAGTATGACAAGAAGAAGACTATCTTTCTTCCTCTCTCCCTTCAACCACTTCAAGCTTTCCTCCAACTTCTCCCGTCAATACTTTCTTTCAAAACTCTTCTCCTTCTTCTGATCTTCAAGTCTTCTTTTAATAATTTTTCAAAGGGTTCAAAGGGTGTCTTTGTGTCTCTTTAAATCATGTCCAGATTCAACGAATCTACCAAGAGATGCATCTATCCATTCGAATTTTAAATGAATTTTGGCGTCAATGAGAAGTTAAGGAAGTTTAAACCAAATGGTGCTTCAAAACTCCTTCAAATTTGCGCCAAAATTAATTTAAATTACATAGGTTAACTGTCGCGGCTATGCGTCAGCCCTTGGCGCTTAGCCACCAGAGGCTAATTTTGCACACATTTCATTTTTGCTCCAAATTTGATCATTTTTTCTCCTTTCATCACAATCATTCATTTTAATCATACATGCAAAAAACATGAAAATATAGAAGTACAATATCATTTAAAATATGTATAAAAATATGAATAAAAACACTATATATTTTAGATGTATCACTAGGGTAGGATTTAGGATGATAGGTAGTCTTTTGATGTCTGGTTATTGTTCATTGTTTGTTTGATTGCCCTTGTCAGACATCTTTTTGCTTTGTGATTTCGTGTGTCTGCATACTTTATATGCATGGTAGTGTATTATGACATTCTTCTGCAGGGGGTCGTGTCCATATATATGTATGTGCACGGTCACAGGTACAATAAATGGGGAGTATGTAATGATTTACATGCTAATGTTTGCTTGTAGGTTCTTACATGCTAATGTTTGCTTGTAGGTTCTGCTTAGCTCTCCCACCAGGCTTGGCTCATTATATGTTGCATGGTTTTCCCACTAACATTATTTTCATGCAAGTCGAGCCTTTTATTTTATCCTTTCTATGTACTTTTTAGAGTGATAGGCAAGTCATGTAGTAGAAATAAGATACAGCTAATGGTTTCGATGCGTGTTGGCACTGGAACCATGTGGCGAGGGACCAAGAGCAGATACTCTTGTCCAGTATCTTAATTATGCATTTGATATTGATTTATAGAATTAGGACTAGGCATATATATGCGAACCTTAGCCATTATTTTCTTTTCCTGGGATATGTTGCCGACCCAGCGACACCAACCTTTCATATTATTTTGATTTAGCTTATCTTATTGTATGTTTGAATGCTTGAAATGCTTTATTGTTTATTTTTGTGGTTTGTCTCAGAATCATGAATGCAATATAGGCTCTATAGGATTTAAAATTCTAAATTTTCTACAAAATCCTAATAAAACATTCAAGAAAATGAAACATTAGGATTAAAATATTCAGGACTTAAAAACTTACAGATTTATGTTTTTGCATGGCCTTCCGGGTCATACGTAGGCAAATTTTACGCGGGCGGATTTTTGTGCTTTATTTTATATGAAAGTGGGAGGTCTTGCCACATGGTATTATATTATTGGCGTCCATACTTAAAAAAAATGTCTAGACGTCGGATGTAACATTTTTCCAATAAAATCAATGATAGCACGACAACAACAATAGTGGTGGTCAATAGCTAGAGATGGTGGCTTATGGTACTAATAGGCGCAAATATGGTAGCCTATGGTAATAATAGGCTTCAGTTAGCAGTGAACGGGCGGTAGCAATAGTGTTAGTTTTAATGAAAACATTCAAATCAACTATTAAGTAATTTTTAAAATAAATTCATTTATTTTTAAAAATAAATTATAAAATTATGTGAATAATAAATATATTTTAAAAATAAAGACAAACATAAAATAAAAAATAAAAAAAATAAAAAGATTTATTATAAATAAGCCCTATATTTATGAGTGAAGTTATGAACTCAATACACTTATCAACAAAGTTTAACATGAAGCACAAGTAGCTCAAGGATGACTAAATCCTTCAAAACAGATCGAATTGATCCAGCTGAAGACAGTAAAAGTAGTAAATTCAACAACTTTTTTTTTAGATTAATCGAAGTAAAATAATGTAAATTTCTGGTACCGTAAAAACTGAAGGAAAATTGGAAGTTCAGCATGAAGTTGAACTCAGCCAAAGAAAATTTTACAAGTAGAGGGGTTCAAGTCTCAACTATTTTCAATCTTCATCTTCAGCTGAAGTTCTATCAAAATTACAGACCTTTGCTGCTTCTGAGTCAAGATTATTGATCTGAGCTGCTTGCTCGCAACAACCAAGGTCCTCTCCACTATTAAAATTTTCTTCCTTCCATTCCAGCTGCTTCAAAAAGCATTCTTCAATGTCCTTTATTAGCTCTCCAGTTATGCTGCAACAATCTTCTGTACTTTCCACTCCTACACCATTTTTCTCTTCAAAATCCTCCTCAAAATAACAATTCATCACCTGCTCATCCTCACAACCACTTGATTCATCACTCATATCCTCTTCAGATGATTCCTGGGATGATGGTGAGGATGAAGAAGGCCAAAATATTTCTGTCACTCTCTCCTCTCTTTCCCTCAGTGATTTGAGTATCAATGCTTTGAGCAAGTTCATAACTTGCACTGCATGAATCAAAGAAGTTAAAGGATCCAATAACTGCAACAAGTTGAAGACTTTTAGATTCATTACTGAGCTTGAAGTTGATGAATTCAAAATATAGATATTGGAAGGAGTTAAAAGAAGCATACTTGAGTCATGTTTGGTGCGAAGACCATGGCTATGTTTCTGGCATTCATCTTGTTGGATTTCTCCTCTTCAACCACATCTGCCATGAGCTCAACTGCCCAATTGAAGAGTGCGTTTTGTGTTGGGGGAAGCAGCTTCACAAGCTCAGAGTAATCTTCCTCTGTTTCGCATTGAAGAACTTGTCCTGGGGACAGACTGTCCATCACCCCTTCAGGAAGTTCTCTGAACCAGGCCTGTAAAGTAATGATAAAACATTACAATATTCTGATTTTAGAGAGTTTATAATGAAAAAAACATATATTTTTTTATGTTCATCTCGATGACTGAGTGATAAAAATTTTGATTTGTTACTAGCTTAAATGTTAAACATAGATCTTATTATAAGCATTTTCTTCAAAAATTCAAATCTCTCAAGGAAACCTTTATCAGGCTAGCCAAGCAATGAACATCAATGCCATCAGGCAGAACACCCAGTTTGCTTAGTTGCTGCCTTGCTTCCTTCTCCTGCTCATTTTCGGGATTTATTCTAAAAATTCCTTCTGCCTGAAAACAAATAATCCACTTCAATTACTCTAAAAACAATACAAACATTAAAAAAAAATTTAAAGAGAGTCTTGTTCTACCTTTAAACCACCCTGAGAGCATAATCTCTCCTGCATCAGCAACAGAATAGTCGGCACACTATTTCCTTTAGAGTCATACCCGCATTGCATCGACTCAGGAGATATTCCAAATACATTCAAACTGTAAAATTTCATTAGAATCGAAGCAGATATGTATTTGCAGAATTAAAAGATATCTCGAGTACCTTGCGCTGGGAGCTTGGCGAGGAACTTGGAGCTCAAACTCGACTGGGAGACCGAGGAAGCCATGGAAACGGTCGAAGGTAACATGAGCTATGTGATGAACTTCAGAAGGCCAACTGATGTCGATTGCTTGCTCTTCCTCTCTCAAGTGGCAGTGAGCCATGGATTTCTTGAAGGTTGCTGCAAGAAGAGTGATCAGAGAGATCTGCCATTGTCTCTCTACTTCCCCTTTTCCTCCCCTCTTCCCATTTCCTCTGCAACCACTTGGTGCTACAGCTACTTCTGACATCTCTCTCTCTCTCTCTCTCTCTCTCTCTCTTTTCGAAATGGAGAAGATGGGTTTTAGCGGGATGATTATGGAAGTCTCTGAAGTGTTCTGATTCAAACGGCTACTTGAATTTCAAATTTGTTAGCTTTTTTATTTTTATTATTTGCGCTTTTGTCTTCTGGGGAAAAGTTGATAGACCAGTTTTGTATGGCGCGCTGTCTGACGAGCTGTTTGTTCAAACGTGAAATTCAGTGCCTTCAGTTGGTGGGGATATCTCTGTTTTTGACTAACTTTTAACCGTTTAATTTGCCCAAATTAATAATAATAATAATAAACAGTAAAAAAATAATAATAAGATTTACAAACGTAAATGCCACTCAATTACTGTATTTATATAGCTAACAACTAATTTTCAATTTTTACATAAATGTCACCTTTTCTATGCTTTAAAAGGCGTGTATTTCATTTTTTTTAAAAGTTAAAATGGTGATTTTTTTAATGTGATATAAAAGATAAGGGTGGCATAGATGTAAAAAATAAATTTTAGATGTTAGATATGTAAATACATAGAAATCGAGTGTTATGCATGCAAAATGTTGCTGGTGTGTGGGTAAGGATTTTAGTGTAGGGATGTGTGTTTCTTTTTTTGGGGAATTTGCATAAATACTACATAATTTTTTATTATTTTACATATCTAACACTTCAAACTTCTTATATCTAAATATATAAGAATTATGTGGCATGCATGTAAAAGCAATTTTTTTTTATAAAACGTTAAATCAGTGAAAGTTTTAATTTTAAGTCTTTTAACAATAAATTGGCTTCGAATAATTATTGCGTCTGGACACCAAACAAAAATTTGAGTCCAATGTCAAATTAAAAATAGACACGTGCGAGGATGGGTCCTACTTGTTTAAAAAATAATGAAAATTGTGTGTTTCAACGGGACACATATTTTCACATGACCAATTTTAATTGGATGCCGGACACAGAATTCTCATTGAGTGTCGGAATATAACAAAATTTAAAAATAAAGAAATAAGAATAATAAGAGAGATGATTTATTTGGAGCAATTGTTTCGATACTGTTTTCTAATAATTGTTTGGCAGCCGCTCTCTAATGATTTTGGTCAGAATTTTTTTTTAACAATTAAGTTTATTAAGTGAATAATAAGAAAAGTATTATTAAAATTATAAAATAAGTGCATTTACAGATATAGCATCCAATTCTTATGTATTTATGTATCTAACACCTACCATTTTTTTTAAAACATTAATTTATCTGAAACAAATTTTTTTTCATCACATAAAAAACAACACTATTTTATTTTAAAAAAGTGAAAAATATATTTTTTATGCAAAAATAAGGCAACATATATATATATAAATTGAAGTATTGATGTAAGTTATATAAATACATAGAAATTGAGCAAGGTAAGTAATTTATGAGTGTGAGTAAGTCGAGTTGAGCTTGAGTCAATCTCGGCTTGAATACGAGTTTGATTAATTTTATCGTGTGCAAGCACCAGCTTCATTGTACAAGCTCAAGCAGGCTTATTAGCTGACTTATTTATTATAAAAGGGAAAAATAATATTAACTCTATAATAAAATAAATAGATAATGAACAATCAAAAGAGAAATGATAAGAAATCATTTTTATTGAAAATTATACATTATTTTTTAAATATTTTTATACTCTAAAATAAATACTTCAAATCTAATATATTTTGAATATACTTTATATTAATATTTTTTAAACTAGCTAGCTCTGAGTTAACATGTTGAGTTGAGTCGGAGTTAGCTTGACATTGGCTTGTTAGCTCAACAAGGTCAGTTCAAGAGCCACTTATCGAACCAAACTCGAGCCGGCTTAAAAGAGTCTTCTAGACTAACTGCCAACTTCCCATCCAAAAAAATAAAATGGACTCTGAAAAGACTTTCACACTCATAATGATATATTATATAAATTCCATAATTGACTACAAAATTAAAACTAATGAAGATAAAATCACAACTTAAAACATCATTAACAATAATCTTAAAAGCTGACTCCCCCTAATCAAATATATTTTACAATAAAACAGTTTGATAATCTAATGTAATTGTGATTGATTAGTTTGGGAGTCAATGAATTACAATACAGTGTTGATAGCCGACAAATAAATAAAATAAAATAAAATAAAAGAACTCATGTAGTTGAGGATTGTTTCAATATTGTTGGCTTTCTTTTTCTCCCTAATATAGAAGCCTTCTCCAACCTCGATCCACCTATCCTCCATTTCTTAAACGCAACCATTGACGACCGAGCAGCTTCAAACACTTAAAAATTCAAAGATATTTCATTGAATATTATATTAAAAATGCATTGGTATGCAATTACTAAAAAAATATTAAAAAGATTTACATAAATACCACTCAGATTCTTATTTATTTACATATCTAACACCTAAGCTTTACATTCCCTATGCATGAAATGTTGTATTTCACTTTTCAAAAGTTAAACGGTGATACCTTTTATGTGATATGACAGTGGGTGGTATAAATGTAAAAAATTGAAGTATAGGTGTTAGACATGCAAATGCATAAGAATAGGGTGGTATTTATGTGAAGGCAACAAAATATAATCCGAAGACACTTTACATTGGGATTCTTCCTTTGTGAGCTTGGAGGAGAATTTGGGTGTAGCTCCTGTGATGCTGTGTGATTTGCACAGTATCTCACTGTATCTGCTACTGAATGCATATTGAAGAAAAGGACCAATGCTCTTGTCTGTAACCCTGTCAACAATCACAGATTGCCATTAAAACAGGTTTCTTTGTGCCAAAGAAATAAATCCCTCTTCCTCTTATGTACTTATTAAGAGATTAAAAGATTAAAATTTCTTCAGAATTGAAAAGATAAAATAACATTAGTTGATTTGTGTATCAAGCGAAAAGCATAAATTTGTTTACTTACAGTGGTAAAAGTTTGCAACCCAGCTCATAGAAGTAAGGAGAGCGGAATCTCAAATCCACGCATGCTGCATCAGCCTGGATTTCCTTTCTCGTCCTGAAAACCAATTAAATTCTAAGGCATAGTATCAAAACACATGATTTCATGTCACAACTACTTCCCAATATATACATATATATATACATATATATGTGCATTGTTTGAGGTCAATTTGGACATAAGCACAAATATCTGTTCATTTTTCAAAAAGCATCAAGCAAGCTAAAAATACTTACTTTTGGCTAAAACAATGAGGAACATTGATTGATACTGCTTGTCTCAAGTACAACTCATGAGCAAGCCAAAATGGCAAGTCAACTTTTGCACTCTTTTCTATCTGAACCAAATAGCATTGCAAGTATTCTAGAACTTCAGAACATAACATAAATTGCAGAACGGGAAAGAAAAAGATCAAAAAAAAAGTTTTTGGCATTTACATAACATAACACACAATTTTTTTATGTATTTACATATCTAACACCTAAACATTCATATTTCCATATATACCACTCAAAACTTTATCACATCAAAAACACCGCAATCGTCATCTTTTTAAAATTGAAATACATCTTTCCACAAAGAGATTTTTGACACCAGTTTTATAAGTGTAAATATCAAATCCTAGGTGTTAGATATGTAATTCCTAAAAAATTATGTTTCATGTAGAACTTACACTATTTGTTTCTGAACTAGGATCAAGTAGACCAACTCCATTTGCTCCTATTTGAAAAATAACAGAAATAGGCTACAGAAATAATATTCATGTCAGTAGAATACTACCTATAAGATTACTAAGTCCATTCCAGTACAACCTAAAGAAAGGAGAAGAAAAAGGCTATAATCTGAGCTAGCACATACCTCTTCCTCCAGTAGAATATCATCTATGTCATAGTACATGCCCATCTTATGACACTGACCTTACGACAGAGTAGCAAAAATCTCTTCAGAATTGAAAAGATGAAGGAAGAGTTTCATGCATACCACTCAATTCCTATGCATTTACATACGCAGCACCTAAGCTTCAATTTTTACATAAATAACATCGTACCTATGCTTGAAAAGGTGTATTTCACTATATAAAAATAATAATAATAAATGGCGGTATTTGTTATGTGAAATGAAAGATTTGGGTGTAATAAATGTAAACAAGCAAAATTTAAGTCTCGGATATGTAAATACATAGGAATTGGTGGTATGTATGTAAATGCCCCAAAGAAAAAACATACTTATTTGATTGTAATATGCAGATTGGCTTACTTACAGGTAAAATTTTGCAACCTGGCTCACACAAGTGAGGGGAGGGGAATCTCAAATCCAAACATGCTGCATCAGGGTGAATTTGCTTTCACGTTCTGAACAACAATTAAATTATAAAAATAATTGTGAATTCTACACAAAAAAACAAAGGAAGGAAACATCTTTCATGGATTTCATCTATACGACAAAATTTTCAAAAAAACGCTTTCAGGTTATGAGTACTTCACAATAAATGCATGCTTGATTCATTAAAAACAAACCAATTCAATTATAATCTCAAATCTTTGTACACTTTATAAAAGGCATCCACCAAACTAAAGAAATCTCTTTAAGGTGAAACAGGAAGGAAATTTTATGGATTCTTCTTGTCATGAGCACGCCAAAATGGCACGTCCTCATTAACACAAATTGCTACCTAAACCAAAAAAAATATGTGAGCGAAATTTAGAACACAAGAGACTTGCAAGAAGGGAGAAAAAAAGATAAAAGAATTGATTTTGCAAGCATCATCAAGCTAGGGTACATATACTGATTTGCATCACCTTCGAGACAGTAATGTTGCACATCATATTACTATGCCTCCTGTTTTTGTTTCTTAAGCAACTTGTTTTGTTTGCAGTCCAAACTATTGTTGAAATTAAAGCTGAAAAATGTATTTAGCTATTGAACTAGAAGGTACTAAGGGCAAGCCTAGCCAAAATTGAGCAAGCATGGCCTACGTTCAAGTTCAGCTTGTTTGATTTTTATTCTATTTAAACTCATGTTTGATTATGCTAAAAAACAATATGATTATTTAGGCTCAACTTAGGGTAATTAGGCTTAGTAAAATTAAATTTCAAATTATCAATAATTATTTTAAAATTTAAATTGCAAATTCAAAGACCCAGAGTTTTCTAAAACAAGATTTGCAAACAAGCATGTTATTTTCACAGTTAAGTTCATCACTAAGACATGTGTAAAACGAAGTCATTCTAAAATATTGTGGCTTGACAGCAATAAATTAATAAGAATAACTATTAAAGAGCATGACTTCATGAAAACACGCCATCAACCTCAATATCCCACATAAAATAATTTATTCACGCAGAAAACCATTCAACTATAAAAGTTATCCCACATAAAATATGCAATCAACCTCAATATCCCACATAAAAAAATTATTGGCGAAGAAAACCATCCAACTATGAAAGCATCTAAGAAACGATAAATGCTACAAAAAACAAGCACATCTTAAGAACACCAAAAAACAAGGCATATCCAAACAAAGGGATAAATACTGCTTGCAAAAACATCCGTAAAGAAATGCACATCAATATCCACAAAAAAAAAAAAAAACAAAAAATAACACTACTAAATCTTAAGATCTTATTTTAACTGTAAAAACTTCTAAGAAAAGGAATAGAAACTCCTTGAAAAAGCTAAAAAATCTTGAGAAAGCTTCATCAAAAGATAAAAAAAATTGCAAGAACATTAAACATAAACAAAGGTTGGATCTGACAGACCAACTTAGTTGACTAGCAAAAAAAGGTAGATATTAAGCCTCAATCTATAGACAAATAATAGCATAGAGAGAATAAACTAAAGAAGACAGCGGAGACATATTTACAGTACGAAGAGAGATCAGGACGAGTTTAAAAAATAAAGAGACAAAAGTAAGTAAAGATTTGAGTAAATGTTGTTGCTTCAAGAATCATGAGAGATGGAGAGATAGACAACCAGAGACCCAAGCACGAAGCGACAAAATGGCATAAAGAACGATAAGGAGTATGGACTAAAAAAAAAGGAGAAAGCGAGAGATTCAAGTGATAAGAGTTTGTCTGTGATATTCTAAATGTCATAAAAATTAGTTGTGAAGTTGCTATAAAAAATGTTCTCATTTGTTGTTGCTGCTAAAGCATCCACCATTCTAAGAAGATGAAACTACGAGGTTGTCGTGTTGTTGTAATCAAATTATTATGACACCCTCACTTATGTTAAAACACAAATTAAATATTACTTGTCAAAGAGAGAAAAAAGCAATTTAAAAAAAAAACAAATATCTACTTTATCTCATGAGAAATGTCAATAAATTCTTGTTAAATTTGTCACGACCCGATACAGGACGTGTAATTAACTAAGATGGCAACAGATGGTTGTACGGTAAAATTTAATTTTCTATTATTCTAATTCTATCATTAATAGTTTAAAATTCAAATATTCATGAAACATCCACTAAAGAAAGTAATTTAATTGACAAGTTAAAGCACTATCTTATCTATTGTTTTACTTGTTTCCTATACACATTAACTCCTCTAGTATTCATCATATTTAAAAGCTTAAATCTGAAAAATTATTAAAATATAATGAGTTATCTAAAATAACACAGTCACCCTTCTAAACTACAATAACTCAAGAAAAAGTAAGCAATATGCATGTTTGTCTTTTATATTTCACTATAAAATATCTTATAATAATCTAATGTATGCGTTCATGACATTTATTTAATGGAAATAACTTAAACTTCGATATGCATTAACTTTAATTGTACTTCTCAAGGTTAATATTTAACCGTACTTTTGCATCATGCTATAAACATTCACATTTGTCTTAGAAACACTGTCAAAACATAACCTAACACGCCTATGGTTAATATTACCTCAACGACAAAATGGTTTGTGATCTAATTTACACGAATATCTGAGGTAGAAACGTGTCTACTCGCTCAAATTCGATATTCACCCACAGCGGTTAACGATCTAAACATCACAATTGTTAGGGTGGTAGGATAGCATCTACCCACATAGGTGCATTAGCAACCTCTGCTTGTACAATAAGGGAGTGAACTACTTTTTCATGCACATACAAACAATTATGTATATACTACTTCATTATTCATATCATATATCTTCTATAAAACACTTCATCTCTATCTACTGATGAATAAAATACAATCTTACTAAACTTATAGCTAATGAAATAAACCAATATATGTATTTATACTAGAATCTACATATTATGTAGTCATATAACATCTTAAGAAAACTATAATGAAACTTTTAATATTTAATTGTTAATATGCATGCTTATATAGAACAATATGAAGAGTCAATTTTAATGTAAGCTTCAACGATGTATACCATAAAGTGTGAAAACTGAAATAAAAATACATCTAAAAATAATAAATACTAATGTAATTCAGAAACATATTACTCACCTTGATCTTATTTGATGATTCTTGAAGACACTTAATCATTGATTTTCTCTGCTATTTAAAATCTAGAAAGGAAAAACATGACATTATGTTAATTTTATAATCTCCCTTAATCATCTTAATACTAAAATTATTCTAAAAATCCTAAAATATTTCTCAATTACACATTATTTTAAGTATTAACATATATTCTAAATAAAAAGAGACAAGTAGAACATACCACAATGAAATTTATTTGGTTGCTCCTTCCTTGACCACCTCTCTCAATTATATTTAAAAAATTCTGATTTAATTAAACCTACTATTAATATTTTAAAAATAGAACATATATATTAAATTCATAATTCCATGTTAAAACGGTCACATTCAACTTTATTGATTTGTTCGGCGCCTCACAAGTTGTGCACACTAGGCAGCAAGGATCGATGGCTTGGCTTCGGCTCTTCTCCTATCACACGAAGCGTTGAAGCCTTCCACACGTCCTTCCTTCGCACGCAGAGGATGCTCAAATTTGACTTCCCTTCTCTTGCACTAGGGCTCATATTGACCCTCCTCCCGCACAAAACCAACATGCAGCCTCCTCATACTCGGCTAGGGCACGAACTTCATCTCCTACCAAAAGCCGTTTGATTCGTCCCTTTTCCCGCACACAGAAAATGATGCATATAAGCCTTTGGTTTCAACATTATATGCTCCTCCCGCAAGGGCGACACCACCCCCACTTCCTTCTCACAAGCAACTGAACATGATGTTGTCTTCCTTCAAACAAGACATCTTCGACGTCTCCTCTCTCAACTTCTTGTCTCACAGGTAAATCTTCCTCTTCCTTCTTCTCCTTCTACCACTCCTGTTTCTTCTTCTTGTTCTTGTTCTTCTTCTATCTTTCATGCTCTATCTTTCTCTCACTCCCTATGGCTTTCTCTTATGCTAGGGTTTGAAAGGATGAGGGAAACGAGAGCCTTCACTTCAACTTCCTGTGCACGGCGCATCTCTTTTCGAATGACACTTATTTTCTTTTTTTTAATTAAAACTAGTTATTACAAAATTTATGTAAATTTTGGGTCGCAAAGCTTCACCAAATTAGGAGCAAACTTCAGTTGTAGATGATAGATCTATACACGATGGGCAACATTATATCAACGGTGGATCTATATAGCAACACCAGAAGATAAACTCTAATTCATAGAACGGGCTGTTTGGTGGAAGGAATCAAGCTTAAGTCCTGTTTTTTCTTCGTTTTGCCATAAATCCAGGATTTCGTACATCCGGTTGGAAGAAAGATTTATGGGATTTAGGGGTTGTTTGGTAGCCAATTTTAAGCAGGATTTAGGCTAAAACCTGCCAAACGACATAATGCATCTTCGTAAATCCTTAGCTTTGTCAAATCCTAAAATGACGTTGATTCGTTGAAAATCCCAGATTTAGTAAATCACATGAATCGGCGCATCAAGTAAATTCAGTACGAGCGAAGAGAAAGAATGGCGCGAACAGGCTTATCTCTTCCTCAATGGTATCTGGTAGGAGCAAAGGATGAGAAAGATGGGACTTTCAGTGGTCTCTGTAAGCCAAAAAAATCAATAACAGTGCTATATTTGATGTGATAAAAGTGTGAGATATGTACATATATAAGTGTGGTTGCTATGTATATTTAATGCTAATGAATTTGTAGCCAAACAAAATAAAAAATGCAAAGAAATATTAATAATTCAGCGGTAGAGATGACCTAGGACCTTCGGCAGAGATGAGGTAGGACCTTCGGCTTCCTTCAGCGGCAGAGATGAGCTAGGACCTTCGGCTTCCTTCGGCAAATAGGTATGGGATGAGGTAGATCGGCTTTCTTCGGCACAGATGAGCGAGCAGGGGCCTTCGGCTTCCGTCGACAGAGCGGTAGGGCGTCTTCGGGCTTCGGCTTCCTTCGGCAGGCGCGACGCTAGGTTTTCGAGGGGCAGGGGGGCAACCGAGTAAATGCTCGCCCAAACGCTGTGAATCGCGGGGCATAACCTGCGATCAGACTCTAATGCAAGCAAAAAAAAAAAAAAAAAACTTTCGCGAGCCCCCACCTGAAAAGTGAGATTCAAATAGGATGTCTCACACACAATTTTAGTTTATGTTTTAAATTATGTGCATCGATTTCCATACAACTTGTTTGCACATGAAACTATATTGAAATAAGTTTCTTAGCTAAAATCGACGTTTCACACGCACTTGTACTCTCGTTTCGTTATCCGGGATAGTTCGAATAAGCTCGTCAACGATTATGTAAAATTAAAGCGATAATTCACAAATTTTTCACGTGCAAGGAACGCAAACAATATGAGTATCCTTCCCGGCTAAAATCGACATTTCGGACACGCTCATGTAGTTCGTTTTGTCATTCAGAGTTGTTTGGATAAGTTCATTAATCATTTTAGAAACTAATTTCAATTTTAATTGACGATGAAGTATATGTCAGTAATAAGGGGTCTCTAAGCCTTTAGATCCTATATTGAACTCTCTTTGTGTCTCCACATGTTAGTCCTAGCCACTCAACCTGATAGTGATGGCTTGTGCTACTAGTCGCTCAACAAAATGATGATAGCTCGAGACAACCCATATGAGGCCTCACAAAAGAGTTAAAAAGTGGTTAGAATTTGTATAGCGAGGTCCTATTTCTACTCCTCTAGCATAGTCAAACAGGAAATCCTAAGGCTAAAGTTAGGCTATAAGAAGAGGAAGAGTCCTCACAAAAAAATGAGGTCAACTGTCCAATGTTCGAATCCTTTGTTGGTGCAGTGTCTTATTAAGGCATGTGGTACTCGAACTTATTGCACATCGTATCGACTCCCAGACTTGATGAGAGTTAATGTATTTATGGTTGATCGGCAGTTTCACCATCCTATCAATCTTTATATATATATATATATATATATATATATATGATTAACTCAATAACATTCTAATAATTGTTAATTAGTTTTATAAATAATTAATCAATTATTAATTAATATCTATTAATTTATTATTTAATATGATTAGTTTAATAAAATTTTTATTAGTGATTATTTGGTTTAATAAATTATTAACAAATGATTAATTATAAATAAAAAATTAAAATTAATTTTAATTAGAATTAGTAATTCTATAATTAATATTCAATATAACCTCATAATTCAACTTATCGACTTAAAACCTAAAATAAGTTGTCAAGCTTATATGATAGGAGAATAAGGGAATGAATAGCGGGTTTCTTATGTATTTTATTTGGTTAACTGATGTTTTAATCTAATAGATTTATATTTTATTAAATAATTATTGATAAAGATAATATTAAATCAAAATTGCTGTGAATTTAATTTAATTAATTTATTTATAAGTATTATAATAGAGTAATATTAGTAAATAATTAAATTTTATATCAAGCGAATTATAATTAAGTTCCTATAATTTCAGCTGATATAACCTCATAAATGATCAATTAATGTTCTATTAATGAATATGAACTTAATGATTAAAGATTAATTAGTTCATTAAAAATTTCCTGAATTATTAACTAACGAAATAAATAACTCTTAATTGATTATTAAATTAATATTAAATTAATGATTTATAAAATAAGTTATTATATGTGGATCCAAAAGTGATCATTACTTCATGGGAGAAGATGGTTTTGAGATAAGTGAAGGTGATTGGTCTATAGAGTTAGTATATTACCAAATATAAGAGAGAATAGCACTCAAAATTAGAGAAAATAAAAAAAAGGAGAGAAAATTATAGATGAAGCGTGCTGGAAAATTCGCAGCGGTAGAGTAGCGGATTATTATCTTAGCGTTATACGAAAATTCAGCACACACAGAGATGAAAAATAAGCGATGAAGAGTTCAGAAGTATTTACGTGGAAAACCGGTAAAGAGAAAAACCACAGGGTCTGTCCCAGTTGCGAGAATTCACTATTGATTAATGTTTACAAAAATTCTCTGTCACACAGACAGAAGAGAGTAATTTTATATTTCAGACTACAATGTCAATTGACGGTGTTTGTTTGGTGGTGATTAACGATGATTGGAGGAGTTACACGGTGATGGAGGTCGACGGTGACGGTAATCGACGGCGACGGAGGTCGATGGTGACGAAGGTCGATGGTGACGGAGGTCGACGAACGTTGACGGTGACAGAGATCAACAGCGACGGAGGTCGACGGTGACGAAGGTCGATGGCGACGGAGGTCGACAATGACGGAGGTCGACGAACGTCGGCGGTGATCAACAGAGGTTGACGGTGACAGAGATCAACGGCGACGGAGGTCGGCGGTGACGGAGGTCAACGAATGTGGGTGGTGGTCGACGGAGGTTGGCGGTAGTCGGCGACAGTCGGTGTTGGTGCTAATCAGCAGCTTCTCCTCAAGGTTTCAGACTCTCTATCTATGCTTCCCCCCTCCTCATGTGAGGGTTGGGGATCTATTTATAGTGTTTTGGATGCAATTAACGCAACCAGTTTGATCGGACTGTCCAGAGGACTCCCCTTATAAGAAGACATTTAAGAGGTATTTGATGGCCATAACGATGTCAGAATTGAGTGATCTTGAGCTCGTTGGATTCGTCTTGTTGAGACGCTCGATTCGAGTATAGGCTTGCTAGTGTCGACATTTGTTTGAGCTTCCAAATGCGTATGAAAATTCTTTAAGAATGGGTTAATGACTTGATATGAGTTTGATTTGACTCGGATTGGAATAGTTTTTATATCATTAGGTTCGTCTCATCGAGCTGGTCAGTTTGACTATAAGTTTGCTGAAATTTGAGCTCTGGGTGATTTTTTATCAAGATTTGAACGTTTCTTGCTCAAAGGATTGCACTGAGATTCGTGTCGTGCCTCAAGATTAGTGCTGGATAATGAAAATTTGTTGTTATTGTATCAATAGACATGAGATACCAAATAATTTGTAAGTTGTTTAATTTTTTAGCTTGTTTCAATTATAATGGAGATATTTTAATATACAAAATAAGTTATCATAATCACTCGCCAAACATTTTACCTTGCGTCCACAACTATAACAAAACTCTTAATTCATAATATATAGAGTTATTGTTATTATTATTATTATTTTTATGATCGAGCTATTCCACGTGCAATATAACTCAAATTTGGGGTTTATATAGGCATTTAGATTGGTTGGTAAATATTTATTGATAATTTTAACATAGGCTATATCGATGGGAGCAAACATGTTGGGACACACCACAAGTATAATTAACCAAATTCTAGATATCTTGTATTTGAAGGCTATTTATACAGAGGGAAGTTATCTTAAGAAGTGATGATGACCGTTGAAAAAACAATTTTGAAGATAGCCTTTAATCAGCATGGTGAGTAAAGTGAGCAGCGACAATCATGATGGTCAAGGCTTGACATGAGACAAAAGTAGGGTTACAAATAAATCAAGTTGAGTGGAGCGCAAGATTGTTTTAGCTTTAGTTTGACATGGCACATGCTTGTTTCAATCTTTTTGTGATATTTTTTATTCAATTTTGATAATGTGTACCAAACATTTATGTGAGCTTGGCTTGAAACTTGAGCTTGTTTATATTGTAATTACTTGGTTATAATAAGACAATTCATTTGAAAAAAAAAAATGAACTTTATTTTGCTGAGAAAGTTGAATTAGCAACTGCAACTGAGGCATTAACATGCAATTGTGATCATAATATAACGCAGTTCTTGAGCCAGATTATATAGTTAAAGGCTCTGGTAGTAGCTACTATATCATGACAGACGACTTGCACCACATTCTTTGTGGCATATCATTTTAAGCATAAATGTATAGTATATTTAATGCCATATTAGCTCCTCGTGAGCTTTAGTTTTTTTTTTTTCATTTCCATGTGAGCTTAACATCATATTTATTATTATCGAAACTGATTACAATGGGTGAATGGAGTTTGCAAAATTGGTTTAGGTGATAAAATTATAGTTGAATGCCTTATATTTTATTGATTTATTGAATTTCTAATGTATTTATTAATCTTCATCCCGAAATGATTTATTTAAAATATGAGGGTATTTTGAAAATAATGTCGTATCCGTTGAGATTTTCATTGAAGTGACCACATTAATACTGGTCTCATCAACTTCGGTTCTTATGAGGAGAATAATCGATCTTCATAAGTGGGATTTACAATCTTGATTTATATAACCGAAGATATGATGATTCTATGATGAGTGTAGGATTATAGATATTGCACTCTCTTTTCTATTTTGAATTTATTGCCCATTATTCAATGCTGGAGATTGTCGAGGAATTAAGGCAAAGTAAACGCAAGAATCAATGGAAATCAAGAAGAAAACATAGAGATTAACAAGGTTCGACAATTTACCTACGTCATCGGGAGCAGAGCGACATCTCTCTTTGATTTCACAAAAGAAGTACAAGATATATGTAGCCCTGACGGCTTTCCTGCGCTCGCTCGCTCTCCTCCACTGGCTCACTCAATTCCGCTCCAGCATTTGTCTCTCATCTACTATATGAGTCATACAGAACAGAGTTGATTTAGTTATTAATCACATGAATTTAATCGAGCCAGCATAAGAGCCGATTAAAGCCCTAACTCGAGTCTAAGAGTAAGCTCGAACTTGGAGCATAATAAACAAACATTGTGAGCTCATTGGCAAAATAAAATTGAACCACTAACATTGGTCTCTTACACCCTTTGCCACGTGTCATTGTATGCATTATGATGTGGACTATTGCAATTTAATTTATAATGTAAGCATCAATTAGGCAGGAGCAATGCGCGTAATCTCCCCCCTTTTTTTTCTCTTTTCTTTTTTTAATTTCACCAAACAAGCATACTCATTATTAAATCCTTATATATATAAAAGTTTTTAAGTTTTTATAAAAGTTTTATATATATTTCTGCTTTTGTTATATCTTTGTTTTAATTGGTATCAGAGCCATGTGCGGCTAAATTCTTCTACGAATTCTTTTTTCATGATAATTTTAATATAGTATCTAATAATGTCAGGATAGGTGTATCATGTATTGTAAAGTCGGGTGTTCCTCTGCAACTTAATATCCTTGACTGACATACAGAATATACTGAGTTCGACCTGCTGGTCTGATAATATTATTGTTCTAAGCTAAGATTAATCCAATGGCCATCGTCGCATGTGGGCGTTTTTATGTCCGAGATGGATGCTTTGTTGCCTGGTTCTTGTTGACTCGACCTGTTTGGATTAAAATCTTAGTGGAATGATAATATTTTCATCTAGTTGATGTTAGATTACCCTATTAAACTTATTTAAAGAAAAAAGAATTCTAGAACTTTTTCGGTAGCCTTTTATGAGCACCTCTTCGAGAGTATAATAATAATATAATATCTGAAAATTACAAAGAACTCAATCTAGAAATCATAATATAAAAATGCAGAATTACATGAATATCCTGTAAATGAAGAAGATCTAAATAAATGGACTATTCCTAAAATAGAAAAAACCTTAATATATAAAATTGGAACTTTTGATTTTAAAGGAAAATCATCAATTAAAACTGTTGAACAATCATTAACAATAGATGAACAAGAGAAAACAATTTCTCTCTTAAATCAAGAAGATCTGAGTAGTTACTTAGAAAATTACAAATATATTCATATAGGTTTAATACAAGTAGCATTTAAACCTCTTACATTGAGAGGATTAAACGCTTCAATTTTAGTCTGCTTAAGAGATGTAAGGTGCCTTAATTGGGCACAATCTTTAATGGGTTTCATGGAAACTAGCCGGTGTCATGGAAACTAGATTATGTCATGGGCCAGTCTTCTTTAACACTTTTCCAAATCTAAGTCTGTCACTTACAGACGTAAATCTCTTTAAGACGGCTAAAATACAGATCAAACTACATGGGTATGAATTTTTACCCGGATCCGAAACAATAGCGAATAATTTATCGAATTCATTTTAAGGTTATGAATACTTTATGTCCGAATATTAAAAATAATATGAAGCCAACAGATAGATCTACAATTATAGAAACTAATTTACTAGCTTCAAATATAGCCACAAATAGGACTATAAAATGGGATGAAGTAAGATTTCCTGAATCATAGCAATTGCGGATCGTATAAATCCTCATCCCGTAATAAATCGGGATGTAGAACAAGATTAGTCGAGATGCTTAATGGGGATGTTGTAATAAGATTTAATTCAAGAAGATCAATCACTCTTCCACAAGTATCTTATCCTTCTTCTAATATATCTCAAAATGATTCAGATGAATTTCCATCAATAAATCATAGAATAGATAGCATAAATCTATCAAATAATAATCTATTACACCCAAATAGGGTAGAAAACTTATTTTCGCAATCGGAAGCCAGTTTTAATTTCAATAATGACTGATTTAAAACAAGTTGCTAAAAAACAAATCAGACAAACTTTAATCAACGATTATTTAGAACCAAAATATGAATCGTTTAGAAATTGATATCGTAGTTATACTACAGAAGATAATAGGAGAAAAATTTCTGAAATTTACTTTGAAGAAAATGAAAAAAGATTTTATGAAGGGAAAGATTTTCTTTCATTTTTGACCTGGTTTAGCAATCATATAACAAAAAAATTAGAAGATGAATTAGATATGTTAACCAGGAAATGGAAAGTCAATTCGGGAGAAATAGTAGAATCCATTTATCCTCCAACTGTTCCTACAATATTAGATTTAGATAATAGAAATCCAAATTTTGAATTAAATGCTTTTGGAAAAACTTTAGAAACAAATGACACCAAAGATTTTATTGGTGTAATTAAACAATTGAATTTTACAAATACAAATATATCTTTAATTTCTAATCACCTAATGAAATTAGAAAATAAATTTAATCAACTTATTTTCTCTTTAAATCAAAAAGAAGAGAAAGCAAGTCCGATAATTATCTCTTCGACTCTCGTTATACAGCCACCTCCAAGTCCTAATTTCCACTTAGGACCTTCGGCTCGAGATTTTGAAGAATTAATTAAGAATATAAAAGGAACTAAAATTCGCTACATTAAATAAAGAAGAGCAATTAACAGATCAATCTGAAAATTCTGATAATGAAAAAATTAAAATTGAACAAATCGAAGAACAATTTCAAAATGATAATTCAGAATTAGAAATATTTAAAATACATAAATTAAAAAAGCAATAAAGCCTCAACTTCATATCAAACTCGGCAGACAGGTCGTTACTACTATCCTCGACCTACTCCTGCAGATATTTTATATGAAGAAGATAACAATAAATATTAAAATGATTATAATCCATCAAATATTTATGAATGAGACATTGATGGCATGACGGATCGCCAAATACTAAATCGTATTACGAAGAATGATGATTTATGCTCAATTTGCACGTAGTCATAATAATCGTGCTCACCAAATAGTAACCCGACTAACTTGTGGGTTTACCGGCGCTTCTCAAAGGCTGGTGGGATAATTATTCGACTCAACAACAACGAGAAGAATTTTTAAGTCCTGCAATAATAGGAAATCCTAATCAAGAAAATACCGATGCCGTTTATAAATTAATTATTAATATTTTACAACATTTTACGTAGCATCGTATCCGACAATGAAGAGCAAATTCGTTCTCTTTTACAAAAATTAAGATGTCCTACTCTGACACATTTTCGTTGGTATAAAGATGTCTTTCTAATTAGAGTAATGTCTCTACCAGATGCGAATAGTACGGACTGGAAACAAAAATTTATCGAAGAATTACCTAATCTTTTTGCCGATAAAGTAAAAAGACAATTACAAGATACTAATATAAAACGTATTCCATATAAAAATTTGACATATGGACAACTAATTAATACATGTGTACAAGAAGGCTTAGCGCTATGTACGGATCTCGAAATTGAGATATCGGATTAAAAGGAAAGTTTAACGAAAGAAAACGATTAGGTGCTTTACGTGAACAATTTGACTATGATATTCCTAAATTTCCTAAAGAAAAGAAAAATCTTTTCATAAAAAGAAGAAATATCATAAGCAAAGCTTTGAAAAATATTCGGAGAAAAGGTCGAAAAATTCTCATAAGAAAAATAGAAATAAAGAAATCGGAGAAATAAAATGCTTATAAATGTGGCAGACGCAGCACTATGCAAATAAATGCATAGTTAAAAAGAAAATAAATGAGCTTAATATCGATGAAAATATTAAGCAATCTATTTTCAAAATTATATTAAACTCATCTCACGAAAATTCGGAGACGTCCGACAATTTAGACGATATTGAGGACGATTCCTCTTATTCATCGAATTTGATGAAAATAATTACATGAGATACGAGTGCAAATGTAATAATGAAAATTATTACAAATCCATAATCGAAATGAACGAGCTTATTTACTTTATCTTCTTCGATGAAAGAAGAGATCACTTAAAATTGCATCCCAAATTGAGGATGAAAAAACTCGAAAGTAAAATGTTAAAAATAATTATTGATTCTGAGGAGAATCCTCCTCTTCTAATACTATTCCTTTTCGAGGATATTCAATGAAAGAAGCTTTAAATAAAGCTTTAATTTTAAATACCGATAGTAGACCTACTACTATTAATGATTTAAGAAATGAAGTTAATATTTTAAAATTCGAAATGAATATTTTTCGAAAAAATCAAGAAAAAATAAATAATAGATTATTAAAATTAGAAATAAATAATATTACACCTACCGAAATAACAATAGAAAAACATAACAATTTAGAACAATATTTTTAAATTCCTTACAAAAGCTATTATGCATAAATGGTTTATAACCATTACTTTAAATATAAATAGAGAATATACATTATCTAATCTTAATGCTCTTGTTGATAACGGAGCGAGTATGAATTGTATTCGAGAGGAATAATACCTTCAAAATATTTTGAGAAAACCACGCGACAGACTAACTTCAACGTCCGGAAATAAAATGGAAATTAAATATAAAATCTCTTACGCTAATATTTCGCAAAAATGATATTTGCATTAATACTCCTTTTTTATTAGTTAAGAATTTAACTCAACATATTATTTTAGGAACTTTATTCCTTTATAAAATTATGTCAATTAATAAGATTGATAATACTGGCATCTATTCTAATAAATTTGGAAAAATAATTATTTTTGAATTTATAACAAATCCTACAGAAATTATTTTAAATGAAATAAATAAATTCAAGTTAAAATAAAATCAAATTAATTTCTTACAAGAAGAAATTACTTTGTTAAGTATAGAAGAAAAATTAAAAAATAATTTCATAAAAGAAAAAATTTCTACTTTACATAAAAATATGTTAGACGAAGTTTACGGTGAAAATCCAGTCGCTTTTTGGAATAGAAAAAGCATTGTATTACTTTACCATACATCGATAATTTCGATGAAAGAAATATCGAAGACAAAGCGCGGCACTTGTCGGATGAATCGAGAATACTTAAAAATTTGTAAAGGAGAAATTAATGAACTTCTTAATAAAAAATTAATAAGAAAATCTAGCTCACTGGAGTGCATCTTGCATTCTATGTTATGAATAATGCAGAAAAAGAAAGAAATAAACCTAGATTAGTTATTAATTACAAACCTTTAAATGAAGTTTTAAAATGAATTAGATATCCTATCATCGAATAAAAGAGACTTACTTAATCGTCTAAGTAAATCTCTAATATTTTCAAAATTTGATTTAAAATGCTGGATACTTGCTGATTCAAATTTTTGAATCGGATAGATATAAAACGGCCTTTCTCTGTTCGTTTGGTCATTATGAATGGAACGTTATGCTCTTTGGATTAAAAAATGCTCCTTCGAATTTCAAAAAATTATGAATGAAATTTTTAATCCGTATTCGATTACATATTAGTATATATTGATGATGTACTCGTTTTCTCTAAATCGATAGAGGAACATTTTAAACATTTGCGAGACATTACTGATGGCTTATCAAAAATAATGAGCTAGTAATCTCGTGCCTAAAATCAAATTATTTCAAACTGAAATATGGTTTTTGGGACATAATATTATTCGAATACAATTATTCCAATTGAAAGAAGCATAGAATTCTCTTCTAAATTTCCAGATGAAATCACAGAACTACGTCAATTACAGAGATTTCTAGGTTCGCTAAATTATGTAGCAGGCCATTATAAAGATCTTGCTTTAGATGCTGTTATTCTTTATAATAGATTAAAAAAACAACATAATTCATGGACGTGAAAATCATACTTAAAGCTCGTCCAATTAATTAAGCAAAAGGTAAAAATGTTATCTTGTTTACATATTGCGATCCGTCTCTCCCTAAAATAGTAGAGACGGATACATCTAATATTGGTTACGAAGGAATCTTAAAGCGAAAAGCTTTCAATGCCGAACAATTAGTTCGCTTTACATCCAGCGATTGGAATACCACTCAGAAAAATATTCGGCAATCAAGAAGAAATACTTTACGTAGTTAAATGCATTACCAAATTTCGAGATGATTTATTAAATCGAAATTTTTATTACGAATTGATTGCGGTTCGATTAAGTATATCGCTATAAAAAGACGTAAAAAACCTTGTTTCTAAACAAATCTTTCTGCTAATTGGCAAGCACGATTATCTTGTTTTGAATTTGATATAGAATATATTGCAGAAATACTAATTCTTTACCCGACTTTCTCACTCGTGAATTTTGCGAGGAGAAAGACGAGGAGGGGTGGATAACCCCTCATACACGTAATCGAATGATACCACTATAGGGGTAGCCCACTTTTCGAGGGGGAGAGGTAGGAGTCAACTTAATGTGACCCCACGAAAATTTATTGATTTAAAGCAATATTTATATGGTAGCCGATGAATTCTACATCCAATCAATCTTTCGATTTACAAATTCGAGATGTCACGGAATTCGTGCGAAAATCTTGAGAAAATTCTCGAAATTAATCTAGAGGATTATGAGATTAATGATCACTCGGAAAATCCGAGAAGATCTTGAAAGCACAATTGCTTACCCATGAGATCATCTTGATAGGGAATCATATGAAGCAATCCTCGTTTCATTACTGATGTGTTGAAATTCAACACGATTATAATGAACCCGATAAATCCGTGCAGTATAAGAAAGCGACAATAAATCGCATTTTAGATCGCGAAGGATTGAGGTTTAACTCCTTATCAATCCAAACAAATTGAATTTATGCATCCTATATCTAAACAAAGAAAATATTCTTTTGTAATTATTGGAATCATGTTAGTTTATGAATCATGCATTTTTACTTATTAATCCAAGACATAAGCATTCCTGGCTATTTGTGCTAATGCCTGAAATATTAAAAGAAAACGATATTTGGCAGAGGCGCAAATATCGATTTCCTATGCTCTAGGCCTCATGATGAGCGTCCATGCGATTTCTGCTTAACAGACCGAATCCCCCATGCCAGGTGGGATTCGAACCCCGACCTTCAGGTGCCTTACATGCACCGCCCACTACATAGGACAGAGATGCGCGGTGCGCGCACGCGCTCACACACACTGATATATATATATATATATATATATATATATATATATATATATATATATATATATATATATATATAAAAAGGGCATAAATTATTGGACAAGCCGGGAAGAGGGGTAAGCGGATTTATTATCTGTGGATAATGGCAGGTGAGAGTTGGACAAGCTGGTCTTGACTCAGCTTTACTTGTTTTTTACCTAATTTAAAAACATTATATATCAGGTCAATAAAATCACCGGCTTCTCACATTTAGCTATGAAATGCAAATAAAACTCATTGTTTATTTATTTATTTAAAATTTATTCTGATATTTATATTATAACACTGGTCAATTAAATTTTCATTATTTTTGTAGTTTAAGAGAATTAAAATTATAGAATATATATTCCAACTAAAAATTGATATATATTTATGAATATGTAAAAAATAATAATTATTTGTATTCATGACATTTTGGGTGTAGGATTGAAGATTATTTTGTCTTCAAAGACTGGTTAGTGTAAAACTTCAAGGCATGAAGCTTAATTATTCTGAAAAATTATTTAAAAGAGCAATGTAATTTCGGTTGATGAATTTGTTTCTGCCAACTCCTACAAAGATGAAGACGAATGAGAAATAGCATAGTCGAAGTCCTCTAAAAAGATTCTTAACAACATGAAGAATCTGTTTGGGGTAGCTGTAGCTTATTGAATAATCTGCTGATAAGCTATGTGCAGTAGCAATTATAAATTTTTTTTTTTTTTTTGGAAAAGCCAGACAGCAGACATAAAACTCCCACCACATCTAGGTAGACGCGGTGTGAAAACACTGTTTTCAGCGTTTTGGAAACACATAAGCTGCCAAAATGCGGTTTACCCAAACAGACTAGGTGCGTCTTCAAAACTCTATCACAACAAATAAACTATCTCAAACAGACCCGAAGTCTACTTTCACTTCAAAAGATATCAGTTTGAATTGTACATATTTCTTTGAGGCTCATCTTTCATCAATATATATATATAATAAAAATAATGAAGGAAAGAGGAATAAATTAAAAAAAAGACAAAATAATTGATTGGTTGCTTACGAGTTTCTCATTAAAAAGAAAAAACAAGGTTTCCACGTGACAGATATTGTATTCCCATTCTATTTGTCCCTTATCCTTTCCACAGTTGAGGAGAAAAAACGAAACAGAGTGGAAGAGGAAGAAGGTTCAGAAAAACTGCCTTCTTCCTCCATCTTCCCTTTCTTCTGATTCTTCTCCGCTGATCAGAGAATGGGAAGACTATCGATTGGATTTCTCGGCTTGACTGAGTTGCTCCTCAGCGTAGCCGTCCATCTTCTCTTCGGATTCTATATCTTCAGCTCGGCGGTGGCCTCCGATCTATGGCAGTCTTTCTCCGGCGGTAACCGTCCCTTTTCTCCTTCAAATGAAGTGGTACAAGGGGATGATTCGAAGGTTAAGATGGCGGCTATGGATGTTTCCCCGCCGCCGCCGATTGTTCTGGTTCACGGGATTTTTGGATTCGGTAAAGGGGTAATTTGATTATAAGAACTCGTTTGAATTCTCACTTCAATCGTTTTTTAGGATGCTCGAGTTTTTCTTAACCGATGTCTGTGTTGCAGAGGCTAGGTGGTCTTTCCTATTTCGCCGGTGCGGAGAAGAAGGATGACCGGATCCTGGTTCCTGATTTGGGATCTTTAACTAGCATTCATGACAGGTTCGTACGATCTGAAACTTTGAATACTTATTTACAGATCTGTAATTGTATTCAAGGTGAAAATTGTTTGTTTGAGAGTTTTTTGGGGTTGACGGTGTTAGGGCACGCGAGTTGTTTTACTACTTGAAGGGAGGGAAGGTAGACTATGGAGAAGAGCATAGCAGGATATGTGGGCATTCTCGATTTGGCAAGCTTTATGAACAAGGTGATGGCATATATTTTATATTTCGAATTTATAATCTTGTTCCTATATGTAATTGGGTATTGTTTTGGTGGTAAATATATAAACCTTTTTTTTAATTTTCATTTTTGTGCCTTAATAGAGACTTCGCCATTAATGTTTGATTATGTTCATGTTCGATGCATGTTTGTTTTGGTGGGAGCAGGAAATTACCCTGAGTGGGATGAGCATCATCCAATCCATTTTGTTGGTCATTCTGCTGGAGCTCAAGTTGTTAGGGTTTTGCAGCAGATGCTGGCTGATAAGGTAATGCAGACTGAAATTCTATAATCCTAACTTTGAACAGAAGTGTGTTAAATTTTAATCAAAGCTGCCATTGTTTATTTTATTAAGTTAGGCATTTGAAGGCTATGAGAACACTTCTGAGGATTGGGTGCTAAGTCTTACCTCCTTATCTGGAGCCCTTAATGGAACCACCAGAACCTATTTTGATGGAATGCAGTTATTAAATTCACCTCATTCCATGAATTTCCAAAGCTTGAACTTTTACCAAATTTAACTAAGAAAAAAATGATTTTTTTTTTTTTTTTCAGGCCAGAAGATGGGAGATCAATGAAAACATTCTCTCTTCTGCAGTTATGTAGATTGGGAGTCATAATGTATGATTGGGTTGACAATGCTTTCCTTAAGAACTACTACAATTTTGGTTTTGATCACTTTGAAATGGGATGGAAGAAATCTGGTTTATTAGGCCTCATTGATCTACTATTGGGGAATTCTGGGCCATTTGCTTCAGGAGATTGGATTCTGCCCGATCTTACAATTCAGGGATCGATGATTTCGAATGCGAGTCTGCAAACTTTTCCAAATACGTATTATTTTAGCTATGCGACGAGGCGAACAAGGAAGCTTATGGGAATCACTGTGCCCTCAAGTCTGCTTGGAATTCATCCGTTGTTCTTTATCAGAGTCTTGCAGATGTGCCAATGGCGTCATCCTAAAGATTTGCCGCCACCCTACAAAGGTTATAGGTGGGATGAATTTTGATTATAAGAGTTTAGTGATATATAAAGTTTTTTTATGAAACGTCTTATTTTAGGTTCTAAAGGTTGATCTTTTTTGTATGAACAAAATTGTGATCAGGGATGAGGATTGGGAAGATAATGATGGAGCACTCAACACTATATCAATGACCCACCCTCGAGTACCAGTGGAACACCCAAGTCAATTTGTCATTGATGATTCAAAGTGTAATCCTTTGCAAACCGGGATATGGTTAGTGAATATGAATTATCCATTAGGGGTGCTTACATACGTATCACATAATTCTTATATATTTACATATCTAACATCTGAACTTTCATATTTACATGCATAACACTTAAATCTTTAATATTATAACAGAAATCTCATAATTATTAACATTTTAAAGTGAAAGTAGGTTTATGATCTTATAGAGCTATAAATGTAAATATCAAACTTTGGGTGTTAGATATCACATAAAGATTGTGTGCTTTGTATGTAAATTTCACTATGCTTTAGGGGCATTTACATACATACCACACAATTGTTATATATTTACATATTGAATATTATCATGTTTATGACTCGATAGACATCACCTTGAAAATTTTGAATTTGTTGCTATCATGTAATTTTCTTTTCTTTTTCTTATTCTTTTTTTATGCAGTCCTTGCTCTGTTTCCTTGCCTTCTTTTTTCTATTTAATGTAAAATGTAATTGTTGGCCTGCTCTTAGCATTCCCAGTGATGTTTGCTTCTTATGAATTTAAATGCTATCCATTGAATGAAATTGTTATTTTACTTTAATGTTTTACATGTAATATATGGAAGGGTTTCTTGTTGTGAAATATAGGGCAGAGTAAAGCAAGAATCGACACAAAACCAGAAGAAAACAGAGAGATTTTACAAGGTTCGGTAAAGATGCCTACGTTCTCGAGAGCAGAGCGGCGAATTTAATATTTCAGGGGAGTTACAAGTCCATTTACATACCCATAGGGTTACACATCTGTTTATAGATAAAACCCACAGATAAATTTACTAAAACGCCCTCGTTCCTCCCAACCTACTAAGTTCTAAGAGACTCATTTTCACCAGGAGACAACTCTTCATTCAAAGAGACTCCAAATTTCTGATATATGAGTCATACCCAACAAATCTCCACCTTGACGAATATCCATCCCCTTAGGAGAATTATATCATGGAGTTTCTTACATCAAAGTGGGTTGAGCAACCATGCCATCTAACAATTGCAAACATTCACCAAGTTTAAGTAACGTAAGAAATTGTTGATAATACGCACGGCTGGTCATCCTACTCTGTTGCATTTTCGTCATATGATCCAATAGAGTGAGCTCACTTACTGTTGTATTCCCGACGGTTTATAGATATTACTGCAGTTTCGTAGCTCATGATGTCTTCGAAGTCCTTGTTGTGCCAACAAATCTTTTCACTCTTGTTTGCCACAATCCGAAGTTCTCGGTTCCCGAACTTCACTATCTCGATTTTTGCACTATACATTGTCATTTAATCTTGCTGTGAACTTTTCTTCCCTTTTGTCAAAATAAAAAACACACCACAAATAAATTCAAAGAAACATGAAATTTCCTCTGTCAATTGCAGTAATTTTCCCGCAATTTCCTGTGATTCGTGAATCAAATTTTTTACACAAAGCACTTTTTCTGTTTGCACCCACACCTTGGCCAAACCGTTGTTCTGCGAACCCTGAGTTCTTCTCCGATCGCAAACGTTGGATTGAAAAACCTTTGCGCTTGTTCGCAAAATACCTCCGCAAAACCCTTCACCAATTTGACTCTTACTCCACCTGCGACAAACTTGCGAACTTCGCCGGACTCCCCTTTTCGCAGAACGATGCTCCTGTTCGCGATAACTGCAAGCGAACTCCTGTTCGGGAACTCCACATCGCCGAACGCTGCGAACGTCTCTGTTCGCGAACTGTCACTCATGTTCGCTGTAACTGCACGCGAATTTCGAACTCCTGCACTATGCCTCCGCCGAGCGACGCGCGAATTTCCCTGTCGCGAACCCCTTGCCTGGGTTCGTAACCGCCAAACTCTTCCGCAGACATAGATCCCTTTGATTCACCCGCAAACCGAACTAACCTCCGAACTGTTCGCGATAATTTCCGCGAATCCCAGGGGATAACCATCGCTAACCCCCTGCCGCGATCTGGAATGAATATTACAGGCTTCTTTCGCTACCGGTTCTCTTCTGGTTTCGCTAAGCAAAACTCTTTGCCTCACCTGCTCGTGAAGCACCTGTCGCACGAAGCCACAACTCCACCTGCCGTGAACTGCCGAACTATCGCGCCTAAATCGAACTTCCTCCTTTGCCGCGAACCAGATCTCAAAAAATCATTCTTATTCCCTACGTCGATCTCCTCCGCCCTAGAACCTTGCTCTGATACCAATTGTTGTAAAAATTAGGGCGAACAAAATGCAAATCCAGAAGAACACAGAGATTTAACGAGGTTACATACCCATAGGGTTACACATCTATTTATAGATAAAACCCACAAATAAATTTACTAAAACGCCATCGCTCTCCCTAACCCACTAAATTCCAAGAGACACTTCTTTTCACAAGAAGACGCACCCTCTTCATTCCAAGCTACTCCAAATTTCTGGTACATGAGCCATACCTAACATTACTTTCTGTTCATTTATTTGGTTGTAAATAGAAATCATATTTAGAATATGTTGGTTTTATTTTACTCATTTTATGTGTCGGAGTGAATTTATTATTATTTGAGGTGGTTTTGAGAAGTTTTTGTGATGGACTGATCAGATTTCATGAGTTTGTTTTCTCATTTGAAGCAACCAAATGGGCTCTTAGAAACAGGAGAGAAGAGTTGGCTCTGATATCTCTGAGAGAATTTCATATAGGCGTTTCTCAGATTTAGTTGTCGAGTGTTTACATAATACCGCACAATTCTTATATTTGTACATATCTAACTCCTAAACTTAGATATTTATTTGTAGGGGATTTACATACACATCGCACAATTTTATTTTTATATATCTACATATCTAATATCCATGCATTGATATTTACTTATCTAGCAAACATATGCATGAAATGACATATTATTTTAAAAAACTATAATATTAGTAGTATTTTTTATTTAATTTTAAAATTTTGAGTTTTATGTATATGTAAATATCATGAGAATCGTGAGTTATGTATTGAAATGCCCTTTACATATATTAATGCTATTTTTGCTGTCATGCTAAATATTTATGTTTTACATAAATAAATATCAAAATTTATATGTTAGATATATAAATAACGTGTGTAAAACCCCATAATTATTTCATCTTTGAGAATTAGCTTTCCCTTCCATTCATCTACCGGCATGACTACTAGTATGAAAACAATACCATTATTGAACTTTTACATACCACAAAATTCTTATGTATTTATATATCTAACACCTAACTTTGATATTTACATTTATAACATTTTGGTATTATAAACCTTGCATGAAAAGATGTATTTCACTGTTAGAAAGTTAGAAATAATGGTTATTTTGATACGTTGTTGAAGATTTGAGTGGTACAGATATGGAAATGTATAGGAATTATATATATATTTCACACAGATTATATCTTATTTACACACAAAACAATAAAGGAAGTTCTCATTTGTTAATTCTATAATCAAGGTCTATCATAAATGTTTTCCCATAGCTAGAACCAGAATCTATGAACGGTCATTTGAACATTAATGAAGGTTATTTGTGTTTATTTGCATTAATCTCTAGTCATATGTGCTGCAGGTATTACAAGATTGTCGAAGCGGATCATATATTTTTCATTATAAATAGGGAGAGAGCAGGAGTTCAGTTTGATCTTTTGTATGATGGCATTTTTGAGCGCTGCAGAAAGCATGTTTTCCGGACAACACCGCCACCAATAGTTCCAAATCAGATTAGCAATTAGACTATATTTTTCCACCATGTTTAGTGAAAGTTTAATTTGCATCAGAAAATTTCTTGTCTACATTTTTTAAGAAGGAAGATTTACATACATACCATTCAATTCTTATGTATTTACATTTTGAACACATAAATATCAATTTTTATATATATGAAAAGTGATATTTTTGATGTGATATTAAAGATATGGGTGGTATAAATATAAAAAGTAAAATTCAGGTGTTAGATATGTAAATACATTTGAATTTGGTGATCTGTATGTAAATTTTCCTTTTAAGAATCAGGCAGAAATGTGAAGGTGGTTTCGTTATTCTCCTCTGCTTGGTGGTTTTGTACTAATTAGAGTTAGTGAATGTACGCTAGGGGCATTTTGGTTACTTATGCAATGTGGATTAATGTAGAACTTGAGTTTGATTGCTGTTGAATTTAATCTTCAATTTTTAATACATTACATAAGATTGTGTTCAGCTAATATCATGATTTCTGGATAACATTTGATTTTTATGATTATTTTATAGAAAGTAACCATTCTATGTTATTGTTTATTTGCTACAAACTGTGGTGCTCTTTTTTGAAGATTTTGGGTGTAGCTTTTTGTTGTTACTTCTACCTTTTTAAATAGCATAAAATTTTATGGTGGATGAGAACATAATAAGGATAAAATTTAAGTTTTATGATTAGATAGTTAAATTAAAAAATTATCTATATTGGTTTTAAGAGGTCTGAAATGATTTAGAAGACTTAATACACTTGATACTCCTTGAAGAAAAAATTTTTATTGGAGGAGATTTAAATGGACATGTCGGTAGAGTGGTAGAAGATTTCAGAAATATTCATGGTAGATTATGATTATGGAGCGATTAATGAAGAAGGTAGAGCGATTTTAGATTTTCTTTTAGCGTATGATATGATTTTTCTTAATACTTTATTCGAAAAGAGATGAGTATCTTATTACTTATAAGAATGGATCTAATAAAACACGAAATTGATTATTTGCTTATGAGAAGAAGAGATCGTCGAGATTGTAAGGATTGTAAGGTCGTTCCAAGTGAACGATTAAGTACTCAACATCGATTATTAGTTACGATTTTAAGATGAAGAGTTGTAAAATAAAGAATATTAGGATTCGACATCGTAGAATTAGATGGAGCAGCACAAAGACACGAAATAAAATTATTTTTATGAGTAAAATTCAAGATTTAAATATTTGAGATGTTCGTGAAGACGCGAATGTTATGTGGGAAAAATTAAGCTAATATTATTAAACAAGTAGATAAAGATGTCTTGGAGAATCGAAAAAAGTTTCATAAATAAAAATAGTTGGTGGTGGAATAATAATGTGAAAGAAAAGATAAAATATAAGAAGTTATGTTATAAAAATTGGTTTAAATGTAATAACTTAGAGAGCGGGAAAAATATAAAACGACTGCATGGGAGTGTAAAAGAATAATCATGTATGCTAAAAATTCAGCTTTTAGTGATGCTTTATAACGATGTTAGATATTAAGGAAGGTGAAAAATATATGTATAAACTAGCGAAACAAAGAGAAAGAAAATTAAAGATTTAAAAGTAAAGTGTATTAAAGATGAAAAATCGAAAAGTGTTTTTCTTAGAAAAAGATATTGACATAGGTGTGTGAGTTATTTTGATAAACTTTTTAATGATGTTCTTGAATGTACGATCGACGCTTAGTGATCTTAATATCGTTAATAATAATAAAAGCTTTTCATTTTTACGCGTCGCATTAGTAAAAAAGAAGTCGATGAGACTTTAAAGAAAACCAAGGGAAAGTCCGTAGGACCGATGATATTCCGATTGAAGTGTGGAAATGTTTTGGTGATTTGGGGGTTTCTGCACTTACTAAACTTTTTAATATTATTTTAAAAACTAAAAGATGCACGAGGAGTGGAGAAAGAGCATTTTGGTACCCATTTTTAAGAATAAAGGAGATGCACAAGAGTGTGCAAATTATAGAGGAATTAAATTGATGTGTCATACTTTAAAATTATGGGAGAGGGTATTTGAACATAGGTTAAGACGTATTACGAAGATTTCTCATAATCAATTTGAATTTATGCGTAGGCAGGTCTACCATGGAAGCTATTCATTTATTGAGAGGTTTGATGGAGAAGTACAGAGATAATAAGGAGGATCTACATTTGATTTTTATTGATTTAGAAAAAGCTCACGATAAGGTTCCTAGAGATGTTCTTTGGAGAGTTCTTGAGAAGAAAGGTGTTGATATGACTTATATTCAAGTCATTAAAGATATGTATGCTAGAGCTGTTACATGTGTTCGAACTGAAGGAGGATTGACCAAGTATTTTACTATTTCTGTTGGTTTACATCAAGGATCGGCTTTAAGCCCATATCTTTTTGCTCTATTTATGGATTGTCTTACTGACCATTTACAAGAGGATGTACCTTGGTGTATGCTTTTTGCTGATGATATCCTCCTTGTGGATAAGACAAGAGAAAAAGTCCAGGAAAAACTTGAATTATGGAGGTCTACATTGGAGTCTAAAGGTCTTCGTTTGAGTAGAACTAAAGCCGAATACATAGAATGTAATTTTAGTAATAGTAGGTCTAGTGACAAAAGTGTAACTTTGGGTGATCAAATTATTAAAAGGTGTGAACGATTTAGATATCTCGGGTCCATTGTTCGAAAGCGATGGTGATATTGATGGGGATGTTAATAGTAGAATTCGGAGTTGGTTGGTTGAAGTGGAGGAATGCGTCGGCCTTTTGTGTGATAGAAAAGTACCGCTTAGCTCGAAAGGAAAATTTTATAAGATAGTGGTGAGACCTTCGATGCTCTATGGTGCTTGAATGCTTGTCCTTTAAAAGAGAAACATAATGTTAAGTTAAGTGTTGCCGAGATGAGAATGATTAGGTGGATGAGTGGTTTTACACTTAGAGACAAAATGCGAAATGAATATATCCGTAATAGGGTTGGAGTTGCACCAGTGACGGATAAAATTAGAGAGAAAGGCAGAGGCAGACCTAGGAAAACTTGGGCTTATTGCATAAAAAATGATCTTAATTTATTAGAATTAAACGAAAATTTGACACAAAATAGGATGCAATGGAGAAAAAGGATTCATGTAGCCGACCCCACTTAGTGGGATTAAGGCTTTGTTGTTGTTGTTGTTATTGGTTTTAAGAGGTCTAATAATATTGTTTAGAAATAAAAAATCATTTAATAACCATTTTAAAATCAGTTTACCTTTTGAGAATTTTACTGTTGGCATCACTCTGATATGTCTACTTGAGTATTGTGGGATTGTGTTCAGTTTGCTATAGTTGAAGACATCCATTTGGACTTCCTAGTGTGTGCCACGAGCATGGGATTAGGACCGGTATCGATTTAGCCTTGCTAGGGAAAGCTCTCCATTGAGTGATGATAATTACAATATGAGATGTGTTTAATGCTCATTTTAATGTTTAAAGGTTATATTCCGTCTTTTTGGAGCCTCTCATGGTTCGAATGAGGAGTGAAACTGCTCTGATTGGCACTTCAAGTGATCGCGCTCGGGTTAGGCATGGCCGCACCTCACCATTGGTGTGACCGCGTCCGAAGCAGGCTGAGTCACCTCCTGAGAGTCATGGGTTGCAACATTCTCTAACCCCGGTGTGACCACATTGTGAGATAAAAAGTCTGACGCAGAGTATTTAGCGTGACCACGCCAACCCATCATCCTCGACGCTCTCAACAGTGGCGTCACCAAACCCGATTTCAATGCGGCCATGTCAACTCATCCCGTTTTGTGATTTCGCACAACAATCCCCAGATTTTCATCGTCGACGCCCTCTGTTCGTTGGATAAACCTCCATGGACCGTTTGGAACCCAAATATGACATCTAGGCTAATTTGGGATCCTTCTTAATGAGGCAAGTGGTCATTCCACTACCTTGAGACATGGGATAACAAGCCTTGAGGGATTATTGATCAGGGGATTGCGATTCATTTGCTAAGGGTGATCTCAGAGAGCGAGGAAGAGTTTTTGGAGAGCTGCTTAAGTAGTTTAGGAGATATTCTTCTTTTTCCTTTTCTCCATGTTCTTCTCCCTCTTCATTGGTGTCTTCTCTTACCATCATTTTGCCAGAGAAAATAAAGGAAAGGAGGAGCTTTTGCTTGGAGCTTAACCATTCTCCTCAAAGAAGGACAGTTTCTTCACTCCTTGGGGAAGGAGTGGAGGCCAAAACTTGGAGTGTCGCCAGATTCTCCTTGTACAGGAGAGCTTCTTCATCCTTTGAAGAAGGGTTGGAGATGAGTTTGTCGAAGTGAGGGATGAGCAAAGAGATTGCAAACATCGTGAAGGTATAACAATCTCAATCCCTTGCAAATTTTCTTTTCTAGAGCTCCCTAGGTCTGGATGTTGTAGGATTAAGAGCCGAGTTTTTTTGCTTAGAGAATGCCAATATGTTAAGGAGCCTTTCATCCCACCCCACCCCACCCCCCAGTCCAAGTTCAAAAATTCCACAAGCCAAGGTTGTACTAATTTCACCGTTTGTTTTAGCGACTGCATTTGAATGGACACTTGAAACCGATCGTTGAGAAAATGAAAGACTTTCTTTTGATCTTCGTTCTCTCAGTCGCAGATAGTTTTCTTAACAAGGGACTCTCTATTTCATTATGGGCAAATGAAGGTGGGCCTCAAGTTGCCTTGCGCAATATGGCGTTGGTACATCTCTTCATCAATTCAACTTCAAATCCTACGTGAGGTCTGTAGGACAAGTTTGACTTGCTATCGAGTGTGTTATGTTCAGTTGCTTGCATGTGTTTCATCACATTTTGCGTGTTTTGACATTCCACATGTAGCATTTTGTATGTCATGTAGGGCATTTTACATGTTTGCATGCTTGATGATGTGATCACTTTAGTTCGATCGGCCGCCCCATCACTATCGACCTATCCTTTCAGATCATAAACCGCCTTGACAAAATCGACAGATCCTTTGGGTTAGGTTGGTCGAACTGGTTCGATCACTCAATCTTTTGGGTACGATCGGCTGCCCCAGTCCAATCACCCGATCCTTTGGGTTCAAGTGACCGCCACAATCCAATCACCCTATCCTTTGGGTTTGGTCGGTCGTCCTGGTCCAATCACCAGATCTTTTTTAGGTTCGGTAGGCCACCCCAGCTTGATCACCAGATCCTTTGGGTTCAATTGACCGCCCAGGTCTGATCATCCGATGCTTTGGGTTCGATCAGACCAGGTTCAGCTGCACCGGTCCGATCACTCATCTTTTGGGTTCGGTCGGCCACCCCGGTCCCATCACCATATCCTTTGGGTTCGGTTGACCACCCTAATCACATCACCTGATCCTTTGGGCTAGATCGGCCGCCTCAGCTCGATCACCAAATTCTTTGGATTCAATGGACCCTCCCGGCCATATCGTCTGATCTTTATGGGTCTGATCGGCCGTCCCAGTCTAGTAAACCTATCTTTTGGGTTCGATCGGACGTCTTGGTCTGATCACTCGATCGTCTAGTTCGATCGGCCTCCCCAGCCCGATCGACCCATCTTTTCGGTCCGATCGGTTGTCATGGCCCGATCTACCGACCACTTCGGTGTGATTTACCATCTTTGGCTAACTTGTTTTGACCGTTGCAAGCTTGTATGTGTTCTTGGTTATTTCGTGTCTCTTTGCATGTGTATGAAAACTCTTTTTACATTATATTTATGATATTTCATTGTGGGAAAAATTATATTTATCTTGTATGCTTTATAGTATTTGGCTTGTTCGGATGTCTTTTAGAGCATCCTTTCTGGGTGTCTCTTTGAGCACCCTTATTTGGGGTGTCTCTTTGAGCACCTGCACATGCAAGTATCCTTCCCACATATGTTCTCATATGCACGTGGTTAGATGCTTGCACACCTCGTGAGGAACTGACTCATGTATAACCATCTACCTCGCTCGTGAGAAACTAACTCATGCACGCCTCATGAGGAACTGAGCCATGTCCAACAATGAGGAGTTCTAATTTTTTATGCTAATGTATTTTCTATAGGTGTTATTAAGCTCTCCTCCCATCGGGCATGGTTCACCACGTTGCACATAGTTAGCTTTTATGCTAACTCTATTTTCATGTAGGTCGAGTCTTTTTTTTATATGTATCTTTTAGTCTCCTAGGATAGTGTTTTAGCTGCTCCTGTCCCATATCTTTTTTTAAAGTGCTTTTTAGAGCCATGTCCATCAGATATCCCGTCCCGTATCTTAATTCTGCATTCTGTTTGATGTATAACATTTAGGACCAGGTATGTATTTGAGGTGTGTGACCGCCTTTTTGCTTTCTTGGAAGTGTTGCTAACCTGACCGCATTCAACTTGTTATTATTTTATTTTGGCTTGCTTTTCTTTCCTTGCGTAGTGTGCTTACCTTTTTGTCGTTATTTGATTGTGGTTTTTCTAGGAACCTTCGGTTATAATTTAGACTCTTTAGGCTTTAAGACCTAAAATTATAATTTTTCTACAAAAATCCCAATAAGAGATTAAGATAAATCAAAATTTTAGGATTAAAATATTTAACTATTTAAAACATGCACTTTACTTTTCTACATGTTCTTCAGGCCAGTTCTAAAATGGTTTGTATAGCAAAGACCCATCCCATGTCATATTTCATATGGCTTCTACGCTTAGGAATTTAGATAATTGCATCATATTGCATGCCCCGGGAGAAGTCCATGTTCTTCTTCAACCCGACTGATCAAGCATAAGTTTATATTTTGGCGGTTGTCTAACACAACTAGGATGTTAGAGGCTTGATCGACCCAGACAGATAAAAGTTCTTTGTGGGAAAGTGTTTTCAACTTCGTAGCTGGACCACTCTTTTTCTCTTTCATTCGGTGGCATCTTCGCCATTTATTTGGCAAGTATAAGTTTCTCCTCTGTGTGCTCTACTTT
This sequence comes from Papilionanthe hookeriana x Papilionanthe teres, assembly GCA_022702705.1. Lineage (NCBI taxonomy): Eukaryota > Viridiplantae > Streptophyta > Magnoliopsida > Asparagales > Orchidaceae > Papilionanthe > Papilionanthe hookeriana x Papilionanthe teres. The sequence goes on from CM040421.1 coordinate 52,304,612, forward strand.
ATAGGTCATCAGATTTAGAGTTTCTTTCTTTTGACCTTAGGGATACCGAGGTCACCTTGGACGACACAATCCACGGATTGCTGATAAGGGGTCTCTGGTTGTGTTGCGTTGACTACCTTCACGACCAGGTCCACTTAGGGTCCTAATAGCTTAGGATGACGAATCAATGGAAACTTAACGCGACTATCTCTAACCGATTAGTACTACTCTACTTCTCATTTTGTTGAGCCCCTTTGAGCTCTGTAATCAGTTTGACACCTTGTTGATGTCGTCTCATAGGCTCTAATTGCGGATAGGCTGCCGCCCATTTGGGATACAATGATTCACCCTCTGCCCGTATTGCCCGGTTAGGCCATGTAAGCATATTGTGAACCCTAAGAGTCGACTTAGTTATTTCGTAGGCCCCGTATGCTGATGAGTCGCTACCCATTTAGGATATGAGAGATTCACTCTCTACCTTGTGGCTTAGCGAGAGTTTTGAAAGTATAGGGATGATCCTGCGAGATAACCATCATTTTTAGTGACCTATTTACCGGTTATGATAATGTAAGCAAGACTCTTTTTATTGAGAGTAGTCTTGGGTATCTCTTAAGATGTAATTAACCAAAAGAATAAGTTCCTTTTGAAGTGCTCTTAATCTCAGGACAAAAATGTTCTTTTTGGTTATCTGGTTATGGGTGACTTATGTAGGGATTTTCTTCGTGGATACTGTGTCTCGAGATATTTTTTATCTTGTTCGGACGTATACTCTCGACTAATCGAACGAGAATTAGCTTGTACATAAGCCCTCCATATTTTTTTTTAAAATTTGTTTTGTCTATTATCATTGTATTTCTCATCCTTTTTCTGATTCGTCTCCTCTTTAGATCTTTTATATGACACGAGAGGGAGATTTACTTGGAAATATGAATCATACAATAACAACACATATATATATAAGCTGACAACTTTGAGTTTTTAAAAAATAACCAAAAACACTTATTAGAAGTCAACTTATTTAAAATGTGCTTGCATTTGTTTCTTTATATTTATACATACTATTTTTTAAAAAATATATTCGGTCTTTATTTGTTGTTTCTATGTATTTAAATTATGCTCTTAGCATTTTCTTATAATTAGTAGATAATTGTATCATAATTTCTACATTTTTAAATTCCAGTTAAGGGCGATTCAAGAGAGTTTTTGGTGCTATCAAAATTTTTAGGCTAAGGTTTTATGGGTGTGCCTTTCTGCTTTCCCTTTAAATGGGAAAAGTTTTAAGACTTTTGTTCTCCTCTCTGTTTTTTGGGCCTTTTGCCCCTTTTCATTTCCTTAAGGATCTTCCTTCGTCTACCCATTCTACTTTCTTCTTCCTTCTTCACTTCCCCCCCTCCCAACCCAACCCTCTCCCCCCTCTCAACTTCTTCTTTTACTAGATCTATTGTTGGCGTTAGACCATTCCTTAATTGAAAGGGATTGATTACTTCAAATCTTTCCTCATCTTCTTCTTTTATCCTCTCATCTCTTCCTTCTATGGAAAATAAGGTTAGTTTTTGATATCTAGAAGTTGAATAAGGCTCAAGGGAGTGGAAGTTGTTTTTGATGGGTTATGCGTTTGGAAGGAGACTTTTCTATATTAATCTGCTCCAAATGCTTAAAAGAATTTGAAAACTGAAATGTGATATCGAACTTGATTCTCTTACAAAAGTATTTTTTCAGTCTAGGTTTGTAAGATTTAAAATAAGTTATGATGGAGGATACTTGGTTTAAAAATGATAAACCTTTTCTTTTTAAAGAATGGTCTTTTGGCTTTAAACCTATCAAAGAAGATTTCATAGAGATTCTTATGTGGGCGACTTTTCCTAATATTCTACTTGTTGGTAAAAATTTGGGATTTTAAGAATTGTTAGTAGAATAGGTGTTTCTTTAGTAGTTTAGTTTTTGAAGGCTAAAGGTTTTGGACTAATTATTGTAAGGGTTAGTGTTCAAATATCTATTTATTCTATTTTTCTTGATTATATTACTTTGAATATAAAAGTGATTGATGTTATCTTACCTGTGATATACGAATGTAATCTAGTTCCCTGTAAAGATTGATTTGCATCTAGACATGATTCTTCTTCATGACCAAAAAGTTCAGTGAATGTATCTTCTACTATTATTCCTATTATTAGTGGGTGGAATGCTAAAAAAATAATATGGTTCAAAGGAGGAGTAAGAGTAGACTTGCTTTGAACCAATTGTTTCTATTCTTATTCTTATTTCTTCTTCGATTGTTAATGCTAATGTGTTGGTTACTACTGATTTAAATATTATTGTTAGGAGTATTGTTGCTAATCTTTCACCTGGTGATAATGATGAATCATTACTTCAGAAAAAAATTGTTTTTCTGTTTTAAATGTGTCAGAGGCTTCAAATGTTAATAAATTTATTCATGTTAATGGTAGTATTTTGGATGTTATTCATGTCAATGAGATGAAAGACAATGGAAAATAATCTTTGAATATTGTTCCAATTCTCTTTCTTCTTATGATATTTCTATTGCTAATAATACATTTCTTTTTCTACTCTTTCAAGTTTCTTCCATTGCTAAGAAGTATTGGGTAAGAGTAGGAAATTCATAATTTTAGCTTTTTCTTTATTATGGTATTTCCTAATTTAGTGGCTTGAAATTTTAGGAGGGTTAATTGTGTTGCTCGTTTGGCTGATTTTAGAAATCTTGTTAAGGATTTTAAATTAACTTTTTTTATGTCTTTTAGTACCCAAAATTTCTTTATCTGATATTTTTGATCCTATTGTTAGTAATTATTCGAAAGTTTTTTTAAATAAAAAAGTGTGCATAATCTAATAATGGTAGAATTTGACTGAAATGGAATGCCGACATTTAAATTTTGTTTCATTGATTTTAAACCTCAATTTATTCATAAGTTCATACTCTAGCTCTATTTCTTTACTTATTACTGTTGTGTATGTCAATAATAATGCCCGTACTAGGAAACATTTATGAGACTATAATTTCTCTTTCTAAAAATATACAATGTCCTTGGAATCTTTTTGGGAACTTTAATTGTATTTGTAGGATTGACGAAAAAATTAGAGATATCTTTCATGTTCCTAGTAACTTTTTTTATTTCAATAATTGTATTTTTAATAGTGGCCTTTTGGAGTTATAGTACTTTGGTCATTCTTTTAACTGTTATAATAATTAGTCAAATGATCCTATTATATGTTAATTAGATAGAGCTTTATGTAATGATCATTAATTTGAGACTATTCCTCTTAAGTCTGAGATCATTTTTTCCTCTGATTGCATGAGTAACTCCTTTAGATTGGATTATAGCGTTATGTATATGAACTATTGGAGTTACTATTCAAATTTTATTGATGTCATTACTACTTCTTGGATTTTTTTTATTAAAAGTAATCCATTATTTGTTCTTTACAATAAATTGAAGAATGTTAAATTTCTTTAAAAAATAGTAAGTGAAATTCTTATTTTTTTTATATAATACTATTGTTAATTTGAAATCTAAGCATCATGATATTATGTGTAAATTTGATAAAAATCCTGTTGATAAAGGCTTACTTGTGGCACTTCCTCAGAATAAAATAGATCTCATGAATGCCTTAACTAGTGAGTAATGATTATAAATTGTCTAAGCAAAGAACAAAGTGTCCTTAGCTTTCAAACTAAGAGGATGATACAAAATTTCTATATAAGAAAAAATAAAATTAGATAAAATTCTAATTTCATTAAAGAAATTTTATTGGTAGTTCTTTTGCTAATAAAAAAGTTGATATTATTAGAGAAGTCAATTCTTTTTATTTTGCTATTTTTAATAGTAAATGTGAGGCTATTAATTATAATGCTAATATTTTTCTCATTTGTAATTTTGTTTCGAATAACGAAAAAAGTTCTTTAATTTTCTGTTCCTCTAATGATGATATTAAACAAGATTTTCATTCTGTTGGGACGAATAAGATTCATGACTGTGCTAGTTTTTCTTCAAAATTTTTTAAAGATTCTTGGAATATTATTGGTGGAGATTGCATAAAAGCTATCAATTATTTCTTTACTACATTTAAAATTTCTCATAGGGTGAAGCATTCTACTTTATCTATTATTCGTAAAAAGTTGGGAGCTATTTCTTTTCGTGGCTTTAGACCATTTTCCTTATGTAATACTATTTATAAAATTTTTGGTAATCTTTTGGCTAGTAGACTTAGTTATTCTTCCCTCTAAGGTATATAATTCTCAAGTTGCTTATATTAAAGGTCGAGATATAGCTAGTAATATCATTTTAGTTAATGAATTTTTGTTTGATTTCAATTCTCGTAATACAAGTAAAAAATTTTATGCTAAAGGTGACTAAAAAAAACTTTGGATAAAGTTAACAGATCTTTTCTTTACGTTAAAATGTATACTATGAGTTTTCCTTCTTTTTTTATTAATTGAATCAAAGTTTTTACTTAAAATGTTTACATTTTAGTTATTATCAGTTTAGTAATGAAAGGCTATTTTTCAACTTTTGGCTTAAGGTAAGGTTGTTCACTTTCAACATTACCAATAGCATTTTGATAATTTAAAGTAGAGGGGAGAACATCCATTATGAATTCTCATGATATTCATAGTTTTTCTTGTTTAATTTATATTGATGATATTTTGATTTTTAAGAAAATTAATTGTGAAGCTATCAATCATTTATCTCATACTTTAGATAATTTTAGTGAAGCTTCTAATCTTCTAGTTAATAAAGATAAATATGTTATTTGCTTCTCCAAATTCATTTATGTTTTTACTTAACATACATCATAATAGTAATTTTTTTAATAAAGCTTTCCCTTCATATTACTTGGGGTTATTAAACCTTTTAGTTTTTTGGTTCTGGATAGTGGTACATTTTTGGATAAGCTGTTTTTGTAGCTTGCTGGTTTGAAGACAATTTTTTTTCCTGTGACTGAGAGATTGAAACATATTAAATATATTGTTTGAAGAAATCTTTATTATTGGTTTAATTCTTCTATTTCGCCTAAAAGCTATTGAAAGAAGATTTCTTCGATAATAATAAAAGTATGAATATAATTGTTTGGAATATCATAATGGCAACCTTAAACTTCCCTCTTTAGACAACATTAATTTCTTATGCAAAGCTAAGATTATTTGGAGAATGTTCAATTCTTATTTTAGATTGCTAGTTGGTTGACTGAATAGTATGGTTCTATTTGAGTTTATAGCAAATCTAATGTTTATATTTTTGAAAAGATTTATCTAGAATTGCTTCTAAATTCAGAAAATATCTTAACTTGAAAGTTAGTTCTTCTAGTTATCTTTCTTTTTACTACGATCACTGGTTTTATGAGGTTTCTCAACTTGAGAAATTTGAAAATTCTATATTTATTTGGGTTAATTACTCTAAACATACAAGACTTTCACATATTATTCTGAATAATGATTAGAATCATAATTGTAATCAGATTAATTATTTTTATCGTATTAATACTATTCATAATATTTCCATAACTGAAGGAACTTCGTGTTTTTTAAAAGATTCTAATGCTTATAATCATAAACAGTTTTATTTTTCTATATGAAACTTTTTCTATTTGTGATTGGCATAATCTTATTTGGTTTAAGGGCTACGCTATCAGATATGCCTATCACATGTGAAAAATTTTTAATTTTTGTCTTAAAACTTGTGACTTACTCCATAATAGAGGGATTGCCATTAATCTCAATTGTTTTTTATGTTTTATGATTTATGTTGTAATGCCTTGGAATCTCACTCTCATCTTTTCATTGTATGTTATTTTTCTCATTCATTAATTAAGGACAATCTTCCCAATAATATATTTTTTAAAGTTATATTTTATGATGAGAATATTTCTTGTTAAGTTTTGAAAAAAATTTACCTTATAGCAGTTCATTCCACCATTTATTATATATGAATTGAAAGAAATAATAGAATTTTTAGGAATATTTCTACTCGTAATGAAATAATTTCCAAGAATACTCATTAGATCGTTAATTAAAAGCAGTAGATGAAAATTTAAATGTAACATTCATACTTATATTAAATTTCTTTATGAACTTTAATTTGTTTACTTGTCATGATTTGGTTTGGGTTGGTTTCTTTTGATAAGCTTAGATACTCCTTGATTTTAGCTCTTTTTAATTTAATGGATTTGTTTATGTTCAAACTTTTTAGTTTTGACAGTTTTGGGATGTGTTTAGATTTTGCTCTTGATCTTACTCTTTGAGTAAGATGTTTTTTTTAGTTTTCTATTTATTGTTGTTGATTTGAAGATATATTTGATTTTTTTCCTTAAAGTTTGAGTTTGGTGGTGATATGTTGATTTCCAACCGTTTAATAAAATTCAACCGTACTTATGAATATTTTTTATATTCATAGTACTTGGAAGTAATTTTAATATTTTTTTAGGTAAGTTTTTATCTCATTTCTTTATTCTACATTCTATTGTTATATTGAAACGATGTTTTACTTTATTTCCTTTACAACTTCATTTTGGAGATCATTGGGGGTTAGTTTATTTGACAATCTTGCTTGCTTTTTAATGTGATTTTGCAGATATTAACATTATTGGATATAAAGAGGAGAAATTTGGTTGCCAAGTTCGGTGGAATTACATTGTTGATTCAGTTGAAACCAGTTATTTATTGCTTCTTTTGGAACTCTGCTATATCAATAGGTTATTGGGATTTCCACAAAAAAAATAAAGTTAGCCGTGACCCTCACTTTTCCACAAAAAAATAAAAATAAAAAATAAAATAAAAAAAAACCTCAACAAAGTGTGTTTTGCTTCGAAGAAACTTCCACAACTCTTGTGGCTTAGATGTTTCATGTGGTCCTCAAATTATTAATGCTTCCAAGACACATATCAATCTCATTATTAAGGGTCTATTCGAGATAAATTTTTGTTGGCATTTATTTAAAACATTTAAACGCATACAATTACTATTTTCATACATCTCTGTTAAATTTCATTGTTTCTAAGAGAGAGCTTTGGCATTTTAGAGTTCTCTTTTAGGGTTTCGTTTTTCTTCTTACTTCTTTTCTCATATTGGGAAAGGAAGTTCTAGGATTTGATTTCTATATCTCAGCTCCAAGTGGTTCTGCTTATAGGGGTAAATATAAAAAAAATAAATAACTACAATGTTCTTATTCAAAATCAAAGAAATAAAAACAACCCTTCTATTTTTATTCTTTTTTTTGTAATTTGTTAGTTGTTTCTGTTTTACTTATTTCTACTTCTTTAGTTACTGTGTCTCTAGATCTCAATATTTCTGTAAATAATAATATTTAAATTGAGGAAGGATATGGTGAAATCTTCCTACTAATGATATACTTCCCGATACATTTTACAATGATTATATTAATTAGGTTCCTACTGTTTGTAATGATTCAGTTATGGTTAATAAAAAATGTTGTTGATAATTTCTATAGTGGATGTTTCATTGATTTTGCCTAATATTTCCACTATTATAGCCACAAAATACTCAAAATGAGTGCTCTAATTTGGCTTAAAATAATGTAAGAGGTAATATTGTTGGTAATATGCCTTCTTCTTTGACTAAGTATGCAGTCTCTACTACTCTTAATGCTGTTGTTTTACCCTTTTTGGTTTCTATTCCTAAACATAACAAAAGGAGGCCTAAAAGGATTGGTTCTTCTCATTAACTTTTAGTCTCTTTTAACTTTTGTTAGATTTTATATTTTATCTTAATTTGATTAGTTGGAATGTTAGAAGTCTTAACAATAATGCTCATATTACTAAAAGTTTTATTTCTACTATTTCTGATTTTTTTTCTTTTTAATCAATTAGCATGTTCCATAATATGAAGAGTGTTAATAATTTTCATTTATTTGATAATGGTAGAACTTAGAATAAATGAAATTCTGCCACCATTAATTTTATGGTTCTGGATATTAAAGCTCAAAATATTTATCATATTATTTTCTTCTCCTCAACTGTTAACTTCATTGTTACTTTTGTGCATGCACATAATAGTGGTAATCTTAGGAAAAAAAAGAAAAAAACTATGGCACTTCCTCTCTTATTTAATTCATAATATTCCTTAATTTTGAATTATTTTGGAAAAAACTTAATTGCATTATAATATTTAAAGAGAAAATTGGTGATTCACCTCCATCCCTAATATACTAGTTGATTTTAATAACTTCATTTTTAATTCTAGCCTTCTTGATCTTCCTTATGATGATCTTTCTATCATATTTACAGGATGGTTAAAAGAAGGTTACATTAGGTAAAACACTGAAAATACCTCTTTATAATCTGTTGTAACCTCCTTGTAACCTGACTTTACGTACGCTTGTCAAACGTAAATTTTTTCCCAAAGTAAAGGGAAGTCCTCTTATTCAATCTCTTACTGGCTTATTAATATTAACTTATTAAAAAAGCAAAAAAAATTTATTGACAACTTGACAACAACCCGAATGACAGGCAAGTCTATTTTGGAGGAGGCGGCCTCTTATTCAATCTCAATTAGCTTACATTGTGAATATAAATCATTAAAACAAATGGCTGTGTATTTGACTTAATTATATGCACTTTATGCAATGCTGAAAAAGGAAACATAGATCAAATAAAATAAATGGTTTTTAACGAGGAATATAACAAGGAAGAAGATCTGTTACAAACGCCCCTTTCAGAGATTATGCAAAACAAATTTCTGCCAAAGACATCACAACAATTAAATATATAACCCAAAATTAAACGTTCGATTCCTAAAATAAAAAAACATGGTTCTTATCAAAGAATTTCAACTAGAAGCAGAATCGAACTTGGAGAGAAAAATTAATGAGAAAGCCATCGGATTCCCTCAAACGTGGAACTAAAGCTCAACTGGAACTGAAAAATTGAGTTGGATAAGAATAAGAAATCACCTCATGGCTTAAATGGCGCAAACACCACCACAGAGTTGTGTCCTCCGAATCCAAAAGAATTAGAAATGGCTGCAAAATCATAGAGGGTGATCTAATCAAATTCCACTTATTCAAATTCACAGAAGAAGAAGATAATAATAATAATAATAAATCTAAGAGGTGGTTTGGGATAACCTTTTAATTTTAATTTTAATTTTAATTTTATTTTATTTAAATTACTACTTGAAATAAAACATATTTAATATGTTATATTATGTTTTTTAAAAAACAAGCAAAATAATTTAGGTGTTCGTGAGAGTTTTTAAAAACAAGCTAATTTGTTTCGAAAACAAAGATAAGTATATGCGAAAAATGAACTAAATAAAAATGATTAAAAAGGAAAAAGAAACAAAAGTGATCCCAAAGGAGCCCTAAGTATTTGTGGTTCATTGAAACTCACCAACATTGACCTCATGTTGCTGCTTCTTATTAGCCACCGTATCAAAGTCCACAGCAGGCTCGGGATCCTACAGATTCAAGAAGAATGCAACAGAATAAATATTACTTGAAAAAAATGTATATTTATTTTTTCAAATCAGATAAAGAAAGAGCTAATGAGCTATTGCATAAGCCAGTAAATAGTATAGATCATAGAGCATTGTCCTTATGATGAAAAGCTGCGGTGGCAGCATAATGAACATTTTAATTGGATTACTGAAGACAATCAAACTCTTAAGTATCTCTATATAAAAGGGCAGAAACTCATTCAGCTAAAAAATAATAATAATATAAAAAAAGGGCTTTTAATAACATACCTGCCAGCCAATTCCTAGGTATTTACAAATCTAACACCAAAACTATACATTTTACATTTATAACACCAAATCTTACATATCACATCAAACATACATAAAAAATACCACCATTTTATCTTTCAAAAAGTGAAACTTACCTTTTTTATGCATATAAGTCGGTGTGCATGTAAAACTGAAGTTTAGGTGTTATATATGTAAATAAATAAGAATTAAGTGGTACCTACGTAAATCTTCCAAAAAAAAAATAGAAAAAAAGAAAAGAGAAAACAGCACTTACAAATTGGTTTATAGTAGGGTGCAGCCACCCAGTAGTAATAGCCTTTGCACAAGCAATGGCTTCCAAACCCCCAGAAGCACCAAGGCAATGGCCTATCATGGACTGAAGGTAGAATTTTTTAATGTACATTAAATAAGAACACAATCATTGAGAGGAAACAAAGTAAAGAATATTGCAAAGATTTATCCACATATATGAAAATAGAGATATCTACCTTAGTTGCATTCATCTTGATATCCTTTGGGTTCTTGAATATCTTTTTTATGGCATTCACCTCAGCAAGGTCACCAGCAGGTGTAGATGTAGCATGAGCATTTATATAATTAACCTGAAAAGAAAATAAATAATACATAACTGAAGAGCCTGAACAGCATTTCATATCATTTTAGATAATGTTTTATCAAAAACCGGTAAAAATAGCAGCAAATCACACAAAACGGAACTGCGCACAACTTCGATTTGGAATTGGCTTTTTTGTGTGTTTTTATGCATCATGAATGGGCAGTTGTGGTTGGGACATCTGAATTCAATGCTTGAATTCTTGATACCAAGGAAGATGCCACTGGGCTTCTTGCCAGATGGTAGGTTTGGAATTGAACTTGTTAGTATAACAGAATATACATATAACATTAGGGGAATATACATCAATACCACCGAAGTCCTATGTATTTACATGTCTAATCCTAACTTCTACTTTTTACAGTCTGACCATCCAAATCATTCATATCCCATCAAAAGTACAACTATTTTAACTTCTAAAAGTAAAATGCACCTCTTCATGCATGGATAAGGTGGCATTGTGTAAAAATTGAAGTTTAGACGCTAGATACAAAAATTCATAGGAATTGAGTGGTATGTATGAAAATCTCCCATAACATTATTCGACGTGAGATCTAGCCAGTTGATCAACCTACCTTAACATTAAAAAATCAAAGAAAAACCACAAGAACTCACCCAGTTGACTTAACTTTTACTCATGTAAGAGAGCCGAGCTGGCTCACGAGCCAGCTCGAGCTCGACTCATTAACGAGCTCGTGAATCAAGATCTAGCTCAAACTCAAGCTTGTTTATTAAATGAAGTCGAGTTCAAGCTTGTTTAGGCTCGACTCTTGAGCCAGCTTGATTAGAATGGTCATGTCGATGCCTTCTTTGGGGAGCTGCCATGACACTCCTCCTCCAGCCTCTATGACTTCTCAGCTGAGCTCCATGATAATTTGATTTTTGGCTCAACCTTGTGAGACATTGGGAGTTAAGCTTGAGCTTGAGATTTATCATTACAGATGCAGGTTATAGGCATGATTTGAGATCAGCTCAACTTGTTTATACCCTTAACTTTCACTACCATGAAAAGAGATATAAGATGCCACCCTTTCCTCATTCACGCAAGGCAACCGAAAAATCTGTTGTCAATAGTTCATTGTAGAATAATGGTGGTCGGCACACCTAAAGGCAATTGTGATGCAAGTCCCGATTAATATGGCATCGGTCAGTAGATGGTTGTCAGGCCGGCTGAGGTCAGTGACTGCCACGCCACGTCTTGAGGATGATGGCTGCAGGAATGCTCCTTTAGTGGTTGCTAGGGATGCAAGTTTCGTTGCAACTCAAGCCCTGAGAAGTCTTGTGGAGGGTTAAGAGTATAAGGGTGACAAGCAGGCTCGGATAATGTCTACAAATAAACCGAATCAGGGAATGATCTCACAATAAGCATGCACAGACTTGAGCTAACCTGAGGAGGCAAGGATAGTCCAATGGTGGCCGCTTCCAATCTTAAATATACTAGTGACAGATCGATGCTTCTCAGTTGGGTTAGTGGAAATAATTTAGAGAACATTCATTGCTTCCCAATTAGGGTCATCAAAAAATAATAAGTTTCCACCATTTTCAAGCGGCTCAATTGTTTTAATGAGCATTTTGACGCAAATATATTGTAAAATGGTGCAGACAGTGATGCAGGCATAATAACTTCAAGAAGTCCAAATTTTTCAAAATGATTTGCACAGTACTGGAAGGATATTTGGAGAATCACACAACTAGCACTGCTCATGACTCCCTAAGAGAGCTTTTGATAAGCGGCGAGACAACTCCCACGGTTATCATTAACAACAGTGTTGGTGAAGTCGATGTCACCCTCATCCTTGCATGAAGCAACAAGGGTGTGACAAGAAACCGACCTGTTTGAATGGTTCAGGGTTTTTAAAGCATCTTATTTTGGATGATTTTGAGGTTTATGAATTTGTGATGATGTCCGTCATTGCAGAAGAATTTTCATGTAAATTTGAGCTTAATTGGCATCTGATATGAAACATGAATAAATTTATTCACCAATTTGATTGTCCAGGTCGCATAGAGAAGCTTGCTCTAGAATGAAAATCATAATTGATTAGATAGTGATATTTATGATCCTGTCGGACATTAAACAAGAGTTTTTGTTTGCTTCTCAGCTTCTTTGGTACTTGGTTTAATCAATATAAATAGAGTTAGGCACCAATTCATTTGAATTGCCTCAAGGTGCATGTTTTACATAAAAACAACAAACATGAGCATCATAATGATTTTTTATGATTCCAACATAAATATTATCTATCCATCCAAAATCAGGCACTAACTTCATTTATCTGAGTAGCCTTGAAATGTGCATCCTAACTAGAAACTTCTACTCGGTCAAATAGGAATATTTATTATCCCACTAAATACAATTTCTAACAATTTATTTATCGAAAATTAGGGAAGAACTCCATTTATTTGAGCTACGCAGGCGAGCAACGTGGCAGGATGGCATGAGTGTATATATCTTAAGGTCCTTTCTTAGTTATAATGTAACTGCCTAGTGTGAGAGCTGCAGTAAGTCATACACGATCACATTCTACCATAACCATTACAAAACAGTAAGCAGCAAAATATGAATTTTCTGAAGGGAATTTTTCATATATACCGCATTTCTTATGAATTTTCATATCTAACATCCAAAATATGATATATACATTTATCACACCTTGGTGTCATAAAACTATGTATGGAAAGGTGTATTTCACTTCTAAAAGGAAAATAGCGGTGATATTTTTATGTGTTGCTAAAGATTTGAGTGGCATACATGTAAATATGAATGTTTAGGTGTTAGATATGTAAATAAAGTAAAAATTGTGAGCTAATGAATATAAATGACTGATGAAGCTCTCTGATCCCGATGCAGCCATCCTGGAGCTGGGTGCACCTCTCTGGACGGTTATACTTGGGTTTCTATCATATATATATATATATATATATATATATATAATATAAATATAAAAGGAAACCGATATTTGGCAGAGAACCAAATATCAGATTCTCATGCGCGTAGGCCCTATGATGAGAGCCCGTGTCATGTGCCTAAACAGACCGAATCCCCTCGCGCCACGGGTGGGATTCGAACTCTTGACCTTCGAGGTCTTACAGAAGCCCCGTCCCACCAGGCCAAAAACGCGGTACACACACACACACACACACACACACATATATATATACTTATATAGTTACATATATAGTCTTTAATCTGCTAAATATAATATTTGCTTGGACCACATTAGCTATTTGTTTAGCTTTCTTAATTATTTGTTATGAAAGGGGTGTGGTCCCCTAGTGGTTAGATAACAACATTCTGTCTCGTTTCTGCTTTAGAGGAGTCGATAGGTAGTGGTAAGAACCATTGTGCTTAACAGTTTTCTGAATTACAGAACTTTCACCTGGTTTCCTTTTCTTCCTGCTGATTTTGCTCTGTTCTTGGGCTACGCTCGTTCAGGTTTTACATCAGCTTGGTATCAGAGCCAACCATGGGGAAAGCGGCAGAACTTCAGGTTTTGATGGCGATCGGAGCTGAGAGGTTTTACACAAGTTACACAAGTTGCAGACGCACCTCCAGAGCAGGGTGGACAGACTTGCCACCAATTTTACAGCTTTTTGTCACTGAGATGGGGCAAGAACTTCAAACCCTTCACAATGGAGGATCCAACGTTTCGGCAACCACACTATCGATAGGGGAAACAATCATTGGAATCGCAGACGATAGTCTAAGCAACAACATAGCCATCCTCTGAAGTTGGATCATGTTCTTGTCGATGAAGAAAGGACAGATCCGCAATGATCTCATTTCTCGGTTTCAGATTCAAACTCAGATGAAGATGAGCTGCTCGAAGTATTTCCACATCGCCTCCAACCGGGTAGGGAACATCTTCAAAATGACTGTACAGTAAAAATTGTTATTCCCTAATTCGACAACTACCTGCATATCGAAGATTACTTGGATTGGGAGCAGCCCGTGGAAGCATTCTTCAAGTATATGCATGTTGATACTAAAAAATAGGAAAAATAGGTGTGCTACGTCGCCTATACATTGAAAGGAGCAGGTGCTTGGTGGCAGTAAGTGACACAATCTTCCCAGAGAGAGGGAAGAAGACCCATTAAAAGCTGGGCTCGGATGAAGCAACTTCTACGTAATCATCTTTTACCTTCCGATTATGAACAAATTTTGTATGTGCAATTCCAAAGATGCACCGAAGGAGAAATTGCTCTGTTAGTGCTTACACTGAGGAATTCCATCGTCGTAGTGATCATGAAGTTTTACGTGAATCTAACCAACAAATTGTGGCTCACTATATTGGAGGAGTTGGAGATGAATGTCGTGTGGTCGCTGTCGCAAACAATAAATTACGCATACAAGCCAAAAATTTAGTTAAACCAAACTCCATGTTCTTTTAGCCATCAAAAATCAGTTGTTGAATCATCCTCAAAACAACTGGCCTAGCTCTGGTCCTACGCCTAATTCGGCCGCTGCATCAAGTGGAGGAGATGCTAAAACAAGTGGCATAATGGTTTCTCATAAAGATAGTAAATATCTGTGATCGGGGCGCCCATGAAGTGTTTCAGATGTTTCCAACCCGGACATCGATCTAATAGATGTCCAAATTGAAGGCAAATACAAGTTGCAGAAGGGGAAGGTGATAGTGATGATGAATGTCTCGAGGATAATCCAATCAAAGAAGGTGAAGTGGAAGAGATTCTTGCTGATGAAGGGAAAATGTTAAATTTTCTACAAAAAATACGACTTGCTCCGAAACAACCTATTAAATCCCAATGCAATGCTATTTTCCAAACTAGATGCACAACTAAAGGTAAAGTGTGTGAATTAATTGTTGACAGTGTGTGTATCGAGAATATGATATCTAAATTTGTTGAAAAGGCATTTTAACTAAAAGCCACCAAGCAGCCAAAGCCATACAAAATTACAAGAACAACAACAAGCATTTATCCCACTAAGTGGGGTCAGTTACATGAATCCATTTTCTCCATTGCATCCTGAGTATCATTTTCATTTAATTCTAATAAATTAAAATCATTTTTTATACAATATGCCCAAGTCTTTCTAGGCCTACCTCTGCCTTTCTTAGGAAAAGTAGAATCTAAAATATCTATTGTCTTAACCTGATCACCAGATGGTAGATATGTAATTTTACCAAACCATGTAAGACAACTCTCTCTAATTTTGTCTGCCACTTTTACCAAACCATGTAAGACAACTCTCTCTAATTTTGTCTGCCACTGGAGCTACACCAACCCTATCGTGGATATCGTTTCATTTCACATTTTGTCTTTAAGTGTAAAACCACTCATCCACCTAAGCATTCTCATCCCGACAACACTTAACTTAGTTTTATGCTTCTGACTTAAAGGCCAACATTCTGCGCTATAAAGCATCTTACAAAATTTGCCTTCAAGTCTACAAAGTACTTTTCTATCACACAATAGGCCCAAAGCATTCCATCACTTCAACCAACCAACTTAAATTCTACTAATAACATCCCCATATATATCACCATCACTTCGAACAATAGAACCGAGATATCTAAAGTGTTCACACCTTTTAATAATTTAACTACCCATAGTTACAACTCTGTCACTGGAGCTACAACTAAAATTACATTCCTCGCATTCAGTTTTAGTTCTACTCAAACAAAGGCCATTAGACTCCAAAGTAGACCTCCATAATTCAAAATTTTCCTGGGTCTTTCTCTAGTCTTATTCACAAGAAGGATATCATCAGTGATAAAAAATTAGTTGGCTTAAAAAAAGTTGAGGTTATGGTGATCGAACTATGCAAACTGTCATTTTCTATTGAAAATAATTTTATGTGTGAAGTTGATTGTGTTGGATGTGTGCCATCTGATTTTAGGCAGACCTTAGTAATTCAACATGGGTGTTTGGTATGATGGGCGATCGAATGCCAACACTCTCGATTGGATAACAAGAAAAGTCGGTTGTCGCCTTCAACTCCTTTTCTAGCTTCTCATGTACCAAACAAATCAAAATATATGGTTCCCTTGGGTTCCTAACGGCTGACCGATTGCTCCCAACGTGAGGTAGCTTATGCAATTTTATTAGTTGAACAAAAAATTTGGTTTCTAAGAAAGCACTTCCATCCATTCAAACCGTCATTCATCATTTTTTAACATCACACATGTCTTGTCGGATCAACTACCACCTTTGCGAGCCATTCAACACCATATTGATATAATTTTGGGATCCAATTTATCAAAAGTTGCTCATTACCGCATGAGTCCCAAGAAACACCAAAAACATCAAGAGATAGTTGAAGATTTATTACAGAAGAACTTCATCCGCCATAGCTTGAGTCCTTGTGCGGTACCGACATTGATCATGCCTAAGAAAGACGCTCTTGGAGGATGTACATAGATAGACGTGCCATTAATATGATCACGATAAAATTTCATTTTCTAAAACCTCATATGGAAGATTTATTAGATAAACTTGCGGGGGTTGCCATTTTCTTCAGGTTGAACTTGAAAGTGTGGGTACAATCAAATCCATATCCGACCGGGTGACGAATGGAAAACGACATTCAAAATCGGAGTCAAAACGAACAACGAGTAGTGCCATTTGATTTGTGCAATGCTCTTACTAATGTCATGAGGGTAATGCGTTTTAAAAACTTTTACTGGTCAATTTTGTGCAATCTATTTTGACGATAATCTTGTGTAAAGTAAGTCACTAAAAGGATACTTGGAACGTTTGAAGTCGTCGTTCATCACTCTCCAAAATCATAAACTATTTATGAATTTAGAGAAGTTTGAATTTGCCTTGAGGGAAGTTCATTTCCTAGGCTTCATCGTAATTGGGCAAGCAGGTGTAAAAGCGTATCCTAAGAAGGTAGACGCTATTCAATCATGGCCAAAACCAAGTCAATTACGAAAGTTCGTAGTTTCTAAGGATTGCCAACTTTTATAGGGTTTTATACGAAATTTTGGTACTATTGTTGTGCTGTTAACTGAGTGCCTTAAATAGAAAAATTTTTATCAGGGTCAAGAACATCAAAAGAGCTTTCTTAATTTGCGAAAGCAATTATGTTCAGCTCTTGTGCTTGCTATACCAGATTTGAAAAGCCCTTCTAAGTTGAAACTGATGCCTCAGCGGTAGGAATTGGAGTAGTTCTATCACTAGAAGGAAAGCCAATGGAGTGTTTTAGCGAAAAGCTGAGCACGACAAGCCAAACATGGTCTGCATATGAGCAGAAACTACATGCAGTTATTCGGGCGTTAAAGTCTTAGGAACATTACTTATTTCATTAGGAATTCATTATATTTAGGGTCCATCAGCCCTTACAAATCTTAAAATCGCAGAAAAATTTAAATCAAATGCATGTATGATCGGTTATCTTACTATAAAAATTTAGTTTTATAGCGAAACACCATACTGGTCACACCAAACGTATAGCTGACGCTTTAAGTCGCCGAGTAAGCTTGTTGGTCACGGTCCAAACTAGCATCACATGTATGGAAAGTTTGCGAGATTTATACTATCAAAATGAAGATTTCTCAATTGCTTGGATGAATTGTAAGAAGCACTCTCCTTAAAGCGATTATTTCAACAAAATTATCTTTTTAAGGGCAACCAATTGTGTGTTCCTAACACTCCACTTAACAAATTATTCTAGATTTCACGGAGGAGTATTGCGGCTCATGTGAGCAGAGGTCGAACTCTCAAACTTGTGCCATCTAAATTCTTTTGGCCAAAATTGAGAAGAGATGTGTGTCGATTCGTGGAAAAGTGCTCGGTGTGCACGTTGTAAGGGTAAGAGAAAAAATATCGAACTCTAACTATCATTACCAATTCCGAATTCTATTTGGGAGGATCTTAGCATCAATTTTATTTTGGGCCTTCCTTGCGCCATGTTCAGATATGACTCTGTCATGGAAGTTGTTGATCATTTTTTCCAAAAAGGCACATTTTGTGGCTTGCAAGAAGACTTATGATGCTTCCAATGTTTGTAAACTCTTCTTTAAGAAGATTATACACCTACATGGCATCCACCAAGGAGCATTACATCTGATCGTGATTGTTTCTGGAGGCAATTGTCGAAAAAACTCAACACAAAATTCCGATTGAGTTGAGCATATCAACCATAAACAAATAAGCAAACTGAAGTCGTTAATCGATCTTTAGGTAAGATGATTCGCTGTCTTGCAGGTAATCAACTGAAATAGTGGAAAGAATAGTAGAATTCACATTTAATTCTCTGGTTAATTGTTCTAGTGGTCACTCTACCTTTAGCATTGTACATACTAAAGAACCGCACCACTTAGTGGATGTTGCCATCATTTTGAAACTGAAAAGCAGCAGAGTAGAAACATGGGTGAACAATTTTGAATCTATGTTGCAGGAAGTCAAGGATAAGCTCACATTTCGTCACAAACTTACAAACAACAACAACAACAACAACAAAGCCTTAATCCCACTAAGTGGGGTCGGCTACATGAATCCTTTTTCTCCATTGCGTCCTATTTAGTGTCAAATTTTCGTTTAATTCTAATAAATTAAGATCATTTTTATGCAATAAGCCCAAGTTTTCCTAGGTCTGCCTCTGCCTTTCTTAACATAAGTTGTATTTAAAACATCTACTCTCCTAATCGGATCATCAGGTGGTCGACGTCTAATGTGACCAAACCATCTAAGGCGACTCTCTCTAATTTTATCCGTCACTGGTGCAACTCCAACCCTTTTACGGATATATTCATTTCGCATTTTGTCTCTAAGTGTAAAGCCACTCATCCACTTAATCATTCTCATCTCGGCAACACTTAACTTAACATTATGCTTCTCTTTTAAAGGCCAACATTCAGCACCATAGAGCATTGAAGGTCTCACCACCATCTTATAAAATTTTCCTTTCGATCTAAGCGGTACTTTTCTATCACACAATAGGCCGGACGCATTCCTCCACTTCAACCAACCAACTCTGAATTCTACTATTAACATCCCCATCTATATCACCATCGCTTTGAACAATGGACCCGAGATATCTAAATCGTTCACACCTTTTAATAATTTGATCACCCAAAGTTACACTCGTCGTCACTAGACCTACTATTACTAAAATTACATTCCATGTATTCAGTTTTAGTTCTACTCAAACGAAGACCTTTAGACTCCAATGTAGACCTCCATAATTCAAGTTTTTCCTGGACTTATTCGCTTGTCTTATCCACAAGGAGGATATCATCAGCAAAAAGCATACACCAAGTTACACCCTCTTGTAAATGCCCAGTAAGACCATCCATAAATAAAGCAAAAAGATATGGGCTTAAAGCCGATCCTTGATGTAAACCAACAGAAATAGTAAAATACTTGGTCAATCCTCCTCCAGTTCGAACACATGTAACAACTCTAGCATACATATCTTTAATGACTTGAATATAAGTCATATCAACACCTTTCTTCTCAAGGACTCTCCAAAGAACATCTCTAGGAACCTTATCGTAAGCATTTTCTAAATCAATAAAAATCAAATGTAGATCCTCTTTATTATCTCTGTACTTCTCCATCAAACCTCTCAATAAATATATAGCTTCCATGGTAGACCTGCCCGACATAAAACCAAATTGATTATGAGAAATCTTCGTAATACGTCTTAACCTATGTTCAATTACCCTCTCCCATAATTTTAAAGTATGACACATCAATTTAATTCCTCTATAATTTGCACACTCTTGTGCATCTCCTTTATTCTTAAAAATGGGGACCAAAATGCTCTTTCTCCACTCCTCGAGCATCCTTTTAGTTTTTAAAATAATATTAAAAAGTTTAGTAAGCGAAACCCCGAAATCACCTAAACATTTCCACACTTCGATTGGGATATCATCGAGTCCTACGGACTTTCCCCTTGGTTTTCTTTAAAGCCTCATCAACTTCTTTTTACTTAATGCGACGGTAAAAATGAAAAGTTTTATTATTATTAACGATATTAAGATCACTAAGGTCAATCAGTACTTTCAGCATCATCATTAAAAAGTTTATCAAAATAACTCACTCACTCTATGTTGAATATCTTTTTCAAAAATGACTTTTTGATTTTAAATGCTTTAATACATTTTACTTGAGTTAAATCTTTACATTTCTTTTCTCTTTGTTTGGTTAGATTTATACGTATATTTTTCACCTTCCTTAGTATCTAACATGTTATAAAGATCACTAAAAGCGAATTTTTAGCGTCACAGATTATTCTTTTACTGTTCATGCAGTCGTTTTATATTTTTCCAGTTCTCTACGCTTTTACATTTAAACCAATTTTTATAGCACAACTTCTTATATTTTATCTTTTCTTGTACATTATTATTCCACCACCAATTATTTTTATTTATGAAACTTTTCTTTTGATTCTCCAAGATCATCTTTACCACTTGTTTAATAGTATTAGTTAATTTTTCACACATAATATTCGCGTCTTCATCGAACATCCCAAATATTTAAATCTTGAATTTTACTCATAAAAATAATTTTATTTATGTCTTTTAAGTGCTTCATCTTATTCTACGATGTTGAATCCACAGTATTCTTTATTTTACAACTCTTACATCTTAAAATCTGAACTAATAATCGATGTTAGATCTTAATTCTTCACTTGGAATAACGCTACAATCCTTCTAATCTCGACGATCTCTTCTTCTCATAAGAAAATAATCGATGTGTTTTATTAGATCCATTCTTATAAGTAATAAGATGCTTCATCTCTTTCTTGAATAAAGTATTAGTAATAATCATATCATACGCTTAAAGCAAAATCTAAAATGGCTCTACCTTCTTCATTAATCGCTCCATAATCAGTAGCCACCTACGAATATTTCGAAATCTCCTACCACTCTACCGAACATGTCCATTTAAATCTCCTCCAATAAAAATTTTTTCTTGAGAGTATCAAGTGTATTAAGTCTTCAGATCATTCAGAATTTATCTTTCAAGCTTATATCTAAACCAACTTGAGGAAGCATAAGCACTTATAATATTAAAAATCTTAGTATCAATAATAATCTTAAGTCGTTATAATTCTATCTCCAACTCTATTAATTTTGATAACATTATCTTTCAAACTCTTATCTATAATTACACCTACTACATTTCTAATCACGACTCTTACAGAATACCATAGTTTAAAACCCAAGTTATCAATCTCCTTAGCTTTTCTCCAACCCATTTAGTTTCTTGAATACATAGGATATTTATCTTTCATGGATCATAATATCAACCAATTCCATTAGTTTACCATTGAGAGTACGCTATATTCAGGGATCCTATCCTAATACTAAGTATCATGGACTAACTTCTTTACCCGCATCCGTCCGTAATGTGGGAACCTCGCTTACTTGACACTACACTCGGCGCGGCAGTATGCGGCCCTTGCATACTTTCCATCGTATTCGAGCTACATACGACGCGTCGCTTCAGGAGACGCTGCTAGCTCTTACACGATGATCAAAAGGATTCATGTCATGATTTTTTTTTCGACAAGTTTTACGCTGGCTGTCGACTACCTAACGCAACCCTCCACTTTTCACATCCGGGCTTGGGACCGGCAACGGCAGTGTTAAACTTACAAACAACAAGCAGATAAAATCCAGAGGCATAAAACATTTTAAGAAGGGGACTTAGCCATGGTGCGGCTTCGCAAAGATCGATTCCCACAAAGAGTATATTCTAAGTTAAACCCTCGTAAGATCGGATCATTTCCTATTAGCAAACGCATCAATGATAATGGTTATATTTGCCTCGAGACCATTTCTTCCACATTTAACGTGTCTGATCGATATGTGTATCATCTACCTAACAAAGGGGGAGCTCGGACTTCTGAACTCGAGTCGAGTTCTTAGAAGGTGGAAGAGAAATGGTGTGGCTCTACGACCCGGATGCAGCCTTCCTGGAGCTGGGTACACTTCTCTGGAAGGTTATATTTGGATTTCTATATTAGGGTAAGCATATATACTATATATATATATATATATAATATGCTTACCATAATATTGCATGGACCGCATTAATTAATTTTATAGTTTTCTTGAGGTTTATTTGGGATCACTTTGTTTTCTATTTTTGTTTTATATTTTAGCATGTTTATTTTTATTTTGTTTTATGTTTTTCGTTCTTAAAAAAATATGGTTTGGTATTGTTATGATTTATATGCTTTTAAAAATAATAATAAAGAAAAACATGTTTGGTTGAGTTTTTTTTATTTTTTTAAAGAAAAAATTATATTTTTTTATAAATTGTTGGGTCCACGTGCGCTTCAGTATTATTTGCCGCCCATGACGTATACGTAGTCTTCCTTGCTCCAACCAACACGAAACATTACCTATGGACAGATTGGCGGGAGTTAAACCCTCGTAAGATCGGATCATTTCCTATTAGCAAACGCATCAATGATAATGGCTATATTTGCCTCGAGACCATTTCTTCCACATTTAACGTGTCTGATCGATATGTGTATCATCTACCTAACAAAGGGGGAGCTCGGACTTCTGAACTCGAGTCGAGTTCTTAGAAGGTGGAAGAGAAATGGTGTGGCTCTACGACCCGGATGCGGCCTTCCTGAGTTGGGTACACTTCTCCGGAAGGTTATATTTGGATTTCTATATTAGGGTAAGCATATATACTATATATATATATATATATAATATGCTTACCATAATATTGCATGGACCGCATTAATTAATTTTATAGTTTTCTTGAGGTTTATTTGGGATCACTTTGTTTTCTATTTTTGTTTTATATTTTAGCATGTTTATTTTTATTTTGTTTTATGTTTTCTGTTCTTAAAAAAATATGGTTTGGTATTGTTATGATTTATATGCTTTTAAAAATAATAATAAAGAAAAACATGTTTGGTTGAGTTTTTTTTATTTTTTTAAAGAAAAAATTATATTTTTTTATAAATTGTTGGGTCCACGTGCGCTTCAGTATTATTTGCCGCCCATGACGTATACGTAGTCTTCCTTGCTCCAACCAACACGAAACATTACCTATGGACAGATGGGCGGGAGTGCAGGTAGGCGGCGGTGGGACGGCCGACGGCAGGCGGCTAGAGGCAGCTGCCGGCGGTGGGTGGCGAGCGGCAGTGACTAGTGACAACAGGCGGCAGTGGGCGACTAGCGGTCGGTGGTGGCAGGCGGAGGCCGGCGGTGTTGGGTGGTGGCGGCGGGTCGCAGACTAGGCGGGCGGTGGCTTGCGGCGGTACTCGTTTTTTGTGTTTAAAAAACAAGCAAAAATATAATTTTTTTTCTTTTTTGAGTATTTTGAAAATAGAAGTGTTTCTTTAAAAAATTAAAAATAGAAATAAAATAAAAACAGATAAGCACACTTTTTTTTGTTTGTTTCCTTTTTTTTTTCAAAAACAAAAATTGATCTCAAACAAACCCTTAATTACTTGTTATGCAAGGGTTGTGGTTCCCCAGTGATTAGTTACAGCATTCCACCTCCTCGTTTCTGCTTTAGGAGTGGATAGGTAGTGGTAAGAACCATTATGCTTCTACAGTTTTCTGAATTACAGAACTTTCACCTAATTTCCTTCTCTTTCTGCTGTTTTTGCTCTGTTCTTGGCTTCTATACTTTCCTAAATCACTAATAGACACCGTAATTAGGTTAATATGCGGAGGCGGCGTCTCCCACACATCCATGCCATTTCGACTTCAAAGCCAAAAACACACAAACAAAGCCCACAAAACTAGTTTCTACGCGTGTAGGAGAAAAACCACCGGCTCACCAACACATTGTTTGGCATGCAGGGCACCGCCCCAAACACAATCCTTATCATTGAACTGATTTGAATTCAACAAGAAAAAACAAGCCTTCACAATTATAGTTTGGCGCATTTACAAACATAGTACACAATTCTTATATATTTATATATCTCACACCTCAACCTTGATACTAAAATGCATAACAGTCAAATTTGAACATTGCAAAAAAAAAAAAACCACTATTATTAATTTTTAAAAGTAAAATACACCTTCTCAAGCATTTGTTTATAATACCAAGATGTCATAAATGTAAATATCAAACTTTAGGTGTTAGATATGTCAAATACATAAGAATTGTGTGGTATGAATGTAAATTTGCATTAAAAAGTTTTTCGGTATGAATGTAAATTTGCATTAAAAAGTTTTTCTAGCTTGTAATGATAGGAATTGCTGAAAATAAATGACCAAATAACATACCTCTTCTGGTGCGACACCAGCATCTTCAAGACTTTTCTGTATACAAGTAGAGACGCCAAGACCATCAGCTCTGGGATCAGTCATGTGATAGGCATCACAGTTGACAGCACCTCCCAAGTACTCTGCAATAATTGGCGCATCACGTTTCATTGCATGTTCAAGACTCTCCAAGACCTATAGTACAGATACCGTATAAATAAAAAAAAAAAATTGCACGTATCTACTAACTGAAATGATAGGAAAAAAATTTCTAGTTCTTTTTGCCAAACAAAAACTGCAAGGTATTATAACGGTGTTACCAAAAGTGAAATTAAGTGCAACTTTTCTAGCTACAGCCTATGAACATCGTGGTTGGAGAATGGTAGGGAAGAATTTCAAAGAAATCATTTAGTTGGATAAAAAATACTGAAGTTGAGAAGAGAGATGAGGTATTGGAATACTAGCTTGATTAAATTGCTTGAAACTTTGAACTATAAACAGAGAGCTTTGTAAGAAAAAATTTGGGAAGAAACGGATCCATTCTATCACGAAAAAATAACTGAAATATTACAACATATTTAATAAAAAAGCTAATAAATATAGTTAAAAGAATTCCTAAGAATTAGTTCCCAAACATCTCCATGCCAGCTGCCGTTTATTCCCGCCTAAAATCAAAGCAGGCTGTGGGAAAAAGGATGGAAATGAAATTGAGAGACAGCACTGCCACCTATTGTCCATTACGCTAACTTGCCTTTTGTGTAATAGTTTTCAATCTAGAGAAAATTCCATGTATTGTAGAAGGTAAATAGTTTTTATTCTTTCCTTTTTTGCATTAAGCACCAATGGAATCCATTACTCTCCCTCAAGCCGGCCTCTGAAAATCGCAAGTCAAGCATTTTAATCATTTTTATGAAATAGCAGGTCCTGAAAATTCTTTTACAGCTGATTTGGGGACGGAGAGTATAAACGAGCAGATCTCCTTTGATCTTTTTGTTTAAAAAAGTGACAATTTACCTCCACAAGTTTAGTTAGATCACAAAGAATAGCGTAAAGAGCTATACTGATAGCAGCTTTATTTTCATAATAAAAGATCATCAGGATCTCCAAAATTACATTATGCTCTTCTAGTAATAGCTTAAAACTTAGTTAATTCCACCAGCCAAGAATCTACGTCAACTTATGCACTACTCCTTGCCACAATATTTTAGTTTCTTACTTTTCCAGGTAGCAGAAATATCTCAGACATAAGTACGATGCCAAGCTGTCTATCTCCCATCAACCTATCCACTTAACAGCATCAATAAAACATTTATAATTTGAGATTCCCCATTTTAAGAGAATATCCTCCTACTGGGCCCCCTTTTAATTAATATTAACATGTGACAACATTCATATGTTCTTTGTAATGTTCATAAATAATTTAACTTACAATGCTAACAACAAAGGCGATATTAGGACTAGAAAAGATAAATAGACGACGTTCCAACCAATCTTTGATATATTATTTTATCTAAGGTCAATTAATTTTGTGTTTTGGTCAATTGGGGTTTTAAAAAGTTTGTTTCAAGTTATACTCAAAAACTTATTTTCCGAGTAGTAGTAGTTCCATCTTTATATTTCTAGCAATTTCATTAGCAAAAAATACTCAAGAGGGCCTAGATCTTTGATTTTGAATTCATTAGCTAGCCGTTTCTTCAAGATGCCTTTTCCAATTCATGAACCCCGGTAACAATGATATCATCCTTGTTGACATACAACTTGGGTGAAACTTTTTTAACTTGGCTTAAGGAGATTGGTTTTTTGAGCCAATCTATGGATTTTTTTCAACTTCGTGTTTGATATGCCTTTTAGAGTGATTTCTTCATTCAAGTCGCAATTTTAATATGACCTTTGTACATCTTGATCGGTGAAGACAAAAGGTTAACTGCCATTAAGAGGACTCAAATAGCATTAAATGTAGCAACAAAAGCCAGAGTCTTAACCTGGTCAATTCCATAAATCTATGAAAATAATTTTACAACCAACCATGCTACACACCTTTCATAGCAAGAATTGTATCATCGAGTTTTTTATTGATTAAAAATGTTTTTTTTTTTCAAAAGCCAACATTTAATCATCCACCTCTTATTGACAATCTAGTTTATTAAAAGTTTCTTCTATAGCTTTAAAGATTTCCATTTCTATTTGACGCAGGGTTATTGGGGCCAGCCTGTACTCAGCCCAGCTTGGTTGAACCGGTTGGTCCTCAAGGGGGGCCGCCGCCCATGCTCCCCCTTCCTTTCCTTTTCCTCCTATTCCCTCTTTCCTTTTCCCATTTTTCCTTCTAGCACTTGGACAACAATGAATTTTATTATTTTTATTAGTTATTTGCCTATTATGAATTTTTCCTAATACAAACATTGCCTAAATTATGAATTATTATTATTTTTATTATCTTCCTTATTTTAAAACATCGCCAACAATAAATTCGAAACAAATAAAAAGTGGTATGCTTGAAGTTTCTCAATTTTTGGAGTTCAAGTGATTTCTGAATTTAGATTACTGCCACCAGCATTTTGCTCAATTTAAGAGTTATATCCAAAAACGAGGAAGTGCTCCAGCTGTCCCTCATCCTAGGCGGTGAACACCTCCAAGGGTTTGAGTGGCCCCAGTTGTAGATCGAACCCAACAAGGCATTTATCTCACTATATTTCTGTTTCCCTACTGTCATTTCAAAATCCAGCTACCACAACCCCCTCTTCCACTGCTGTCAGCCACCTTCCTGCTCTTGTTCAGCCACTGCAGCCCCTCTTGCACTACTGCCAGCCCTACTCCTTTCCACAAGTCTCCGTCCAGCTGCTGCCCTCCTCATCGACCACCTACCAACAGCGCTTGCAACTCCTCCATGACCCTGGCCGACCCTCCCAGCAGCCCCCAACCTTGCTTCCCTTATTTTCCAACACCTTCCAACTACAAATCCGTTTGTCGTCGGTCACCTACGACCCTCCATACTTGCTGTCTTCACAATTCGACACCTTCCCCTCAATGCCATCAGCACTCCTTTGTTGCCACCAAACTTGTCAACAATCCCAAACCATCTAGCCGACCTCCACCGCCCCTTGGAATACACCTTAGAGGTGTTTGCCCGTGTCACCTTATGTTTTGTGTTTGTTGTCATTTATTTTATGTTAAAAAGTTGTCCTTGTAACCGATTTCAATTTTGATAATAATAGTTGTGTTCTTTTGCGGTTTGGGTTTCTTTCTCCAGTATTATTAAGTATCAGAGCTAGCCCAATCCTAGAGTTCTCTCGCATTCGCTATAAGCCAAAACTTTCATTCCTACCACCAGATAACCTTTCCAATAACACAAAACCTAACCCCATCAAATTTTTTTCTTTCCTATTTCTTAATCCCTAGCCATGCCCCCATTGAGATACAAACCCAAGCCTTCACGGGAGGAAATACCGCGAGAGATCCGCCGACTTCAACGATAGATTACGGACATGAAAGATGAAATTCAATGGGAGACTACCCCTAATCGTGATCTGAAAGATCGAAAAGAAAAAAGAGAATATGTGAAGATGAAGCGGGAAACACAGCGTCAGTTCCTCACAACTTACTACGACAAAAAGTTACAGATCTAGCTTCTAAAGTGGAGAGACCACAACACTAAGCGGCGCCCCTGACCACTACCCAGCGAAACCAATCCACAAGTCTGTCAAAACTAGAAAATATGGCAAAGTGCCACGGATTTCGTCAAGTTGAAGGAGAATGAACAACCAGAGGAGTGATCTATTTCACCGAATAGAGCGTCATTGAAAAGTTGGATAAAGAAATCGCAGGCATTAAGACAGCGAGAACATAAACGACGATCCGAAAAAAGATGTCTCCAAAGAGGATTCACAACTGATAGCCAATAATTAAGAAACGCCACCAATTCCAGTTGCCCCGAGATATAGATTCCAGCTGAGATAATAGTAGTCATTCGGGAAGGTAGTGACCTTGATGCAATAGGCACTCATGCAGAGTGTGAAGTCGTGGTACCTCAAGCTACTATTTCACAAGCAGTGAGAGGAACATCAACTGGACTGACATGGGATGTCCAAAAGGGGCATGAGTTTGAGGAGCCTATCATAGATACAAGGCCGCCAAAGATCATAACATTGCAGATTTTTTAGATGTATAGACTCCTTCCCGAGGAAGATCCAACAAGCCTCATTTTGTTCTATGTCGATAATATCACGTGGAGTTATTAAAAGTTTATTTTTTGTTTCGCATGATACCCCTCGTCAGATGTCCAGACAGGAGAGATGAATCTCAGCTTTGTAATGAGCCCAAGGAGTTTGATAGGGATGAAAATTCTTTATTGGGATCCAAGTCCTATCAGTAACGAAAAGGTCTCCCTGAGTGGATGCTAGTGAGAGGGGTGCAACCTGCCACAAATTTCGCCCCCGAATTGATACCTCCTCCCATACCAGTTCTTCAGCTACACTCAATCGATTACAAAGAGTGTAAGAAGCAGGTTAGCCCTGGAATGGCTCGATACCCGTGTCGTGAGAATACTCATCTTCCTGCCGTTTCAGCTCACTGTGCCAAAGGTGAACAGATATACTAAAATGTGCTTTGTAATGACAACGCCTACAAGATCGACCAGTCAAAGGGCTACAATGTCTCAGTCACACTCAATATTGTTGACCAAATACAATATTACAAGGAACCAGAAGCTTCGACAAACGAGATCGAAGCATCCACAACCCTAGAAGACTGACACGGGCTATGGGGGTCAACTTGTTCTCGGTCTAGCTTGGCTGGACCAGCCAGTCCTCAGGGAGGGGGCTGGGGTGTGTGTGTGTGTGTGTGTGTGGGGGGGGGTGGGGGGGGGGGTAGGGAGCTGTCGCCCATGCTCTCCCTTCCTTTCCTTTTTCTCCTATTCCCTCTTTTCTTTTCTCATCTTTCCTTTCTAGCACTTGCCGATTCTGAAGTTTTATTATTTATGTTAGTCTTTGCATATTCGGAATTCTTCCTATCATAAACAATGCCTAAATTATGAATCCTTAATACTTTTATTTTCTTCCTTATTTTAGAACATTGTGTAAAATAAATCTAAAGCCTCATTATAAATAAAAGGTGGTATGCTTGGAGTTTTTCAATTTTTGGAGTTAAGTGATTTCTGAATTCAGATTACCCCCACCAATGTTGTTCCCTTCAAGGGTTGTATCTAAAGGCAAGGAAGAGCTCCGGCTATCCCTTGTCCCAAGTGGTGACTGTCTCCAAGGGTCCGATCCGAGTGGGGCTTCAGCTGTAGCTCAACCCCAACAAGGCATTTAGCTTACTATACTTCCATTTCTCTGCTGCCATGTCAGAATCCAGCCACCACAACCCACTCTTCCGCTGATGCCATGCACCTTCCTGCTCCCATCAAGCCACTTCTTGCTCCCGTCTAGCCACTGCAGCTCCTCTTCCAATGTTGTCAGCCCTGCTCCTTCGCTCACCAATTGTTTTCTTCCTAATCGAACATCTACCAACAGCTTTTCCAGCTCCTCCCTGTCCCTAACCAGCCCTCCCAGCAACTCGCCAGCCTTGCTACCCTTGTTGTCCAACACCTTCCAACCACTAATCCGCCTGACGCTGATCACCCACGAACCTCCATACCTGTTGTCCTCGCAATTCTGCACCATCCCCTCATTACCACCAACACTGCCTTGCTGCCACCACCCTTGTTATTTATCCCTAACCACCTAGCCGACCTCCACCGCCCTAGGAATACATCTTAGAGGTGTTTGCTTGTGTTGTCCTATGTTTTGTGTTTGTTATCATTCATTTTATGTTAAAGAGTTGCCGTTGTAACCGATTTCAATTTCAATAATAATAGTTGTGTTTCTTTTGTGGCTTGGGGTTCCTTCTCCGGTATCACTATTAATTTAGAATCAAACCTTCTCGCTTAGAAAGACAAATAGCAATATCTAATAATGATTGTTATAGGATACTAAATAAAAGTGCAAGCATCTATTCATATAGCAATAAAAAATTCTTCTATATTCACACATAGAAAACTAGTTCGTAAATTACCTCTCCATGTAAAATTCTAGTTTTTTTAAGAGCACTTTTGTGATTTCTATTTTTGTTAAGTTAGGAATTCAAACTTCTCATGGAAGATAGCAAATAGTAATATCTTGAAATAATAGCTATATGATATCAAAATAAATTCATGAGCCTCTTTTCTTAAAACAATATATAATTTCCATATAATCTCACATGGGTCCTTCCGTCCGTCTGTCCGTCTGTCCGTCTGTCCGTCCATAGATAGATACATGTATACATGAATATATTAAGAATTTTTTATACTTTAATCACCAGTTGAATATATCAAAAGTTTAACGAAGGATGGCTCCAATTGCATAGGCAGTTAATTGTTAGTTTAAAATTTAGAAACTTTCAAATGGAAAGGAATTAAAAAGATGGGTTGTTGATCATATCATGTATGCATTGAACCATTTTGAATGATGAAGCATGTTCTAAACTAGACAACTAAAAAACATTATGTCATTTGAACATCCTTGCATTTTTACAAGCTTGAAGACTAGCCAAATCATAACATAAAATGCTAAAACTAGAACTAGATGTAATTGCAATGTTGTATATCACAATCAACATTGAATAGTATAACCTCTAGTTTGAACAACTATAAAATAGATGATGCAAAATAATTATAAGTAAAATAGTCATTCTCCATTTAAGGAAATATAAATCCAATAACCTTTGGTTTTGTGATATGAGTATAACAATATTACTTTAGACTTAGTTTCTTTCCTTCTATTCCCTCAAATGATTTTCATGAATCATTGTATTTGATCGTGCATTAATGACATTAACAATTCCAGTGATGATAATATTTTTATATTTTGGCTTGATCCCCTTCCTTATGTTGATTGATCCCCAAAAGAAGTTTTATAGGATGCTTACAAGCTTTTAGTTCTCGAATGACATGATGTTGCTTTTCTTAGTGTTGTTAAAAACATGTTTTAAGAGCAGAAGCAAATTAATGTGCTCAGCATGTGCACTGCTTAACGTGTAAACTTGCAGTTAAGCGTGTGTAAATGTCAAATCACATCATAGCATCACAAGCACTGCTACAACTCAAAACAAAATCTCATTCAAATATAAATGTTTAACATCCATCACAATAACTAAGCATGAGAATTCACTTCTCGTTGTTTCTTCATGTCCATTCTCAACCTTTCGAGCATATTGCATCTGTGGTTCTTCCTTTCACACTCTCATTTACTAATTTTTTATACACTTCTCAATGGTTCTTATGGCCAATGCTAAGCTTCCTGCTCATAAGCTTCTTATGGAAAATGCTTCTCCGTTGTCTTATCTTCACACTCCTACTCCTTCAATGCTTCTTTTGCCTTCCGATCTTTAGTTAGTCAATTAATATCAGTAATATTAATAAACTTTAAGTCTTCTTTAATCATTTGTTATTCATATTCTTCACTTTTTTAGCTTTCATATAGCTAGAAATTATTGTTACAAGTGCATATCATTATATTCCTTGATGATCATTACTATATGCCATATAAAGATGAATAATAATACGACAATTGCATGCACACACGTAAATATGATGTTGTGAATATTCTAATTAGTAAAAAAGATGCTTTGCTTTGTGCTTTGCCCTTCGAAGCAAAAAAGAACAAGTGCATCATCTTGTTCTTAGCGCTTTGAAAATGATATGATTTCAGTGACATTACTAAATGATATGAATTCACTGTTATTGATTTAGACTTAAAAAAATGATTGCACTCTATTTATTCCCTCAGAACCACTTTAGTTATTGAGTTTGATTATGCATTGAGGGCAAACTGATAGACAACTACCTTCTAGGGTTCATCGAATGGCGTCTTTATTTTGTGAAAATAGCGAAAAAAACTATTCCGCGTGAATGCACGATCAACTATAAATCCCATGAATACTCTAGTTGATGGTAATATATAGGATTTTCATAGAAACACTGACAAATAATGTCATGCCTCCCATGCACCAGCATAGAACTATAAAAAATTGCTATAATTATCTGCTCTATCTGTAGCTTCCATTTTGAGAATGCAGAAATGCGCAGTAATTTCTACCTTATGGTTGCAGCAATTTTTTACTAAAAAACCACAACCTTTTGCTGTAGTATTTTCTATCATAAATATTATTATTTGCTCTCTTTATTGTGATAACTGCGGGTATCTGTTGCAGTTTCTGCTCAAAATGCTGCACTCGAGTAGACAGAATCCTATTAACAATATCTGAATTAACATTTACGTAATCATAATTTGTTAGTTTATTTATAGTTCATTGAATGAACTAATTTCATGATTATTGATGGTTAACAGAAACAAATAAAAAAAATTTAAAAGAAAAAATCTTTCTACCCACGTTGAGAGTCAGTGCAATGATATTGAAAGAGGATCATCGTGCATATTCCAGAATAATTTTATATTATAAGTAGAAATTATTTTTCCAGCTATTCTATGATGCTTTGTTAAATGTATTATTCTTCTTGACTTAAATATATTTCAATTCTCCAAATACACACCATACTTAGCAAATTTATTTTATATTTATTTCAGAGTAAATTCATTTCTTATATATATTTGACCCTAGAATTTTAAAATTGTAATCCTTTCCCATTTGTACGCAGGTAATGTTCATAGTTACTTTATGTAAGTACTGGTTCTATATTCCAGCATATACCTATATTTATTTTTTAAGTATCATATCATATATCCATATTTGCTTATTTTCTGAAATTTTACTAAAAAAACATACAAGTACCGTCAGGGGAAAAATGACAAAAGCACTGTTTTAAAAAAATTCAGGGAAGTTTTAAGGAATTATTTATACCTACAATCCAGATAAGGCTTGTAAAAAGAAAGCAAGGAGCGTGCGAAGTTGTAGATCAATTCCTGCAACTCTAAAAGCAGGCCAGTATACGGATTTTCAATGTGGAATAAGTTTTACAAAGAATCTATACTAACAAAAAGCTGATATCCAAAAATTAATATTTGTGAAGTTTTGATTGATCAGATAATTTAAACTCATAATTGGATTGACCCATTAATCTAGAGCTCACACAGCACAATCAGCAAGATAACCAAGAAACAACTTAACGTTTTAGGTAACTATGGCATTTTAGAATTAGTAATTATGTTGTGCGGAAGAGAGTGTAGAGCAGCAAAAAATGTTTTGATAGTTAAAGTGAACATGTCAGAAATTAGAATATTAAAATAAATGTATGGAAACGCTTGATAAAACAAATTACGAATAATTATATTAGATGAAATGGTTAAAACCAACAAGATAAAACGGTTGAAAATATATATATGCTGATTTGGGCGTATCCAATGAAAGATTAGACATTCCAGATAAATTAGTGCCGATAAAATAAGAAAGCTGGAGCTATGGTGGCAAGGATACAAGTTACTCAGAATGTTTTAGTAAAGCATAAATTTAACACCTCTTGCAATATTATTACCCCGGTGTCTAGCCTAACAGTAATTGTCTAGTATTAGCCTAAGGGCAATTTTGTGTTTTGTTATTTATTTGTTTAGTATAAATAGGAATAATATGCTTAGGGTTAGAATTATGCATGAGATTGGATCTTGAGACTTAGGTTTAGTGTTTGGGAGAGATTTTCCTGCCACTTGAATTGTAGGAATTGGGAGAGATTTTTCTATCACTCGAATTGTAGGAATTAAAAGAGATCAACTACCTCTCGAATTGAAGGTGCTTATTATTGTACTCATCTTAAGTGTTTGATGCTCTTGCAATAAAATCTTATTTGTCATAATTTATGCTAAGAATTGTATCAAATTGGTATCAGAAAATTCAATTTTGGGAAAATCGCCAACTCAGTTTGCCCCAATATGTGTGAAGGGATCGCTGGGCACAATACTTCAGAAATTGCGTCTATTTGAAGCCAACAAATCAGACGCGATGCCTGAAAGCCGATGGAAAGGTTGGGAAGGGTAGAATCGCGTCTTGGAAGAAGAATCGCAGCGTACAGCACTTGATCTGACGATATAAATGGAAACGACGAAAACATGGCTTACAGTGTGATACAATCGCGATTTAAGCTAGTTGGAAAGCCGACAACGAAAGCAGATAAAATCACAATTAGAACTGAGTGGATAGAGTCGTGATCAGGCTATTTGGGAAGCAAATCAAGATCATATACAACTACCAGGAAGTCATCGATTGTAACCAGAGAACCTATGGAGAAAAATGACTCCATGAACACATATCGCTATACAGTCATGGTAAGACTAGCTCTGAAGCAGCTGACTGGATCGCGACACAACACAGTGCGAGGGATCGCACCACAGTAGTGATAGGAGCTAGCTCAAATGCGATGATGTGATCACATACAAACTCCTAAATCATGATTCAGACGATCTGACGGGACTGAGACTTAAGACTTCGCCATACAATCGCGATTTGGGCACCTTGGGAAGTTAACGAATCGATTTCAACTTACAATACTTTCACCTTTGTGATCGAAAATCTTCCCAAAATAATGATAGTTAAAAAAAATCCTTTGAAAAGAAGTTAGAGAGAGAAATGAGCCACATCATATCTGAAATAGAGGAATGTTTCTCAGTCATGGAGGCGTGTTTCTTGTCCATGGAGGGGCGGTTCGAGCAGAAGTTCACGACCATGGAAAAAATGATAAATAAGATCATGGATTTTCATGCAAAACCGTCACCGCCTACAGCGGAATCGAGCGATGGTGCCTTGAGCGGACGCAAGAGGCAACAACTAGAAGGGTTAGCTAGACATCAGCATAGAGTTGTTGCTTTAGTGAAATATGGAGTTGCGAGATCAGGTGAAGTAATTGAGAGCATAATCGAGTAGCAGCCATCTAAAGAATTTGTGGCATCAAGACAGTGTCACTATTTTAGGCGGATCTTGAGCCTTGGGATCAAGCAAAGGAATCGAAGCAAGATCGAGCGGCAGCATTTGGAAGGAATAGTGTGACCTACGAATAGCTGGAATGAACTAAAGCAAGTGAGATTGAACGAAGGAATTGAGAGCAACTTCGAGCGACAACATCTAGAGGGAATCCCAGATATGGAGATTTGAAACGAGTAGCAACGAGTAGAATGGGACAACATGTAATTCAGAGCTAGAGAAGATAGCTTCGAAGAGTTTTTGCTTGGAACAAGAAGCAGTGGTGGGTGGAACCCTGGCAAAGGACTGCATCCAACTACGCTAGTGTCATTTGTGGCGACAGCCTTCCTGGTTAAAGACAATCCAGGAGTAATGATGAGAACATGACAGGTGGAGAAAAGCAGAGGAGCATGTAAAGGATTGATTTTGGTATTGCAGCGTATTCAAGAGGGAGACATGATGGTAATATTTTGCGGTTACCCTAATTTGTGCCATATTTTGGTAACACTCAAGACTGTGATGAGGGTAATTTAGGATGCAATGTTGGGATTCCTGATCAAGTAGCAAAACATAGAAGACACACATGATATGTAGCTGGCGGAGATTTTGGTGATTGATGAGACGCTAGATGATTTCCTTAAGGTTGTGGTATTCTCCAAGATTAACAGAAAGTCATAACACCATCAGATTCGGATGCAACGGTAGGATGCACTCAAGACGACATTTAAAATTCCCGAGGGTAAATTACAAATTTTTGATTAAATGAAAAGGATTATTAGATGATGACGGACCGTTGGAACCATACGACTTGATGCAACAATATTTTTTTCCATCTTGAGAACAATATATCTTTTTAGAGGGGAGTACTGTTATGACAATGCCAAGACTAAGGGCAATTTTGTTTTGTATTAGCCTAAGGACAATTTTGTCTTTTATTTATTATTTGTTTTGTATAAAGAGGGCTAATATGTTTAGGGTTAGGATTATGCATAAAATTGAGTCTTGAGACTTAGATTTAGGATTTAGGAGAGATTTCCTACCTCTTGAATTGTAAGAATTGCCTACCTCTCAAATTGTACGTGCTTATCTTTGTAGTCCTGATGGTTTGATATTCTTACAATAAAATATTATTTCTCCTAATTTCTACTAAGATTCGTATCAAACACTTTTTAGGATGAATATGAAGATTTGTCAAATCCCACATGGTTGAAATAAGAGTGAGAATGATGATGCTGCAGTATGAGAGACGACGACAACAACAACAAAAAGCCTTTATCCCACTAAGTGGGATCGGATACATGAATCATTTTTCTCCATTGTGTCCTATTGAGCGTCGTATTAAAATCAAATGTGAAGGAGAATGTAATTGATAGAAATCAAATATAGTGTTCAAAGCATTGAACTATGAGCCATATCACAAAAAGGTGTAACAGGAAGAGATAAAATAATAGATATTGAAAACAACGTGCATTTGAATTTCAACTAAGTTCATGGACATTCAAATATAAGCATCGAATTTCGATACGGAATCGAAAACACATTCAATACAGTACGCCAAGTATGAGAAAGTATTCTATGACTATCATTGCTATAAAAAATGATAGAACCAGAATATAAGAAGTGGCGTGGGAAAATAAAAAATTAAGGGGTGACGAGTATATAAGTTTAAAGCTTTCATCTCCTTAGAAAGATTTTAGAACTACTATAAATATTACTATTAAATTAAAAGTATATTTAATATTAAATTATTATTAAAAAATTAAGTTTGAGGGGCAAAATTTTAAATGTATTATATGATATTAAAGAGTTTAGTAAGAATTTAGGTGTGACGGGCGAGCCAACCCCGGTTTCACCACAAGTTGCAAAGCTAACAGTACTAACTAGTGGCCAATATGAAACACCTAACCTCTTGTGCACAATTGTCACAAACATGGTAAAAAAATTTTAATGACACTGAATTAAGATTAACAAGCATACCGGAAGTAGAAGCTGAATCACACAAGATATAAGAATA
Source organism: Papilionanthe hookeriana x Papilionanthe teres (assembly GCA_022702705.1). Lineage (NCBI taxonomy): Eukaryota > Viridiplantae > Streptophyta > Magnoliopsida > Asparagales > Orchidaceae > Papilionanthe > Papilionanthe hookeriana x Papilionanthe teres. The sequence continues at coordinate 52,342,027 of CM040421.1, forward strand.
TAGATATATGTGAAACCACCATAGTAAGTGAATGAGAAAAGGAGAGTTATAGACAGAATACCAGTACTCCAGAGCCTTCACCCATAACAAATCCATCGCGACCTTTGTCCCATGGCCTTGATGCAGTACGGGGTTCATCATTCCTTTGAGATAGAGCTCTACAAGCAACAAATCCACCAAGACCGATGGGAATGATCGCAGCTTCAGTTCCTCCAGCTATCATTACATCAGCATCTCCTCGACGAATATGGTTCGCAGCAGCGTAGAAGCAGTAATTGGAAGTAGCACAAGCTGTAGAAATTGAATAATTTGCACCCATGAAACCAATATCCATGGCAAGCAAAGCAGAACTCATGTTGGTTATGGCGTAGGGAATAAAGAACGGCGTTATTTTTCTATAGCCTTTGTCAATCAGAGCTTGAACACCATCAGAAAAGACAGTAAGCCCACCCATGCCTGTTCCCACCAGAACACCAGCTCGAACTTTGTCAATCTATCATGTTAGCATAAGAGAAGCAATATGAAAAAGCTAATCCAAAGACTATGAGAGAGAAAATACAGTAAGGGGTAGTAATAGCAAACCAAATAAGACATTTGAAAACTATTAGGCCAAAGAATTTCAAAGAATAACCAATATTAATTAAGAAAAAAAGGAATTCATGAATGCTAAGGAATTTTAACTAATCAAAAACAAATGAGGTCAATTTCATATCCAGAATAATGGAAAAATATGAATCGAAGAAATATTGGCACTGAAATATTTGGGATATTTACCATTTTTATATCTTGACAACCAATAAAAAGCAACTTTTAACTCTACCTAAACAAAATTATGGTATAGTAGTTATTTCAAACAAAATTAAGATTAATTTGTGTTACATCTGTCATATCCAATTTTAATTTCAAATTTCAAATTTCATCATCATAACTTTTTGCAATAACAAATATACCCATATCCACTCTTCACACTTATGCCATGAGCTCTAGCCAAGATTTGTTCATTGTCCCTGCATGCCTACCTCCTTTAATGTACCTGAAGCTAGGAAGCTTCTAGTTATAATTTTCAGACAAGATTACTAACATGTGGTTACTCATAATGGATGAAATAATAAACAATAGCTATTTCACAATAATCAGATGAGGGGAATTTAACAATTTTGCAGTAATGGCGTTATTAAATTTAATGGTAACCTGATGCTGCCAGAAAATAACAAGAATTATGGCGGGAAGGATAGAAGAAATTAGAGAATTGAAAAATGAGTTGCTGTAATAGGTATTACTCAAAAGTGATGGGATTAAAAATAAATGAAGGTTGGCTAATAGGCCTTATATTAGTTCTTCTGATCAAAATCATTAACTCCGTTAGCTATATGTCTGAGATATCCTATTTAATTTAAGATAGTATGGGATTGGTGGTGACATCCTGTATTCCTTCATATCTTAAAATTCCATTTGTTAGTTGCAATACAGAGATTTGCTGAAAGAAAAATACTTTAAGCAATGTAATTCATTTTTTATACCCACTGAATGCAATCTTTGCGCTGATAATTAGAGATGGATGAACTATGAACTAACATACAAATAATTCCTCACAGCCTCCAACAGTACACTAAAATTAGGAACTCTAAATATCTTGAATTCTAACAGGATATCTTATCGAGACTAACGGTAAACCCTCAGCACCTTAACAGTAAAAAAATCCTCTTAATTACACGAGTTCATTAATGTAAGAACAATATAACAAAAGGCAGCATCGCTAAAACGTTGTTTATGATCTATCAGTGTGCATGACATTCAGAAAAGAAAAATTACTAATTTGACGATCCACTAATGTTACAGATTCCAGCAATGATTTCTATTGCCCACAACGGAAAAAAAGATGCACAGTGCTCGGATGTTGTGCAGTATAACCCTATTAAAAGGTTTGTATATTAAATTTGTAAATCTTGAATCAGATGAAAATTTCCTTTATGGGTTGTAGAAGGAGATAACATAATAAATAGATTATGCGCTTAAGGGGTTTAGTTGAGCCAAGCTGACTCGTAAGCTAGCTCGGACTTGGTTTGATAAATGGCTTGTGAATTGAGCTCAATGAGGTAACAAGTCAAGCTCAAGCAAGCCACAACTCAACTAGTGAGCTTGTGAGCTGGCTCGTTTAAAAAATAATTGATATAAAATTTACTCAAAATATATTAAAATGGAAAACACTATCCTTAAATTATTAAAAATGTTAAAATATTACATTTTATATTAAATATTTTCTTATTATTTATCTCCTAATTGTTCATTTTATTTGTCAATTGATTATAACACTAGTTTGTATTAATATCTTTTCTCTCTTTTATGATAAACAAATCGGCTCAAACTCGATTAATTAATTGACCTCAAGCTCAAGCTCAAGCTCAAGCTCAAGTTGGCTCGAGTTGACTTGACTAATTTACACCCCTAATTGCACTGAAAATATGAATATGCAGGCACAATCAAATTTCTATAATGATATATGTGTAGCATTTTTTAATCTAATTTGCAAAAAGTTAATACCTGAATTGAGCCTTAACCTTTGCACCAAGAAAGATCCACGAAAGATTAAATTTAATTTTGTGATCCAAGATTGACTTTTAATAATCTAAAAGCTTCCAGGAAGTTAACCTTGAAGCAGTAACATTAAATTGGGGATAATTTTGAGACTTTCATTTGTTGATGACACACTAACTTGTTCCTTTCTTTTGGGAAAAATATAATGCAGGTCCCTTGCACTTGAGACGCTTCTCAGGTAGGCCAACTTTTTTTTAGAAAACTTCATTATCATTCCTAGTTTCCTTTTGAGATTTCTCTATGTTCATCCAGCTTAATTTTCCATCTACACATAGGTATATTTGGCCAATTGCATAAACAAAATTTCATTAAATTAGAGAAGTTGTATTCTTTTTACTTAAAATTCAATAAAATTAACTTCTTAAATCACAAATACACTCATCTTATAAATTTTTCCCCATTCTTGAATGGGTTTTTCTCCGAAGATCCAGCCTAGTTGTCCAAACTCTCACTCAATAGTGGAGTTTGGAAGAGTTATCCCGATCTCAAAATTGGATTGCTCAAAATTCCAAAATCGAGCTCCTTATTGTAGTTGAGATTGAGTTGCTTCCTCAACTAAAAAAGAAAAGAAAAATATAAAAGGTTGAGGCGGTGAAAATGGACTACTATGGAGTTTTGGTGGAATGAAGGCATGCAAAGACAGTAGAACAATATGAAATCATCAAAGATCATTGAAAATTGTTGTCATTAGGATGACGGGAGAATGAATGATTTCTACATTAAAAGAAGGGTAATTGAGAAAAAGATGCAAGGGTATTCACATCTTCTATGCTCAAATGACAATTAATAGAAGGGTATATTTCTATGCTCAAATGACAATTAATAGAAGGGTATATAAAATGTGACCCAAATGTTGGGGACCAAAAAGAAGAGATTTCAAAAACATGTACATACCTAAAACACGGTCCAAATGTTAAAGGCTTTGCACCATAATTCCCTCCTTTTTTGGAATAAATGTATTGATCAAGTTAATAAACATGTAACATGCAAATCAATATTAGTATTCAAAACAAGCTTAAAATTTTATCAAGCAAATGTCTAAACCATTCAAAATATCACTTAAATATATATAATGGAACTTACTAACATATCAATATGGCGTTTCCCAAGAATGGCTTTTTCTTCCATCCTTCAATACATTTTCTGCAAAGAATAATATATTGGACGGCCAATACATTTGATAAATTCTTTGGGTGAATTCATTTGAACTTTACGAATGCTAACATTAAATGGAATAAAAAACAGAAATCTAAATCCCACATCACAAGTTGGCCACTAGCCACTTTCTAATTGATCTTAAATATGATAGCATATTGCTTTTCCAAACACTCGATGGAAGATGGTACACCATCTGCAGCCACAGAGAGGTTTCATCTACCAGGAGTTCGACTCAATATTTTAGTGCTAAAACCTACAGAGGGCTTATAGTCAAAAACATAGACAGCAGACTTGACCGCAAGTTGCAATCCTGGATGGAGACAAGGCTAACGTAGATGTCATTAAATGGAACAAAAAATGATTGGTAAGTAAGTATAACTGGCAAGGAAATCATCTTCATGACATAAAAAAGATTGAATGGAAACCAGCAAAAGTAGTTAACTAATGCGCCAAAAATCTATGTTTTCAATCTTTGCAAAATAAACCTTCATCTCACTAAAATATGAATATCAAACACAGCAATAAAAATCACCTTTATTTATAATTTCTATATAAATTTATAAATAGCTAAGTCGAGCATGACAAAAATGAGAATTTTAAGATGGATATATAGGAAAAAAAAACAAATAAATTAAGGAATCATTATATTTAAGTGATGATTCGAGGGCATCAATTAAAAGTAAAGTGATTTAAATATACTTACAAGGTTTTGAGGCTGAATGGATTAAATTAGGTCAGAAAATTAAAAAGCAAAAAAAAGTAAACAAGATAAATCAATTACAAATTGTTCCAAATAATTTGAAAAGAAATTGTTTAAAATCTCATACAGGAAAAGAAAATAAATAAGGATTTAAAAAATTGTTCTCAAATTATTTTTGATCCAAAAAATACCCAAAAAAATCAAATTGAAAAAATTCATAAATTATTTCAAAGGAGCATGATTTATTGAGATAAATCTAGCGGGACTAAGATCGCACAGTTCCAACTTCATTTGGAGACTACATAAAGTAAACCATGTGGAATCAAATTGGTTAGCACCCCAAGAGGATCCTTGGGGCTGCCAAGGCGCGCCCTGGAACACCCCCTTCCAAGAGCTTACTGCCCTTGAATCGCAATGAGATGCAGCTCTAGTTTGAGCGCAGTTTGTTGACAAACTTTATAGGGCACAAAATTACGAGTTATTTGCAGTTTATATTGTTCCTAATAATAAGAACATTTTATCTTTTAAAAAAAAAATCTATCACCATTTATCATTAGCAATAAGTGATTTCTAAACCTTCGCCAAATAATTATTACTTGAATAGTTATTCAAGTAGCAAGAAGTCAACGGTGTAGAATTTCTTTTATGAAGAAACAAATTGATACAAAATATGCACTCTATCATTCGTATTTTGGAAAATAAACTATGACATGCACTCAAAGCTATGTCTTGAACAATCCAATCATCAAATCTTTTTATTCATCAACCACAGTGTACTTGGGCTACCAATAAAACTGATAATGTCTTTGGCTCACCAGTTAAATACAACAACATAGTTGGCCTCCTCCACACCATTGTTGAACCATCACCATCAACTGCCCAACTCAATTGTGGCTATGGCGAGTCAATCAGATGAACCTAAGTATGAGACAATTCAGTCACATTCTGATAGGTGAGAACATAATCCAATGCATCCATTATTAATAAAAAATGATGAAAATTCTTGGATAATTTTGGATAAGGACTACATTAACCCTTCAAAATATATAAACAGATCCAAGTTTTGCAAATTTTTGTATGCTAAAATCCGAGTGCTTTGAAATCCGTTAGAATACTAAAGCATTCTTTTATTTTAGAGCCACCAATTGACCACCGCAATGTTCACATATTCACAAGATAGTAGCAAACCAATGTTGTCGAACTTTGCTATCCAATGATGACCCTAAACATAATGCACGCAACATTCGTTGCTTATCAACAACACCATAAAACAATAGCTAACATCTCTCACTAATATCAGCATCCTTTTAGAGCAGTACTCCCATCCTAAGCGACATTTTTTCAAACATTTGAATTCTTACTATACACTCCCACCTTCTCCATTTATTGGGAATAGTGAAACAATGTTATTTAAAACTCAAATTAGTAATTTATTTCAAGTGGGCAAGGCTCCATGGTTTTTCTCACTTTGGACATCCCATGTAATCTTTTATGTCCTAGACTTGTGTGCAATTTTATCTTTATTTACCAAGTGTTCGCAAAATTTTTGTGCAAGCAAACAATTAAATCTCAATCATTCTCATCTCAAACATTCTAGTAGAGAGAAAAAAAAAAACAACAACAATAAGAAGAAATTGAATTAAAAGCGATCCATATAAGAGTTCTTTTTTTTTTTAACTTCAAAGAATTTCAATTTTTTCTATTTAAATAGCTTTATTTTCATCTAAAAGCTTAAAGCAATTTAAGAAAATATATATATATAGCAGAATGAGCAACAAAAGCAAGAATTTAAAATTCCTTTTATGATAAGAAAAGCCAAAACAAATGATTTTAGATATTTGAACAATAAGAAATAAATAAAACATTATAAAACAGATTCCCGCTTTCATTTAATAAGCATAGACAACTCAAAGTAGGTGCATTGGAAGCAAGTGCATCCAAGTTAAAATTCCTAAATTACTCTTCTACTCTGTTTCAATCAATTTTCGAAATTGCTTGAAGCACGTGCTTAGCTAGTTTTTCAAGAGGAATAGCACTACAATGTGGAATTTTTAACACGAAACTTTTCAGATCAACCTCCATCTATTGCATTTCCTCCAACTTAAGTCATCAAGGGCTGAGCAACTTGATAAGCAGAGCAAGCATACAGGGAAACCATGCAAGCAGTGTCTCAGTCTGATTAAATTACAAATTCTTAATTCAGAAGATGATATTACAGCATTACCTTTTTGAGAGCGGCGCTTCCAGGAGCCAGATCAGCGTTTTCTAGTGCCTTCTTCCCACTCACGAGACAATATCTCAGGCAATCATCGAGCCTGCGGTCGTTCTTCCCGTCAATGTATCCTTCCGACGAAAAATTCCTAATCTGGCCGGCGAATTTCGTCGGGAACACCGAGGCATCGAACCGATCTATCTGTCCGATTCCGCTTTCCCCCTCAAGCAGACGCTCATAGTACTTGTCCACGTCATTTCCGAACACCGAGACAAGTCCCATCCCCGTGATCACAACCCTCTTCTTCGGATCCGTCTCCCTCCGGGGAGCCGTCGCCGGAGCAGAAGCCACGGAGGCCCTCACCCTTGACGACCGCACCGCGAACCTCCCATATCTGCATCGCCGATGAGCAACCGTAGGTATGGACGGGCAGCCGCGGAGCCCCTCCGATGCCGGGATTTGGAGGGCCGGAGGGGAGAGAAGGGTCTGCATTTTGTAGAGGCGAAGAAACCCTTCTGATAGAGACGATGAAAGACAGACCGAGACGAAGATTTTAACGGAAAGATTTGGCGATATGGACGATGACTTTGAAGGCGGCGACGAAACCGAGGGAGAACTTTTGAGTCCGAATCGGCAAGTGAGTACGAATAGGGCAGTTGGGAATAATGGTCGATCATTTTGCTGCTTTTCAATGGAAAATAGTAATCTAAGTATGATCTGTATCTAATATTTACCTGAAAATAGAGATTTACACATACCACAAAATTTATATATGTTTATATTTTATATGTATACTATCTAAAATATAATATTTATTTATATAACTATTTTAAGTAAATTTAGCACACAATACTATTGTATTTGCATATCTCGCACAAAAACTTTTATATTTACTTGCTTTAAATCTATATATTAAATTGTATATTTTAGTTTTAAAAGATGACAATAGTTTTACAATTGTGATATTAAAGATTTGAGTGTTTATATTTGGAATGTGCCAGCACAGATCTCGAGATCTAATAGTTTAGAAGAGGACCGACCAGTAGTTTATCTAATCAGACGCAGCAGCCTGAACCAAAGCTTAGGGCAAAACCGCTTGGATACCGCCATCTAAAGAACTATAAATGGTATGAGCCTGAGCCTGAGCCTGAGCCTGAGCCTGAGCCTGAGCCTATCGAGCAAAGACAAGACAGTCACACAAGCAACCATCACAAGAAGCACATTGCTCCCTGATTCTTTTTACCACATGACGAATACTGGTATATTTATAGTTGTGGAACTTATATTTTTTATATAAAATTTTCTTCTTTACAACGACACCAAAAACTTGATTCTGATGTAAATAAGAATGTAACAGTGATATTTAAATTTAGGGATTTTATGCAAGTATACATATCGTTATCAAGTAATATAAGAATTTCTGATTAAGCCTCGAAATATCAATCCCACGGGGAAAAATTTTGAAAATTTAAAAGATAAAAAAGTTTTTAGATCACAAATTCTATTTAGAAAAAGACACTTATTTAAATAGTTTTGGATATCATAAAACTTTAAAATGCAAATCTTTTTAGTATTTTCTTAAATTGTGAAATAAAGTAAACAATTTACTAACTATAACAAGATTTTTGTAACATTAAAGAAGTATAGATGAAAATATTTTTTTCCTTATCACGTATGAGTAATAAGAACATAAATTTTGTTGTGGAAGTATTCAAAATGTGTTTTATCAAATAGGAACAATTTTATTCTTTACCATTACTAGAGATCTTATAAATAACATTGGCTAGTTTAAAGTTTGAATAGTTTTGAAGACGGGTTAGGTAGGGAAGATTCTAGCTCTCACTCTAGAGTGTCCTCATTTCTCTTCACCTGGGGGCTAACATCTCGCTTCAAAACCTAAAACTATAAACCAAATAAGGGGTTTTAGTTTGTCACCCTAAAGTCCTTTAATTCTACACTCATCAAAGTATATTTCGTAATTTATTTGCACAAAATTATATGAATTACTTTCTCATCCATATACTCTCGTGTGATTTCTACTTATTGTTGATTGAGACAATACCTACTAGGATCTTACATGTTCTCACAACAAATGTTAACATGTTAATTGGCCAAATCAAGAAGTAAATGAAGTGCAAGGATTAAATCAACACAACTTCTTCCAACATTAAAGATCAATACTTCCGCAACTTTCATCCAACACTTAGTTACTTTTAATTTTAAGGAAGATAAAGAAGACTATTCAGAATTTATGGAGAAAACACAACAACAAATAGTTTTAAAAATAGAAACCATGTAGAATACACAAGTAGTCTCAATTAAAACCAAATGAAGTACAATGATAAAACTTATCTCAAGTTTCTCTTCACCAAACTCGTGAAGTTCTTTTGAATCTCTTCATTTCTCTTATAAGACTCCCTTAGAGTAGTCGCCCAACCTAAGAGGGTTTAAATCTCTCTACAACATTGGATTTTTACATAGGAATCCCTACTCACCTTCTCCTTCACAAGGAACGAAAAAAGTGTGAAGAAACCCTAAATAAGAATCCTACAACTTCTTACTTTAACTACTCTCTACAAACTCTAATTTTTCTTTCTCTAAAAGAACTCTCTTCTCTCCTTCAAGTCATTTCTTTTAAACTTTCTCAAAATGTGTCTTGGTGTATCTTCAAATGTGTCCATATTCAATGGATTTACCGAAGAGATGCATCCTTTCAAGTGAAATTTGAATGTCATTTGGCGCCCTTGATCAGTTGCCCGCGTTTGTACCAAATGATACCTTAAAACCCCTTTAAAATTCGCCAAAAATTCATTAAAATTGTAAAGTAACTACTTGGCTCTTAAGCACAGGCTTTGGCGCCTTCATTTTCACTCCAAATTTTATCATTTTTCACTCCTTTTGACATATTTAGTCCATTTAAGTGTACTTAAAAAAACACACAAATACCTTCCATTAAAGTGTAATATCATCAAAAATATGTATAAAAATATGTATAAAAATATTATATATTTTAGGTATTTTAAATTCCTTCAAACTTAAAATGTTACTTATCCTCAAGTGACAGTACAATCTTTCAACACTAACTTAAGCAAGTTATGTGAATGAGTTTCTTTAGAAGATTCTAAAATTTTGTTCTAGAAATGTAGTTCCAATTTTGAAAAAACTTTAGTTTATGAGACCAATTTAAAGTTTATAAAATTTCTAAAGTGAAAATGTATGAAAACATAAGCTCCTGTCTAATTCAGAAATATTTGTAAATTCTTCAAATATAAAGTTTATGCATTCTAATTTCTTTACTTAAAAATATTCATTAAAAATAATTATACTCACTATATTATATTCTTAAGCTCAGGAGTTTCTCAAATCTCATGCATTAAAAAGATCAAATGTTGAACCAATTTTTTATTAAGCACTAATACTCAAGCTTCTCATCTCATACAATACTTCACTTTTTTCTTTTTCTTTTCATTGTTTTCTTCTTCTTTTTTCTGGCAATGATTACTATATATGGACAGGTCTTTCATGATTTTGAATTTCACTCTTCCTTTCCTAAAGCAAAGGTGAGATATATATCATTTACTTAAAAATATAATAATAGTTTTTGAAAATTAATTTTAATAAAAGAAATTTAAGTATTAAAAATAAAAGTCTAATTCTTCTATATTTTTAAAAAATACAATATTTTTTACTAAAGATAGTTACACTATATTTAACATCTCTTCACTAAGAAAAATTTTTCAACTTGAAATTTTTCTTCATAACTATAAAGTTTTAATCAAATTCTCTTACACATTTTTATATTCAAAATTTCATTACCCTAATATAACTTCATACACATAATCATTTTTCAAATCAAAAATCAAATTTATTTGTAGCATATTTGAGAACAAATAAAATTCAAATTTTGAAAATTGATCTTTCGTCCCCCCCAAACTTAAATTTTACAAAGATTAAAAATTTTAGCATATAATATATAAAGACATGAATGAAAAAAAAAACTAATGCTTGCAGGAATTTTCATATCCTAATTATGCAAGTACAAAGAAAAATTTAAAACAGGAGTAAAAATGATCAAATTTCAATTTCATTATAGTATATATGAGATTCAAAAGACTTTTATGCAGTGGAGGCTGACATAAAAGAAAATCACGTAAACTAACATATTATCACAACCATAATAGAAAATTCATGATAGTAAATTGAAATTTAAACATAAAATTTAAATGAAAGTTATCTCTATTATAAACTTCCTAAAACAGAAGGAATAAGTTCAATAAAACTAACAAAACATATTTAAAATAAAAGAGTTCAGATAAATACTACCACATCAACATCACATAGATACACATCACATCAAATAATAACAACAATGTTCACCACAACCACAAATACCAACACATAAAATAGTCCAAACATCAACACAAATAACAGTTCAAATAGAACATAACACAACCCAATCTCTACTCATCCTTGTCACCATCATCATCATCTTCATCATCATCATCATCATCATCATCATCATCATCATCATCCCAACAACTAGCAAAATCATAATGAGTGTACGGTGGATATGGAGGAAATACCAAACTCTGATCACCTCTAACAAGTTTCTCCATAGATGTGTTGTATTTCTCTTCATAATCACTATGTCTCCCTAAGTAGGAATCAATATGATCAACATAATTTTCAAGATTTGATACCTTATCCGTAGCATAATCAATTTTCTCCATCATCCTTTGCAGCATTTCAGTTTGTGAATCAAGACTGGATCTGCCACGAGATGTGGATGTTTTAGATGTAGAAGCATGTGACGTAGAAGCACCAGAACTTCTAGAAAATCCCCCTCTCCAGCCAAAAATTGAATGTTCATAATAAGTATTCACATTCACACTAGTAATGAGCTTCAAAGGTTGAAGAATCTCCTCTCAACTATCAAATCTAACACCGGCTTGCTCACACAAAGAAAAGATTAAGAAGGGAATCCCGAAACCGCAGTAGTAGCGGCTCTGGCAGAACTATTGATAGTCAGATAAATGAGAGATCCAGTATTGATCGTCTTGTACTGCTGTATGCAGTAGTTTAGTGTAGCCCTCTCTTTGATTACTTCGCTAACATGATTTGTGGGGAGTAGACAAGCTGAAATAAGATTGTTGACCTCAATTTTGAGGTCATTTCTTTTCCTTCTCCTTAGAGCCTAGGATCTAGCCTTAGGATTTTTCTATTTTGGACTCTCTTAGAGGACTAGATTGAGACCCACCATATTTAGAAATTTAAGCCATCTCCTCGCTCCTTGAAGTTTCATATGGATGGTTCAAAATCTTCGACATCTACTTGAGTCGATTAAAGCCGATATATTGAAGCTGTTGTTGAGTTCCCATATGGGTTTGAAAGTCATAGGCGGACCACACGACGAGCGACGTGAGAGTTGTCGTTACGAGCAATATATTTGGCTATGGTTGTCGTTTAGACGAGGACCGGTCATTAATTTGCTCGTTATATGACCCCGATCGGACAAAAATAAATTCATTTTGCCACGCGACACAAATTGAATTTAAATTGGCTCGATCGTTAGTGAACTTGTCTGGATGACCCCAAAATGACGAAACAGACTGAGTCGATGAGTCCGGAACGTTGATTTTAGCCAGAAAAGACATATAATTTGATAGGGTTTTGAGTTGGCTCGATTTGAGCGTAAAATGAAGAATTTGAATAAAATAATAATGATAATAATAATAATTTATTTTATTTCCTAATAAAATTAAACCCACGCACACCTCTTTTATCTCAGGCCTTAGCCGAACCCTAGCCGCCGTCCAATGACATAATTTTTTAAAAAAAAAAAATTAAAAGTGGGCCCCACCTCATACACTTTTTAGGTAGGGCGGTGGGGCGGTGGTGTTATTGCACAGCGGACGAAAATTTGCATCCGCCGTCCGAACGAAAATTTGTGTCCGCCGTCCGGACACAATAATTTTTCCTTCTTCGGTGATGACTGTCTTCGCGAAACTTCTTGCCGGTTTTCCGGCCATCTCTTTCTCCTCCGACCACAACAGACATCAATGTCCGGTTGTCTCGCCGGTAACCATCTTGTAAATGTTTTTCCCGCTCAATCGATTCCGTACACCTTCTTGTTCGAATCTTAGCCGGTTTTTCACCCCTTGTGGTGTATACCCCTCACCGCTGGTTTTCACCGTTGGTTTTCACCGTCGATAATTTTGTTGGTAAGTAACCTCCCCTTACTCATCTATAAATACCCCTTGAGTGACTTGTTTGGGGTGGGTTGGCTCACTCAATTTCCTTGAGTCTGGAATTCTTGCTAGTCGTTTGCATTTCTCTGCTTCAAACTCTTTAATAGGCCGAGAGGGGAAGTTTCAAGTGATAATTCCTTAAGAATCTCTTCTTGGTTTGCTATAATACTTACAATTTCTGTAAGTTTCTTCTTTTTCTTCTTCTTCCCTAATGGTTAATGTGATATATATATATTCATTAATTACAGATAAAGAGAATGCCTCTTTTCCTTATTTGCTCTTATACTTATGAATTGAAAAGAGATATCTCCATTAAAGATCCTTTTCATTTCAATAACTTAATTGTTTTTGTAGGAGACCGTGAATCTGTTCTTTATAATTTTAGTCATCTTCTATATTGAATTTCAATAAAAGAGTTGAGAATTTTTTTTTACATGCAACACGTGGTTGTGAAGTTGATAGCACTTGGCTGTTGAAACTTATTACAGTTGCTATAAACTGTTGTGGGAAAAACACTTTCTTTCCTTAATCTTGGTAAGAGAACAAACCGCAAATCACAACAAAGAAGATGCAAACACAAGAGCATAAGCAAACAAGAGGATTTACGTGGTTCGGTCTTTTTGACCTACGTCCACGGGAGAGAATCGAAATAATCCACTAAGACAAGAAACAAGAGTACTTAGCTTTACATAGATGAGCCCTCATCTTCCATGACCTTCCTTCACATCCAAGGCCTCCAAGATGCTCTCCTCACCCTTAACAAGCTAGCCCACACTCCTTGAGTTCTTTTTCACTCTTACAAAACCCACACTAAGGCCTCCTCATCTCATCTATTTATAGTAGATTAGATTACATTATAATATTCTATAAATAGATGAGGTGTAACCTTCAAGGATTGCATGACTTCCACATGTCCACCCTTTAGAGTCCTCCATCGCATGGTCTCCACGTGTCCTTTCACATGTCCTCCTTCCACCGCATGGCTTCCACATGTCCTTCCACATGTCCTCTTCTAGGGTCTTCCATGAAAAGTCAACAATGGAGGATTAAAGTAAGTAGAAATTTACAAGAGTGTCACTTACCTTAGTAACTAATTGGGGGTCAAAACAACAAATCTCCACCTTGACCCTCAATTATGCTGGAGTAGTGATTCCCTCCACGTGGCCCCCGAGGGGCCCTCAGCAAGTGGAAAAATTCACTAAGTCCGGACAGATGTCCGAACTTAGTTATGGGCGGCGCCTTGGTGAGCATATCGGCGGGGTTCTCTTCGGTTGGTATCTTCTCTACCACTTATTGAGCCTTTAGCGACGACGTCCCTTACGAAATGAAGCTTCACATCTATGTGCTTGGATCTTTCATGAAATACATGATTCCTGGTTAGGTGGATGGTGCTTTGGTTATCGCAAAACACGCTTATCACCTTTTGATGTATCCCAAGCTCTTCGCCCATGCCCTTTAGCCACATAGCTTCCTTGATTGCTTCGATCACGGCGATGTATTCAGCCTACGTTGTTGAGAGGGCCACAGCCGATTGGAGGTTAGACTTCCAATCGATCGTGCAGCATGCGAAGACAGGTGAAGATGAATCCGATCGGTGACTTCCTGGTGTCAATGCTTCTTGCGTAATCAGAATCTACGTAACCGACTACTTTTTCTTCTTTGTCTTCCTGCCTTTTGAAGAGTAGCCCCAAATCAGTGGTGCCTCTTAAGTATCTCAGGATCCATTTTAGTGCTTCCCAATGAGCTCCGTCCCGGGCTTGCCATGAACCCGCTTACAATGCGACGGCGTAGGCTAAATGCAGTGCTCGCTACAAACCATACCATACATGATGCTACCAACCCCACTGGCGTAGGGGACACCCTCCATGTACCTTTTCTCCTCTTCGATCTGCGGTGCTTGAGAGTTCGATAGTCCGAAATGTTGGCGATAGATGTTGCGACACCGCTTAGCCTCGTGCATGTTGAACCTTGTTAGAACCTTCGAATATATGACTTTTGAGACAAGAATAAGCTACCCTTTTTCTTGTCTGCGGTAATCTCCATACCTAGGATCTTTGTAGCCGGTCCTAGGTCCTTCATGTCGAATTCAGAATTGAGCATACCTTTGATCTTCTGGACTTCCTCCTTGCTCCTGCTAGCTACTAACATATCATCTACATAAAGGAGCAGGTACGTACCGATTTCACCGTCATGCCACTTCATGTACACACAGCTGTCGTAGCTGCTTCTGACAAAACCGATCTTTAGCATGAAATCATCAAATCGTTTGTACCATTGTCTTGGGCTTTGTTTCAACCCATACAATGCCTTCTTCAGCAAGCAAACTTTGTCCTTTGTCTCAGGTGTGTTGTACCCATCTGGCTGATCCATGTAGATGATTTCTTCAAGCTCTCCATGCAGGAACGCAGTCTTAACATCTAGCTGTTCTAATTCCAAGTTGAATTGAACTGCTAGTGCTAAGACTATCCTAATTGAGCAGTGCTTCACCACGGGTGAGAAGATTTCGTTGAAGTCAATTCCTTCAACCTGTGTGAATCCCTTTGCAACGAGTCTGGCTTTGTACCTGATCCTCTCAGTACCTGGCATGCCTTCCTTCTTCTTAAAGGTCCACTTGCAACCGACTACGCGTTTGTTCGTTGGTCGATCCACAAGTTCCCAGGCTTTGTTCTTCATCAGAGAAGTCATTTCCTCATCCATTGCCTCTTCCCACTTATGTCTTTCCTTGCTCTTCAGGGCTTCCTTGTAGCTGCTTGGTTCACGCTTCTTCTATCACTTCGACAACATTCAGAGCAAAGGAGATCATATCTGCATGGCCATATCTCTGCGGCGGTCTGATAGTTCTCCTTTGTCTGTCCCTTACCAAGCTGTAGTCGTCAGATCTTCTTTCTGGTTCAGTCACTTGTTGGTCTTCTGCCACTTCGTCTTGATCGTTCACAATTGTCCTTTGATCAGTCAAAGTTTGTCGTTGTTGCAGCTCCACCTCAATTGACGAATCCTCCTTAGTGACACTGTCCCTGGTAACATAGCTTTGCAGATTCCTCATTTTGGACTCATCGAATGTCACATCCCTACTGATGATGCATTTTTGTTGATCTAGGCACCAAAGTTTGTAACCTTTGGTTCCGAGTGGGTATCCGATGAAAATGCACTTCAAAGCCCTCGCTTCCAGCCTTATCCTGTCTAACGTGAGCGTATGCAATACATCCAAAGACTTTAAGATTATCATAGTTACCTGGTTTTCCGTACCACATCTCCAAAGGAGTCTTCATATCAACGGCTGTCGATGGACATCTGTTGATAAGGTAACAGGCGGTTGACACAGCTTCGCCCCAGAAACTTTTGGGTAGACCTGCATTTAACAGCATGCACCGCACTCTCTCTAGGAGGGTCCTGTTCATCCTCTCAGCTAGACCATTCTGTTGAGGAGTGTTCCGGACCGTCTTGTGCCTTGTGATGCCATTCCTCCTGCACAGCTCCTCAAACTGCTCTGAACAGTACTCCAAGCCATTGTCGGTTCTTAAGTGCTTCAGCTTTGCTCCCATCTTGTTTTCAGTGAGAGTTAACCAGTCCCTGAATCGTTGAAAAGCTTCATCTTTTGTTTTTAGGATAAAGACCCATACCTTCCTGGTGTAGTCATTGATGATGGACATGAAGTACCTTCCTCCTCCATGAGTCCGAGTTCTAGGCTGGGCCCCATAGATCACTTGTGTACATAATCAAGAGGTTTCTTTGATGTATGTATTCCGGTGGAGAACTTCACCCCGGTGGCCTTCCCCGAGTACGCATTATTCACGAATTCCGCTTGCGACCCGATCTCCGCATAATAGGTTCCGCTTGGACAATTCTCGTAAGCCCCTTTCACTTACATGCCCCGGCCTCATGTGCCATAGTCTGGATCTGTCGAGCTCTGATTGAACTGCATTTGAGAAGTTCCCGATCACAGTTTTTCCAACTAGGGAGTATAGCCCATTCTTTCTGACTCCTTTCATGACTATGAGAGAGCCCTTAGCTACTCTGATACAGCTATTCTCTGCCTTGAATGAGTATCCATTCGACTCCAGCGTCCCTAAAGAAATCAAATTTCTTTTAAGTTCGGGACGTACCGACATGCTTGCAAGTATCCATTCGGCTCCATCGAACATCTTTATTCCGATCGTCCCGTCGCCGATCACCTTACGAGCTTTATTGTCTCCAAGTAGAACGGATCCACCATTTGTCGATTGTAGTGTCTCGAACCGGTCTTTGTGAGGACACATGTGGAAGGAGCACCCCGAGTCGAGGATCCACTCCTTGCTAGATTCGGATTCCGTGATCACCGGAGCTTCGACTCGAATCATAGCCGTCCGAGACTATGCTTGCTTCTCCGGAATCTTTAGGCTTCTCCGAAAGCCTTTCTTTCTATCCGGACAGTCCTTCTTAAAATGACCTTCCTTGTGGCAATGGTAGCACTTGTAGGATCTCTTAGAAGAATGACCTCTAACGTTTCTTCTAGATCTTGATCTGCTCTGGTCACTTTTGTATCCTTTATTGCTCGATCTTCCTCTAACCATCGATCGTCTCCATCGGTTTCCTCCTTCATGTCGTGCTTCTTCGAAGTTCTTTGGCTCTGATTAATGATTGAACCTCTTCCAGAGTAATCGTTTGCGCCCTTCCATAGAGCATCGCATCCTTGAACTGCTCGTAGCTCTTAGGAATAGAGTTTAGCAACAGCAGCGCCTTGTCCTCGTCATCCATCTTGACATCGATGTTCTCAAGATCATCTATGATCTTGTTGAAATCGTCTATCTGCTCCGAGACTAATTTGTCTTCGTGCATTTTGAAAGAGTATAGGCGCTGTTTCAGAAATAGTCTATTAGCCAGGGACTTGGTCAGGTAGAGTACCTCGAGTTTGGCCCAAAGCGCTTGAGCCGTTGTCTCCCTCGACACCTCCCTCAGAACCTTGTCGCCCAAGCTCAAGATTATCAAACTATGAGCTTTCTGGCCGAGCATGCCAATCTTCTCTTTCTCTGTCATGTCGGCCGGCAGTGCCGTCGGCCCTTGCAAGGCTTCTGCGACACCCTGCTGAACCAGTAGGGCTCTCATCTTTACTCTCCACAGGCCGAAGTCGTTCTTTCCCGTGAATTTCTCGATGTCGAATTTGGTGGAACCCATTGTCCCCGCCAAACACCTCTTCTTGCTGCGATTTCTTGGGTGCGATTCCTCCGACCAAGATGTGTCGAAATTTTCCCACAGACGGCGCCAATTGTTGTGGGAAAA
Source organism: Papilionanthe hookeriana x Papilionanthe teres (assembly GCA_022702705.1). Classification (NCBI taxonomy): domain Eukaryota; kingdom Viridiplantae; phylum Streptophyta; class Magnoliopsida; order Asparagales; family Orchidaceae; genus Papilionanthe; species Papilionanthe hookeriana x Papilionanthe teres. The sequence continues at coordinate 52,360,196 of CM040421.1, forward strand.
ACACTTTCTTTCCTTAATCTTGGTAAGAGAACAAACCTCAAATCACAACAAAGAAGATGCAAACACAAGAGCATAAGCAAACAAGAGGATTTACGTGGTTCGGTCTTTTTGACCTACGTCCACGGGAGGGAATCGAAATAATCCACTAAGACAAGAAACAAGAGTACTTAGCTTTACATAGATGAGCCCTCATCTTCCATGACCTTCCTTCACATCCAAGGCCTCCAAGATGCTCTCCTCACCCTTAACAAGCTAGCCCACACTCCTTGAGTTCTTTTTCACTCTTACAAAACCCACACTAAGGCCTCCTCTCATCTCATCTATTTATAGTAGATTAGATTACATTATAATATTCTATAAACGGATGAGGTGTAACCTTCAAGGATTGCATGGCTTCCACATGTCCACCCTTTAGAGTCCTCCATCGCATGGTCTCCACGTGTCCTTTCACATGTCCTCCTTCCACCGCATGGCCTCCACATGTCCTTCCACATGTCCTCTTCTAGGGTCTTCCATGAAAAGTCAACAATGGAGGATTAAAGTAAGTAGAAATTTACAAGAGTGTCACTTACCTTAGTAACTAATTGGGGGTCAAAACAACATAAACAAATATATATATAGCAACTGGAAAAGTATTTCATCACTGTTGATCCGATTCTTGCATTTTCTTTCCAGAAATCTCAAAAGTTTGATTCGTGATGAATTGAATAAAAGAAAATCTGTGTTAAGGTTCCAGAATTTATATGAATGATGCTTAGATGAGTTTACTTTTCTTTCTCCATTGTTATACATAGGCAGGAATCTATTCTTTACGAGCTCTTCACCGATTCTTTTATTATTTAGATTTTTTTCACAAAAAAAAATGTAAGAAGATATGTGGGAAGAAGAACAAGATTGAGTTGAAGTTATTTATTCTTACTTTGTTCCCATTGATCTTTCTTAATTTAGGAAAGTTCTTGACGGGTGGTCACATTGATAACTCTCCTTACAGATTTGATCTTAATATCAACGAATTTGCTTACCTCTGCAGCACCAAAACTTTGAAGGGTTTTAAGTGGCTTTGACATCTTTGCATGTGGCCTTGTAATTTTTTTTTTTACTGGAAAAAAGTTTATATGCATAGTATACAATTATATGTATTTATACTTCTAATATTCCAAATTCAGTTCTATTTGAGAATATATGAAAGATTTGAATTAAAGAGGAAAGTAAGATTTGGGTGTTAGATATGTTAATATAAGAGAATTAAATAACAAGTGCCTCTTATCTTCATGTTATAGTGATGGTTTAGGTCTAGTTTTCCGTTTCAGAATTCAAGCTTACATCTATCTATGATTTATCAACTTTAATTTCTTCGACTCGTTCAAATCTCTGAATAATTTAAAGTTTGGATGCCATAAATTTGATAGTGTTTAATTTTTATAAATGTATATGTTTTATTATTTTTTGCATGAAAAATCTGGATTGATGATATTATTTACATGACACTTATATATTTATATGTTTGCTGGAATTAGCCTTAACATTATAGAATCTGTGAATTGGATTCTTTAATAAGCAGAAATGAAACTTCAGTCATTCTCATTTGAATAATTTTTGTTTGATGACTAAATTTGATTATGTAAGGTGGCTTAAATGATTGTTATGATGTATTTGAGATCAATGCTTTGTTCATTGCAACAGCAGTAAGGTTTAAATATATGTTTGAGTTATCAAGTGAGATTGATAAAATTACTTTTGAATTTTTGGTAAATTTTGACTTGAGTTTTTTTCTGAAATTCCTCAAAACATTTCAGTTATGTACTATGACAAATTATGTTTGCATTTGAACCATATATATATCGAAATTTATTAAGCTAATTCCTTAATCAACTCGTGGGGTTCACACATATTTCTGCAATACTATACAAACTGCATCAACTGTACCCATTTTGAGTGGATTTATGCTACTCTTATCCAAATTACAACCTTACAATGTTTTTCAATCTTCTCAAAAACTTATTGGCAAGTCAGTAAGTCATATGGAATACTTCTAAGATAGCAAGCTTTATTGTCCTTGATGCACCGCAGGTTTCAATTAGATGCCTGTTGCGGGTTACTCCATTATTTTGGTTTTATTTTATTTTTTTTATCATATCCTTTGATCTTCATCCAGAAATAAGTATGAGCATGTAAAATCTGTGATTAAGTATCGGGCCTCTCTTTATTTGGTATTTTGGAATGGTTATGTTATTATGGTGAATCTAAAATAGTCTGATATTTAAAGTTCAATGGGCAATTTCTGATTGCATAATTTCATCACTGTTTTTGCATATACCATTGGTTATGTTTAATGCTTTGTACTGTTTATTTCCATATTGATGGGTTTTACCCATTCTGTAATGATTATAACGATTGTAGTTGGATATTTGTTTTAAATGATAAGTTTTCTCCAAGAAGAAGTACAATTGGAAATATCATTTCCTTTGATCTAAATTATTTGAATGATGCATTTTCACTTAAAATACATATGAAATATCAAAATGGGTTGATAAGTGGACATGTGAGGCAAAGGCAATGATGCACAAACTTCTATATCATGCTTTTATAGCTGAAAACTAGAATCAATAATCAATTATAGATGCCCATTTTATCTTTTGAGTATGTAGTTTTATCCATACACTTAAAAGATTAATGAACCATTAACAGATACTACGACAACAGATTCTACACCTGCACAACAACAGATACTATACCTTCAATCCAAAATTCAGATACTACACAATAAATATTATACTTCTAAAAGTTTAGATACTACGAATTAGTTCACTCATCAATTAAGTGGTAGGGGTTAGGACTGCCCAACTCTAAGATGATTTGTTGGTGACTTTTAATTGATATTGATATAAAAACTTCAATACTTTGGGTTGCCTATGGGATCGTGTTAAAAAAAATGAAGTCTAGACCGAGCTTATCCCCAAATTGAATTCTTATACCCCATTTTGATTTTTCATATGCTTAGCTTTTATGGAGATATTTATTTTTCAAGCTTTTCATATGTAAATTGCAAATGTCTATCTAATCCATGCAATTGTGGTTCGTTTTGGAGCATTGTCGCAAACAACAGGTACGTGCTACTATTTTTTTTCTTACTGCTCAACATGGATAATATTACACATAATTCTCATACAAATTTCTCTTTATGTCTTTTGCGAGGTAAACCCGGTTGTGGTTGAGGCATTGGATGATCGTAGAAGCTACTCCGAGGCAGATAAAATAGATGGCACCAAACTTTATTTTGGTCAGATCTTTCCAAAACACTGCTTTTAATTTCAATACTCCTTCAAAATTTTATAATATACATTCGGTGATCACAAAATAAAGTTTTAAAATTCATTTGACATATAATAATAACAAGAGTTTGGAACAAATTAGTTAAGTGTTATCTTTTCTCTTTCCTTTTCTCGGGACGAGACGTCGATGTGTTGGAATGATAACTCGTTTCCAGGAAGTGGTCGACACAACAAAAGAGGCGGCAGGAGGAGCTTCAACCGAACTTTTGTAGACTTAAATAACATACACCCATAGGACGCTGAGATCATCGTTTAATACGAAGTAAATCCTCACATTATCGTTTAGGACTTTATACGATTGTATATAAATCCTAAACCGTTTAGGATTCCGAGGATGTCGTTTAGCACGACATAAATCCTCACATTTTCTCGGGCCATTTACATATGACATGTAAGTATAAGTCCCGAATGTCTAAATAATTTGCAAGATTGAAACATAAACACAATTTCCCTTTCAAAGATTTAAAGCCTAATCCTAGGACAGTTTGAGATGTCACTGTAGTTCCTTCAGTTCTTAGACATCTCCTACTCTTTATTCTGTTGGATTCTGAAAAATAATTGTTCCACATTTGAGCCATTTCCATTTGAATTACTTATAAACAATCGTGAAAACCTAAACGTTGATATTCTTGAAGACGAAGCCCATGATCTTAATCGAGAGTTTTATTAGGTGACTTCAGTTGCCTAAGATGTAATTAACTATGGGGGCTTGCCTCTATAGGAATTAAGAACTCAGATTAATCTAAACCCTAACTAATCAGTGTATTAAATAGGGGAACTTGTCGGCTATAAAATTTGCAGACCAAATAGAGTCATAAATTTTTATGTTTAAATAGTTAAGCTTACTAACAAGTGGCACAATCATCTTTCGAGATGATATATCACTTGTGATATCGTGCTCAGCTATTTAAGTTGTTTGATATATGAGATCTATTCGGTCTCGTTATTTTCAAAATTAAAAAAATATATATATACACCATCATTTTCAAAATCAAAACTACATTACATATTACATTAAATTTAAATTTTAAAACCTTATTTTCAAAAATTAAAATAGCCGACAATTTCTGGCAACTCTGCTAGGGACTAATTCTTCTCTCCATTTAGATTATGTGGATTTGTCTTCATACGTCGATAGTGTGCTCATATCCCTAATGGGCCAGACTATCATTCTTTCGTTGATGTGCTTTGCTCATTTATTCCTTGAGCAAGTATTGTCAACTCTTTCTTGATTCTGGAGCCACTGTTTAATCATCCTCAAACAGAGAGGTTCCGGAATCTTCAAATCCTGAAATTGGGGTGGACCCTCAATAGGTGTGGTAGGTTAGGAGCGGTTCATCGAAGCGAGTTCGATGCGAGGTCGACCCAATCCAGATCACGGACTGGGTCCTACACTAAATTTCACTCCCACAACTCTCCATTTAAACTTCAAGCAAAATAAAAATTCGTCAAAATTTTAAAACAAACAAAACATTTTAAAACATTGCAAGTATACAATAATAAAGCAAATCACCAAAATTTGAAATAAAAAAATTCACATGAATAAATTTTGAAATGATGCCCAAATCATAAGACAAGCAATCTAATTTTAGTACTTTTGTTGCAATCGCCTGAGATACTACTCATACAACAAAGTAATCAAATACACTATAGAACGTTGTCTCGTCTCTAAGGGTTGACTTGAGAGGAACTACGAAAATGAGAACATAATGATCCCGAAAGGTATATGAAAGAACCTAAAAGAGGTTCAATTAATATAACTTCGGCTGATCCAATTGTTCTGATTAATTCCTACGCAAATGTCAACGAATATAACATAATTCGAGTGAAGGCTTCAAAGAAAAGGCGGGAACTACCTGGCAAAGTAGTCATTCGTTTCAGACAAGAGTTTGACAATACTGACATTAAGTTCAGAGATGTTATTGTTGTTGTGCTGAGAACTAAGACGTCTGAAATGGTCCAACCGATAGTAGAATTTAACTTGAAGTCAACTCAGGAGTTCTCACCCTTAAAGAAAGGGTGTTAGTTGAAAAATACTTTGTTGTTACTTCAAAGCCTGCCATAAGTACCCCCCAAAGATGATTGTTGTTACCCTACTGGTCTAGTTGTCACTACACTTGTCACCGTTCCTTCCCAACTTAAAGGAAAGGTTGTTCAAGTGGATGAAGATCCTATTACCTAGAGGGTTCGACATTCTTAACAACACCATTGTGTGTTTGAGATAGGATCTAGTTCAAGATCTGAGCCTCTGACCAGGACGAAGGAGGAACAAGAATCGAAAGATTGGAAAGATCAAAAAAGCAAAAGCTGCTGAACTGACTGCCGCTACAACCACCCTAGATGAGAAGGGAGAGGCTAGACTGCTTGAGACCTCCCCTCTTTTAGAAGGGAGCATGTTTCATCTTTTGTCTGCCGCCCTCGATGAAGAAGTTGTTTCCACAATTGTTGATATACTGCCACAACTTTCATCATACAATCGTCAAACAAAAAAAATTTATCAACACCACAACTTCAGATTCGTACAGTTTTTGAAAGGTTGGGAAGAAAAGAACGGTGTTCCATTACTGAGATCCTTAACAGGATGGGGTGTGTCTTATCACCACGAATGAAGGCCCAAATATTACAAAAGGACAACTTTGTTAGACAACCCACTAGAAGGGTTACAGGGGAAGAAGGTTTGCCTCTGCAAACCTCCCATAAGTTTTGTTCGGATAATCGTCATGTTAGCATTGGTTCTACCACCGCCATTCCACCACCGCTAAGGGTTTCTACTAAGCAACGTTTGGGGGCTCGTATCTCTTCCACCTCTGTTGTTTCTTCAGGGTCCATAAGACGAGGGCCAATTAAGTCCCGCCTCAGATCAAGGGTGATCCTACTAATTATACAGGAAAATTCCTCATCCCATGTAGAAAGATTAAAGAATAATGAGAAGGCACTTACTGATGTGTCTGGTTCGTGCACTGGGGGAGCTCACCATCTCTCGGTGTGTAGACGCCACTGATAAGTCTTCAGGACCTAAAACATTTACATCCGAGAGAATGGTGTGGCGGCCCAGGGTCGCTAAATTAACACTCACAAAGATACCTGAAATTGAGGATGTTGGAAAATACCGTAAAGGTGATGATTTACCAACAAAGATTGCTATTATTTCAGAACCTATTCCAGAAAATGACATTTGTCAATCGTCACCTGCTAAGGAAGTTCGATTGAAGCTAAGTTAAACATGTTAAGAGAAGACATCAAACAGTTATCTGAAGCAAGAAAGGATAAGCTAGACGATGAAGAAGACTTGACTGATTATATGGATTAAGTTTTTGCAGAAATAAATGTTTTTGAAACTAGAGCATCTTCAACTCTACGAGAGGCTCTAATACCAGCTAGAGAAAATGTTACTGAAACAATGCAAAGGATTATTACTTCATCTTCAAAGACTGGTTAGAATACAATATCAAGAATGGGAGCATAGCGATCCTGAGAGAGTATCTGAAAGAACCTGAAATAGGTTCGGTCAATATGATTTTGGTTGATCCAATTGTTCCAAGTGACTTCGATGAATGAAATACTGTCTGGGTAAAGTCATTGAAGTAAATTTGAGTAAGATTCAAACTTCTTTAGCACAGTCTACGGTACAGAGTTTGAAACCTCTTCCCTATTGAGGGATGACAAGTTTCATCTTTGGATTACTATCGTTGATGAGAAAGAGATATAAACAGGATTCTTGTTACTTTGGCCCGACACCCTCCCACCATGATGGAAATAAGAAAGGAAAGAAACATGTTGTTGTCCAAAATTCATTCAACATTTGAAAAGCTCATCTAAAAGGAGATGCGTTGTGTTACTCAAATTCTACAGATAATTTAAGATCAAGATTTTTTGAAAAAAAAAGAAATTGATTGAGATGTCTAAAGTTTAATCAGGAGAAAGAAATGACGCAAGATAAATATTCTGGTGTTTTGGTAAGACTATGATTTCAGGGGAGAATGAAATTGATATTCTAATAATTGGGTCATTCACTTTAAGGAATTCAGACTGGGTCCTAAGTAAATTTCAAAATAATATAGTGTGATTAAAATACGAGTAATTGACTTGGAATATCACGGATCTTTTAATTTCCCGCCAATTGATTGGGTCCTAACTTTTGAATGGACTATAAAATCTTAGAATCCATATTAAAAAGTATTTCAAAATTATTAATTAAGGGTGTCCAGACATTCAAAATCCTTAATCAAATATATGCTCTACGAGATATAGTACTTATCAGAAAAAAATAAAGAAGAAAGAAGGAAAACATGAAAAGTTAAATTATATAGGCTAGTAAATTATGTGAAAAGAAATTTCCCTGAGAAGAAGCTTGAGTTGGGCATATAATTAAAAAATCAGTGTCTAAATTCTCCCTTAATTAATAAAATTTGAAGAACCATCTTAATAAAATTCTTCTGAAATTATGTTCAGGAAAAGAGTTAAGTGATCGTGGTCTCCTTGGTTAGCTATTAACTGGTTTTGAAATATCTTTGAGAAAATAAAAAATATTTTAATCACATGATCAAAATTTTGAAATTTGTTTAGGTCCGGAAAGAAAGAATTAAAGAAATTGCTGTTTTATTAGCAATTAATGGAAATTCGAGCATGATGTCATGTCATTCAATTCCCATAAAACTCAACTCCAACTTCAATACAAGAACATCATAATATTCTTCCAAAACAACACGGATAATTTGTGAGAAAATCAATAATAAAGGAATGACATCCACTACAACGGAGCTATAAGTTTACAATCTTCTAAGTCTAGCAGAAGTGCAAGAAATCGTCAAAGGAGTAAACTCAGTGTTGTGTGCTACTCACCAATTGGGTCTGAAGATAAAAATGAAATCAAAAATTTGGAATTCTACTGGCCAATAATAATGATAGATTGCATGAATATTTCTAAGAATTGATACATGGAGTGGTCTTACATCAACCACCAAATGTGCTCCGCTCGACGGCCGCGTCGTGGCCGTTTGAGTGTTAGGGCACAAATGTAGTGGGTACTATAGATCCTCCATCTTCAAAAGGACACCAGTTCATCCTTGCAACTACCGATTATTTTTCAAAATGGGCAGATGTTGTATCGCTCAGAGAAGTGAAAGCACACAACGTGCTACAGTTCTTCAAAAATCAAGTTGTCTATCATTTTGGTGTACCACACAAGATAATTTCAAATAACAGGTCCATGTTCAAAAGCATCAAGATCAATAATTTCATCAGAAGACACAGTATTGATTGTAGATACTCTACAATTTACTACCCAGGCTGGCCAAGTCTTTTAATAAGACTCTCATCCGAATTCAAAGAAAACTTTGAATAAAAAAAAGACGAATTAACATGATCAGTTTTTAGAACCCTCGTGAGCCTATGAAACGACATTTGAAATTCCAACTCAATCTACACCTTATTCCCTTGTGTATGGGCCTGAGATCGTCTTTCTACTGGAAAAGCAGCTCCCTCCCTTCAGAGCGGCAGCAACAAACAAAATTACAACATAAGACAACACCAAACTTCAACTTGAAGGATTACAAAATCTCAAAGGAAAAAGAATGTCTGCACAACAGAGTTTGGAGCTTTAGCAGGCAAAAATGATACAAGCTCCCGATAGACTAATTCTCCTGAAGACTCTTAAAATCGGTGTTTTGGTTCACATTCTCAGGCAGCCTATTCTTGCATACCGCAAGATAAGGAGTAGATTCTACCAGCTCTTGAATTATCAAGGCAAAAGACTGATGTTGCTGATAAACAGACGTTACTTGAAGAAGAAATATACATCGTGTTGTTTTAAAGAACAAATTTTAGAAATAAAATATTGTTCTTAGAAGCACCGATATTGTGCTTGTCTAAACCTGGGTCCGAATATTAAAAAAAAAAATGAAAACTCACAAAAATCACATCAAAATAAATAGTAAACAAACATACATCAAATCACAACAAAAATAAATTCAACATCAAATCAAATAATATCAAAAGAATCAAATAAAATTACAAAACTTTTGTAAGATTTAAAATCTACACTACAAATCTTTGCACTCATATTTCAACAAAATTCCATACTGCATAAATTTCCATAAATTCCACAATTTTCACATTCTCACAAATCTCTACATAATTTCTGCACCTCCATGCTTCTATATATTTCTCGTATCCCTTTCATTTTTTTTAGCATTCATGATATCTTCGTTATCTCTTGGGATTGATGTAAGTCTCTGACATTCTTTCCCAATGAAACGATATTTTTCTCGTCTAGTTTCAGATCAGATGTAACTTCCCCAGCGGTATTCTGAGTTGTTCTAGTTTTTCTGTTTCGCTTAGGTTGGGTATGAATTTTTACTTCTAACCCTGTATTAACTCCTAAGAAAACAGACGATATTTTCCGATTAGTTCTGACTCAGATATAATTTCCCCCAGCGGTATTTTGAGTTAGTCTAGTCTTTTGTTTCGCCTAGGTTGGAGGAGAAGCTTATTTCAACTCCGTAATGGCTCCTAGGATAACATACGATATTTTCTTATTAGTTATAACTCAGATGTAATTTCCTCCAGCAGTATTCTGAGTTGGTCTAGTCTTTCTATTTCGCCTAGGTTGGAGGAGAAACTTATTTCAACTCCGTAATGGCTCCTAGGACAACAGACTATATTTTCCGATTAGTTCTAACTTAGATGTAATTTTCCTCAGCGGTATTCTGAGTTGGTCTAGTCTTTCTGTTTTGCCTAGGTTGGAGGAGAAGCTTATTTCAACTCTGTAATGGCTCCTAGGACAACAGACGATATTTTCTGATTAGCTTTGACTCAGATGTAATTTCCCTCAGCAGTATTCTGAGTTAGTCTAGTCTTTCTGTTTCACCAAGGATGGAGGAAAAGCTTATTTCAACTCTTTAATGGCTCTTAGGACAACAGATGATATTTTCTGATTAGTTCTGACTCAGATGTAATTTCCCCCAGCGGTATTCTGAGTTAGTCTAGTCTTTCCGTTTTGCCTAGGTTGGAGGAGAAGCTTATTTCAACTCCATAATGGCTCCTAGTACAACATACGATATTTTCCGATTAGTTCTGACTCAAATGTAATTTCCCCCAACGGTATTTTGAGTTTGTCTAGTCTTTCTGTTTCGCCTAGGTTGGAGGAGAAGCTTACTTCAACTTCGTAATGGCTCCTAGGACAACAGACGATATTTTTCGTTTAGTTCTGACTCAGATGTAATTTCCCCCAGCGGTATTCTGAGTTGGTCTAGTCTTTCTATTTCGTCTAGGTTGGAGGAGAAGCTTACTTCAACTCCGTAATGACCCCTAGGACAACAGAAGATATTTTCCGATTAGTTCTGACTTAGATGTAATTTCCCCCAATGGTATTCTGAGTTTGTCTAGTCTTTCTGTTTCGCCTAGGTTGGAGGAGAAGCTTACTTCAACTCCGTAATGACTCCTAGGATAACAGACGATATTTTCCGATTAGTTTTAACTCAGATGTAATTTCCCCAAATGGTATTCTGAGTTAGTTTAGTCTTTCTGTTTCGCCCAGGTTGGAGGAGAAGCTTACTTCAACTCCGTAATGGCTCATAGGACAACATACGATATTTTCCGATTAGTTATGACTCAGATGTAACTTTATTAATGAAATAATTTTGTGTTTTTTGAGATAGTGAAAATTTATACTTTTATTTTTTTAATGAAATAATAAAATGAGAAAAAATATAATAAAGAAATTTATTTTAAAAAAAATATTTTTTTTTCATTTTTACATCTTATCTCTTATGTTTATAATTTTGATGCTTTGAGACTATTTTATTTTTAATGAATTTATTTTTTTTAATAATTATATTCTTAAAAATAAATTAAATTATTTTAAAAATCAGAAGAGGCTCAGAATCGATTTATTATTATTATTATATATACATATATATATATATATATATATATATATATATATATATATATATATATATATATATATACATATACATATATATATATATATATATATTGATTTCTAATAAAAATATATTTGACATTTTAAAAAATTAACATAGTTTTCGTATACTTAAAATAACTTTTAAGATTTTTTTTATTCTGAGTATTTTCAGAATAAAAGTTTAAGGCAACCAAAAATTTGGTCTCAAACGACATTCAAAAATTATTTTTCAAAATTATAAAAATAGCACCTGAAAACAACAACAAATGACTACAATAACACCTGAAAATATCAATATAACACCGTAATAATACCAAAATAACACCACATTCCCACTTCAATAAAAATATAACGTTACACATTCAATAATACAATAAAAACACCACAATCAGACCATAATAACATCATATAATCACCATCACTACACTGCAACAACAAAACAAAAGAAAAATCAGAAAGTTCACGATATCAGTAACAATAACACAGCATAATAACACAAGCATAACACTCCAACAACCTAAACCCTAAACATTATGACACCACATTAACGTTAGTTCATCAATGCGGCGAAACGCCGACGATGTAAAGGTGCCGATTACCATAACGCCGCCCCCCCCCCCGCCCCCCCCTCATGTTGGAAGAGAAGTGGTTGTCATTAAAAGAAAATCAAAGCACCTTGGAACGTGTGGGTTGAGGGATATGGGTACGTCTCTCTGAACTCGTGTCTGCGAAACGGCCGGACTCTAAGAGGATGTAGACTCCGAAAGTGCGTCAGTGATGGTTTTTGCGACGTCATCGCCGGTGGAGATTTCTAGCACATGGTTTTGGAGAGTGGGACACTTAGGCTTGTTTTTCAACCTAGAAAATAGACACTGCATACCCTTCTCCACAGCGATGTTCGAGTTATGACGGTGAATACTTTTCTTGGCCTTTGAGGTGAGCGGACGTCGAAACTCTATCTTCTTTAGCATAAATTTCTCTTGAGTATGTGGAAGGATTGATGAAGCTAGATTTAAGTGGAAACATCAAAGGACATCTTGATTTTGAATTCTAACACTAGCAAACTCAGGCAAGTCTCCTTCAAACTTAGGTGTTGCATTTTTTTCCATCTAATTACACTCAATTTTTATTATCTTAGTAGTGTAAGAATTATAATGATCCAATTCGATTAATTTGACCAATTGAAAAATGGACACCACACAAGCTGCCTATTTCTATTGCCCACTTTCATTGTCTACCACTCCTGTTTTTGAATCTTTATGTCCGGTACCACCGGTGACGAACGATTGTTGCCCACTTCCCACCCCTACCCCTCTGAGCTATTGCCCATCATCAATGTATATTGCCACTACCAATATCATCAAGTACCATTCCACCGTAAGAACCAGTATTTTGTATTGAATTTATTTTACTTCAAACTTCAATAAAATAAATAAATAAATAAATATATAAATATAAATATAATAATAATAATAATAATAATAATAATAATAATAATAATAATAATAATAGCAAATCAAATGGTTTCTTAATCAATATCGTTTGTCGTGAGAATTTTTTTAAAAGTTAGTATAATTAAGAGCTGTGTGTTTTTTAATTATTAAGTATGTCGAATTATTGGGCGTATATAATAAGTTAATATATAAGTATTTTTTTTTAAGAAAAAGAAAGATGTTATAAGAAAAATAATTAGGAGGAGAAATAAATTTTGTTAATGGCTTCTCTTTGGCATTAAAATTGCATGCCTCAATTAAAATCTAAATAAATTAAAACAATATTTTAAAGCAAACAAAAAGATTACATAATAAACCTATTTATCTATAACACAAATCATATTTTACTTTCTTTTGAGATAAACTTAAAGATTTTATTTAATTATCCTATGCTGAATTATAAACTTAGCAACAGAGATTTAAACAAGCAGTAGAAATATTTTAAACATAAAATCTTCGAAAATGCACTCTCACTTTATTACACATGAAAATTCAAAAAATAACAATATTAAAGTGTGAACGAGATTCGACTTACTTAGTTTCCTTTAGAGTTCAAAATCAAGATGTCTGATGATATATTTAATTATATTCCGCCTTATTATTCCTTCCACTTAGTTGGTTTCCTTTAGAGTTCAAAATCAAGAAGTACGATGATATATTTAGTTTTTGTTGCATGAACAATAATGATATTATTTTCTTAATTCATAGAAATATATTAGCCATAATGAACCTTTTGAAGTTAATTGTGTGCATGACCAAAGCTTCAGAGAAAACTCGATACATTTGAAAATTGGAATCATAATGTTTGAGTGCAAAAAGTATGATTTCTGTGGGTAAAACATGTATCGTTAATTAGTTAAGAAGCAGAACAAATAGAAAGTAATCTCAACTGAAAGAAATGACCTTATTTGTTCCATATAGATAGAAGATGGAACCAATGATTACAGTAATTATCATTTGCCTGAATGTAAATGTCATCTGTAAAATTAAAGCATATAATTTTTTCTCTTCATAAAGAGTGACAACTTATTTTTTTCATGATACTCATTGCATCAGAAGTTTAACAATTCGTCCAAGAAGATACATACACTACAGTCCAAGTATACATAATGTTTCATTGTCAGCATGTGCTACCAACGAGGGCGAACATTTCATCTTCATTATCTTTGGTATTTAGTTTAAAGACTTTGTGGGTTCCTACTTTTATATCTAGAGGTATTGGGATTCTAGCTTAGTCGTCTACTCATCTCTAATTAATTCTATTAATACTAATGATTCTATAAATTTATATTATTTTGTATTGCCCTCTAGAAGGCAACATGTGCAATTCGAGCAACACTAACAACTGTAGACATTTATATTCTAAATAATATTGTTCTTCAAGTTATGATGGCGAGATTTGTTCCCATAATACTAGTTGCATCGAAAGTTTAATGACTCGTCGAAAGGGGATACAAGTTACGATCATGCTTTACAATTTTTTTTTTTAAAAAAACATTAAAATAAAAATTATAGAAGGATGAATTATAAAAGAAGAAAAAACTTTCATGAAATCCAGCGTCGCCTTGATCTAACGACATTACGGATTTTATTTACAAAAACTAAAGGCCGATGTCATAATTTGAAAACAGCAAAACAAAACACAAACAACAACATAATCACAAAATAAAGCCATTATTTCATCTTTTTTTTCTTTAAAAAAAAAGAATGAAATAATGGGCATGCAAATTGAATATTTCATCTAACAATTTAATATAGCAGAGAAAAGGCATCAAAAGATCCAAACGCATTGAATGTCAGTTGGCCGCCACAATAGTGATGGCCGCTCCCAAACGCATAATCAATTATCGTCGAGTAGTCAGAATGTTGATCAAACATCTCTGACACACCTACCATTGATGTCCATCTTCTTCTCTACTCCAACGTCTCCTCTTGTCGAAGCACTACCAATCGCCATCGGCATCGTAATACATTGCTCGAATTCTTTTAAAATGTGCTCAAGCCGATTTTTATCTACTTTCTTCTCTCTGTTGCATCCTCGGAACACTGGCTCTATATGTAGGCCAAGATCCCGTTCTATTTCCGCCAAACATTTGTGCAACATACTTTCTTCCTTTACCACGGGTAACATATGCTTCAGGTTAATATCTATTTTATCCATGCGGTGGAAAGCCGGCAATGCGAAAGTGGCAGCTATCACGGTGACGATGCCGGCAGCCATCAATTGTCCGGCTACCACCCCACTAACAACCTGCCCATTTGGCCCCGCCAAAGTCACGACCAAACTTCTTATGCCTCCTCCGGAAGAAATGTGGCGGTCATTGAAAGCGGATCAAAGCTTCCTTGGAACGTGAGGGTTGAAGGATATGCTGACGCCTGCCTCAACACGGCGATCGCGATACGACCGGAGGCTGAGAGAACACATACTCCCAAAGGGAGGCAACCATGAGAAAAGGCTGTGATGGATTCTACTACGTCGCCACCGGCGGAGATTTTTAGCATGTGGGTTTGAAGTTTAGCATACGGGGTGCTGGTGGTCGCTGGAGGCTTAGGCTTGTTCTTCATGCCAGGCGGGCGGCCCCGCTTACTCTTCACGGCAGCAATGTTTGTGTTATGACGGCAAGCACTCATCTCGCTTCGGTGGTGAGGAGTCTGTTCAAACGGTTCCTTATGTAGAAAAAAATGATGTGTGGCGGGGGTGACGTTTATTTTTAGAAATAAAATGCGAGGACTTCTTGATTTTGAATGTAACATTAACTATTTATGTCATGAAAGCTGATCTACAAATGCTAATTTTGTGCTTTTTGAGATAGTTTGAATTGGTACTCTTAATTCTTTTTTTTTTAACCAAACAATAAATCAAGAATAAATATAATATACAAATTTATTTTTTAAAATGTTTTTTTTTACGTCTTATCTCTTATGTTGATAGTTCTGGTGTTTTGAGATTATTTTATTTTTAATTAATTAATTTATTTAATAATTATATTCTTAAATGTAAGTTAAATTATTTAAAAAATAAGAGGACGTTCATAATCAACTTTATTTTTTCTATGATTGATATATATATATATATATATATATATATATATATATATATATATATATATATATATATATATATATATAGTAAAATATATTTGACATCTTAAAATAATTTAACTTATTTTCATATACTTGAAATAACTCTTAAGTTTTTTTTTTAATTTTATTTTAAGTATTTTTCAGAATAAATTCGCTTCTTATAAAAAAGTTAAACAATACGTAAAAAAAATAGTAAATATTTATATTTTTAAAGTAACAAAAAGTTTGGTCTCAAACCGATTTAAAAATTATTTTTCAAAATTTTAAAAATAAAATTGTGTTTTTTAATATGTCAAACTATTTTATTTTAATTTCTTTTTTTAAAAAACTCAAAATTAAAGAAACAATGATCTATAATTCTAAATATAAAGCTCCGATCTAGTAGTACCTAGTGACAATGAGAAAGTTCATTCGTAATTGAAAATTTTATACTTTTTTTTTAATTTTCTATGTAATGGGAATTGATGCTATTGTTGAAATTTTTATATTTTTTAAAATCTTCTTTTGACGAGGCAGCCGACCAGTAGATCGCTAATCGAAGGTGCTAGTGGTCGAGCAATGGGTGAGGTGGTCAACCAAAGAGTGATCAATTGTAAATTTTCCATTTTAAGATTAGGTCGGCCATAGCAGCCGATCAAAGGTGGTCGTGTAGGTGTTCTTTCGTATAACCCGCCAAAGTGGTCGATTATGCAAGTCTGTAGTTGTCGGTGTATATCCGGTGATGATGATCCTTCCTGTTCAGCGAGAACATATTTTTGGGTTATACACTATTTAGTTTTATTTATAAGTAGATAATAGAATGAGAAACCTACTAAGCTAGGACTCTTGTTTTTACAATTAAATTATAAAAATTAACGGTATTTTGAGATTATTTTTATCTTTTATTTTAATTGTTTTGAATAAAAGTTTATTTACGTACTTTATATATATATATTTAATTTTTTTCAATTAAAAATAAATCAATTTATTTCAAAATGTTCAGAACAGATTATATGTTATTAATTGGAATCAATTTTAGTTTTTTTTCTCTTTTATATAGATTTTTATTTTTTAAATATTTTAATTTGAATAAATAATTTGAAATGTTAAAAAAAATTAATTTATTTTTTAAAAATCCTATAAAATAATTTTTTTTGCTTATTCTTAAGAGTAAAATGAATTATTTTCATAAATTAAAAAAATGTACAGTGAAAATTTATTTGTTTTTTAAATAAAAAGATAAAAATAAGCGGAAACAGACCTTGATAATTTATTTGGAATATTTGTAAAAGTGAATGAATGTATTTTAATATTTCAGAATTTTATTTTTAAATCTTAATGCAAAGAAATAAAAATAAAAACCTAAAATTAAAAGAAAAAAGATTTTAGATACTTCCAAATTAATTAAATCCCTTATACATATCTTTTGTGTTGGTTTTTTTATTTTATTTTATTTTTTTTTTATTTCTTTAGCTTAGAAAGTAAAGATTGGATTTAGAGTTGTAAATATAAAGTTTAAATATGAAATTTTTTTACATACTTTAAAATGTTTTTTTTTCGTTTAATGAGTTTTAGTTGTTTTATTATTATTATTATTATTATTATTATATATCAATTTTCTATTTATTAAATAATAATAAAATTATTATAGGTTACTATTTTGATTTTTTTTTGCTTCTATACTCTTTAGTTTTGTCATAATTCAAAGATGACACATGCTTGTGAAGGGAGGTGGAGATTAAAAGGGGATGTGAAATTTTTAAGACCGTATTGAATTATCTCAAAATAAATAAAAATTACTCCATATTTGAAGTTTGTCACATGCCAACATTAAGAACCTATAGAATTAGCTCAAAATAGATATTTTTAAAAAAAAATATTTGAGGGAGTGTCATGTTTTTGAGAGATTTGAAAGGACTGAGATGTTTTTGTCTTTAATATATTTAGGTGTTATTTTTGTAAATTTATATTTGAGGGAGTGTCATGTTTCCACTAGTTTTCATTGCATATTTAGTGCAGCATCATATAAAAAACCTCTCTAATATAGAAAAATTTTATTTTGCAAAATTAATATTTAGCAAAAACTCTAAATATTTTTGTGTTGAAATATATGACTCCTCCTATTTATAGAAAAGTGAGATATAATTTGTTAGTTGTTATCAATATATTCAAGTTAGATTGGCGGTGAGAAAATAAAGCCTTCAATCATGATAATAAATCTACAATTAAGATTGTTGGTGTTGTTCTTATTACTTGGTGTGATTTTGTGATGTGTGTATGCTCATGGTAATATTATGCAATTCACTATTTAACTGAAAGACTTTTGAAATATTGGATGATTGGAATCTTTGGGCTAGAGTTAGCCAAATTTCAACAATGGTAATGAGATGGAGGATGTTGGGAAGACTACAAAGGAAATAGTAGAAAATATTGCAGCAACTAAATTTTTACCAACCAATTGCCTTAGAATAATCTTTGTTTTCATTTTGAATACCTTCGATATCAGTTGTAAAACTTGGTGGGGGAGGGACATTGCAGTCACGAAATGAGTCGAACCCATTTGTTGCTAACAATATTGTTACCTATATTTTCCTTTACAACCGGCAACATATGCTTCGGGTTAATATATATTCTATCCATGTGATGAAACGAGGTCAATGCGAAAGTGGCAGCTACCACAATGACAATGCCCGCCACCACCAATTTTCCGGCTACAACCCCGCTCACAACCTGCCCCTTTGGCCCCGCCAAATTCATAGCCAAACTTATTATGCCTCCTCCGGGAAGAAACGTGCCGGTCATTAAAAGCAGAGCAAAGCTTCCTTGGAACATGAGGGTTGAAGGATGTGGTGAAACATCCCTCAACATGGCCATCGCGATACGGCTAGAGGCTGAGAGAACTCATAGTCCCAAAGGGAGACAACCAAAGCAAAGGCTGTGATGGATTCTGCTACGTCGCCGTTGGCAGAGATTTCTAGCACGTGGGTTTGGAGTTTGGCGCATGAGGTGTTAGTGGTCACCAGAGGTTTAAGCTTGTTCTTCAATCCAGGCGGGCGACCCGCTTACGCTTCACGGCAGCAATATTTGAGTTAAGACGGTAAGCACTCATCTTGGCTTCGGTGGTGAGCAACTGTTCAAATTGTTTCCTTATGTAGAAAATAAATATGGTTGCGAGGGCGGCCTTTATTTTTAGAAATAAAATCCGAGGAATTCCTGTGGTCAGAATTTATACTCTTATTTTTTTTTTAACGAAACAATAAAAGGAGAAAAAATATAAAGAAGAAATTTATTTTTTTGAATATATATGTTATCTTTTTTACATCTTATCTCTTATATTTATAATTTTGATGTTTTGAGATTATTTTATTTTTAATTAATTTATTTTTTTTAATAATTTTATTCTTAAAAATAAATTAAATTATTTTAAAATCAGACGGCGATCAGAATCAATTTTATTTTATATATATATATATATATATATATATATATATATATATATATATATATATATACATATATAGATTTCTAATAAAATATATTTGTCATCTTACAAAAATTAACTTAGTTTTCATATACTTGAAATAACTTTTAAGATTTTTTTTTTCTAGAATAAAAGTTAAAGGTAACAAAAATTTTGGTCTGAAACCCACATTCAAAAATTATTTTTCAAAATTCTAAAAATAGCACATGAAAATACTATCAAATGACAACACAATAACACCTGAAAACACTAATATGATACTGTGATAATACCAAAATATCAAATGTGTGTTTTTCTTTTTAAAAGTAAAATTAGAGATATTTTTTATGTTATATGAAAGATTTGTGTGGTGCAGATGTAAAAAAGTAAAGTTTAGGTGTTAGATATGTAAAATTTTAATAATTGTGTGGTATGAATGTAAATGCCCCTATTCGCATAAGCTAAAAATCAGGGCACATTGTGTGTTTTGCAGCCAATGCATATACGTCAGACACGAGTCGCAAATTTAATGGATTAGATGAATTACAATATTTAACGATAAAATCATACGTCTACTATACCTAATCTTAGATTATTATTTTATTACTTTTGGTAAACTTGAGGGGAGAGCCTAAACCCACTCCTGTAGCAATTGACTATTTCTTAAAGGCAATGATCGACTAATCATCCAACTACAGTATAAATTGCATTCGCAACAAATTAATTGTTAACATGTGTTTTGTTGTGTGAACAATAATGATATTATTTTCTTGATTTAGGAAAATATATTAAGCCGCAATGAGCCTTTTGAAGTTAATTGTGTGTATGAACAAATCATAAGCTTCAGAGAAAACTTGATACATTTGAAAAATGGAATCATAATGTTTGAGTTTATTATTATAAGAGTAAAAATATTACTTCTGTGGGTAAAACATGTATCTTTAAATAACAAAAACAAAACAATCTCAACTAAAGGAAGTGGTCTTATTTGTTCCATTATAGATAGAAGATGGAACCAATGATTACGATAATTATCATTTGACTTAATGTAAAAGTCATCTAAAAAATTATAGCATATAATTTTTCTCTTCATATAGAGTACAACGGTATAGCTATTTTTTCTTATAAATATTTGCAGTGAATAATTTACTGTAAATGTTGCTTATTTGAAAAAAAAATTCTTTGGACTATCAACGATTTCAGCTTTTTTAGAATTCAAAAATGTCAAAGCTAAGCTCATTACGTTGATGCCAAGAACTTTTAGCGATCTTTCAAAAATAAAAAGGAAATATGAAATAGTTGTCTAGTTTTAATTGTCTCTTCAATATGTACCCACATTATAAACTTCTCGAGTTAGAATGACAACTAATTATTTTCATGATATTCATTGCATTAGAAGTTTAACAACTCATCCAATAAGATACATGCACTACATTCCAAGAAGACATAATGTTTCATTGGCAGCACGTGTTACCAACGATGTGTACACTTCATCTCCATTATCTTTGGTATTTAGTTTAAAGACTTTGTGAGTCCCAACTTTTATATCTAGAGGTAGTAGGATTCTAGTTTATTCATCTACTCATCTCTATTTAACTCTAGTAATACTAATGATTCTATAAATTTGTATTCTTTTGTATTGCTCTCAAGAAGGCAACATAAGCTTGATTTTTTTAGCTATTGCAAATAAGACATTTACATGCATATCACACAATTCTTATGTTTTTACATTTCTAACACCTAAATTTAATTTTTTTCCATTTATACCAATCAAACACTTCTTATAAAAAATTGAGTTATCGAAAATAGAGGTTTGATGAAGCGAGAGTCGAATATATAGGTAGTTCAAAAGGTTCAGCAGTTGATTGAGTTTTATATTCACAAGAGAAGATTGGCGTTAGAAAGGATATCAGCTATTAGCATAAGTCACTCAATGCTTATAGTATTAGAAAGCATTTTGTTATACATATTTATCCCAGTTGCACTTGTATCAATATATATGTTCGATCATTGTTTAAGTTAAGGTGTTAGATATGCAAGTACATATTAAATGAGTGGTCTGTAGGTAAATCTTCCTCATATCTATCATTGGAGAAGTGAATATTTCTTAAGGCTAGCAATTAATACAATTTATTTTCATTTAGATGGACTCTGCTGTAAATATAATTGTTGTATCTGCTCTTAAGGGGGTCTAGACTATTCGTCTACTCATCTCTAATCAATTCGAGCAACACTAATGACTCTAGACATTTGTATTCTAAATAATATTATTCTCCAAGTTATGATGGTAAGATTTTGTTTCCATAATACTGGTTGCATCTAAAGTTTAATGACTCGTCGAAAGAAGATGCATGTTATGTTCATGCTTTACAAACTTTTTTCCTGTTAATCCATATAAAATATATAGGAGTAGCTTTCTTCTTTATAGAAATTTTTTGCAAAGACTTTTTATTGAGCATTTCACATATTTCTGCTTTTTCAGAATTCAGAAATGCGGAAGCTAAGCTCATTACATTGATGCCATTGATTGTCATTGGTTTCCAATAAAAATATAAAATAGCAATGCAATTTTAAATCAACACATTATGCTGTTTTTTTCCTTAATTCATTTTAAACTATAAATAAATAAAACAATAAATTTTCATATATAACAAACTCTCTCTCTCTCTCTCTCTCTCTCTCTCTCTCTCTCTCTCTCTCTCTAAAATAATTTTATATGATTACGAAAATACAATCCATACTATTAGAAAAATAGGAATTAATGATCCATTATTCGAAATCATAACAGTAAAAAATAAAAAAAACTTTTATGAAATCTAGCGTAGCCTTGATCTAACGACATTTACGGATTTTATTTACAAAATTAAAGGTCGATGTCGCAATTTAAAAACAGGAAAACAAAACACAAATCACAGCAGAATCACACAATAAAACCACTATTTCATCTTTTTTTTCTTAAAAGAAAAAAGAATGGAATAAAGGGCATGCAAACTGATTATTTCATCTAACAATCTAATATAGCGGAGAAAAGGCACCAAAAGATCCAAACGCATTGAATGTCAAATGGCCGCCACAATAGTGATGGCCGCTCCCAAATGCATAGTCAATTATTGTCGAGTCGTCAGAATGTTGATCGAACATCTCTGACACACCCACCATTGAGGTCCATCTTCTTCCCTACTCCAACGTCTCCTTCTGTCGAAGCACTACCAATCGCCATCGGCATCGTAATACATTGCTCGAATTCTTTTAAAATGTGCTCAAGCCGATTTTTATCTACTTCCTTCTCTCTGTTGCATCTTCCGAACACTGGCTCTTTATGTAGGCCAAGATCCATTTCTATTTCCGCCAAACATTTGTGCAACATACTTTCTTTCTTTACCATGGGTAACATATGCTTCAGGTTAATATCTATTTTATCGATGCGGTGGAAAGTCGGCAATGCGAAAGTGGCAGCTATCACGGTGAAGATGCCCGCCACCACCAATTGTCCGGCTACCACCCCATTAACAACCTGCCCATTTGGCCCCACCAAAGTCACGACCAAACTTCTTATGCCTCATCCGGGAAGAAATGTGGCGGTCATTGAAAGCCGATCAAAGCTTTCATGGAATGTGAGGGTTGAAGAATATGTTGACGCCTGCCTTAATACCGACTAAGATTTTTAGTATGTGGGTTTGGAGTTTAGCGTACGGGGAGTTGGTGGTTGTTGGAGGCTTAGGCTTGTTCTTCAAGCCAGGCGGGCGGCCCCGCTTACACTTCCCGGCAGCAATGCTTGTGTTATAGCGGCAATCACTCATCTCACTTCGGTGGTGAGGGACTGTTCAAATAGTTTTCTTGTGTAGAAAAAAAAATGATGTGTGGCGGTGGTGGCGTTTATTTTTAGAAATAAAATCAGATGACTTCTTGATTTTGAATGTAACGGTAACTATTTACGTCGTGAAAGCAGATCCACAAATGCTAATTTTGTGTTTTTGAGATAGTTTGAATTGGTACTCTTATTTCTTTTTTTTTAACGAAACAATAAAACAAGAATAAATATAATATACAAATTTATTTTTTAAAATATATATTTTTACGTCTTATCTCTTAAGTTTATAATTCTAGTGTTTTGAGACTATTTTATCTTTAATTAATTAATTAATTTAATAATTATATTCTTAAATGTAAGTTAAATTATTTTAAAAATAAGAGGACGTTCAGAATCAACTTTATTTTTTCTATGATATATATATATATATATATATATATATATATATATATATATATATATATATATATATATATATATATATATATATTTGTAGTAAAATATATTTGACATCTTAAAATAAATCAACTTATTTTTCATATACTTGAAATAATTCTAAGTTTTTTTTTTTCATGACCTAAGAAGTTAATTTTGGTTAAAATGAACAATTTTTGACCAAATAACAGATTATTGACCCCATGACATGTTTAAGACTCCAAAATGACAAAACTAATCAAATAATTAATTTAAAAATTATTTTGATTAATTAAATTGACTAATAATTTAATTTTCAATATTTTAATTAATGACATAATTAATTAAAATAAAATATTAAATTAAAAGTCATAAAATGATAAAATACACTAAAATGAAATAAAAATTACAAAATTAATCAAATAATTAATTTCAAAATTATTTTGACTAAATAAATGACTAATGATTTAATTTTTAAAATTTTAATTAATGACATGATTAATTAAAATGAAAAATTAGATTAAAAGTCATAAAAATGATAAAATGCATAAACTAATTAAAAATAATAGAATTAATCAAATAATTAATTCCAAAATTATTTTTGATTAATTAATTGACCAATAATTTAATTTCCACATTTTAATTAATGACATAATTAATTATAATGAAAATTAAATTAAAAAGTCATGAAATGAGACAAAATTCAATTTTAAATAAAAAAATGACATGAAAATTAATCAAATAATTAATTTGAAATTATTTCCAATTGATAATTGATTAATGAAATAATTTCTAATATTTTAATTAATGACATAATTAATTAAAATGGAAATTAAATTAATAAAGGGGTATTAAATGGAATTTTAACCTATGACATTATGGTTTTCCAAAAATTCTAAATCTCTTTTATGACATCACACTGACCTCATATGGGTTAGACATAACCCATATAACCCATTAAAAATGAAATAACCCATGGATGACCCATCATGCATCATATTAACCATGGTTAACAAAAATTATCATGAAGGGAAGTGAGGTGTCATCCTCTCCTAAATTTAAAATATGACTCATCTCTTCCATCAAGATGAGGTGGCTCATCATATTAGGTGTCTCACAAACTCACCAATGAGAGTAAAACACTAAGTAAACTCTCTTGGATACCATGCTTAACCCATGTTATCTTTCATCATGACAAAATTATAATTTTTTTTTAATGAGAGCATTATGTGTCATCCCCTCATTAAAAATTAAATGACATGTTGGAAGGAGAAGAGCTTGCCATCTTGACTCACCATCCACCTCCTAGATTTCCCAATGGAGGAGAAACAAGAATCTAACTCATGCCACACTTTGGTTAGAAGCCATTATGGCTAAGGCATGCATGGGATGACTAAGTAGCTAGTGTGTCACCATTCCTCCAAATCAAACAAATAAATTTGGAAATCACCTAAGGGAGGTGAATTCAGCAAGGTTCATCAAGACCAAGCCACCTCACAAGGGGTCCAATGAGGGCAAGACAAGATCCAAACTCAAAGCCTTCACCATGGTTAAACCTATGATGCCTAGGCTTGGAGATTGGTAATTCATCATTGCCATAGCCTAAATCTTCCCCCAAGACATTAATGAGGAAGATAACAACTCACCCAAATGATCCTCATCAGCCCAAACTCAACCATAGCCATTTCCATGGCTATAAAAGCCCCCTACCTGAAACCATAGAAGAAGAAAAAAAAATTGGTAGAGACCCATAGGCTGCTCAAACCACTTGGTCCCCAACACAAAAATTCTTCCTAGGAACCTTAGCAATCTATCCCAACCAAACCTAAGCCATAGGGTTAGCTCAATCAAGCCAATTTGATCAAAATCCAAAATCAGCCCAAATTAGCCACTTTCTCAAAATTCTCCTCTAAGGCTAGCTATAAAACCAAATTCGAGCAGCAAAGATCTTCCTTGGGAGTCCTGGAAGCCAGCCATAAGGTCTGATCAAGCTTGATATACTTGTGGAATTATTTTCCCCAAAATAATTCATGTTTTTGAAATATCATAGGTTTTACTAGTCCAGAAATGTATCATCACCATAGAGATACAATTTATACGTCCAGATGATTCCATAGGTTCAAAAATCACTCAATTTCGTTGAGAAATGAGTGAGATATTAATATTTGAAGTTTAACGGTCGGAAATAATTCGAATTTTCCCTCGAATTATCTCCGCCGTCCGTTCCCGTGTTTTAGAACGGACGGCGCTGATCGACTCCCCCCGTGTCCGCTGTTTTCCACCTCGCATGGGATCCCTCCGCATCTTCGACGCGTACGAGGACACGCGTCGCCGACCGGATTTTCTGGAATTAATAAATTCCAGAAAACCTTAAGAACTTCAAAAATTGATATCTTTTGATCCAAATGTCACAAAAATAAAATAAAAATACCTTTGGAAAGCTCTTGAAGAGAGGAAAATTATGAGACCAAAATCATAATTTTATTCTCAATATTTAATTTTTAATTAATTAAATACTCTCTGAAGTATTTTAATTATTAAAAATTATTAACAAGTCAGAAAATATGAAATTTTCAGGGATCAATCCTTAGGTCTTTAAGGATATTCTATGATTTTTCCTAGGCTAAGGGAACTCTCTAACACAAGAATTTCTAATTTTGCAAGATCTTATAATTATTTCTAATAATAATTATAAAAATTAAAAATAAAATGAACAAAAATCAGAAATTGGTTAAGTGACTTAAATAAACAAATTCAAACCTTAAAATGACAATTTCCAACCTTTGAAAAATCAAAATGACATTTTAACCTCTTAGGGTAAAATTGTAAATTTCAAATTTACATATAAAAAAAAACCCTTAGGTTTGAAGGATTGCTTTGAATGACCTAATCATAATCCTTAGGTTTAATTCTTATTTAGACCTAGAGTAAAACTAAGCCTTAAAAACAATTGGGCTAAGTCACATCCCTGAAGCTTTGGGTTCAACCCAAATGAACTTACATCTTCTTCTAAATACTTAGGTTCAACTTACATGAATCTAAGTCAAAATTAAAAATATTTGGGTTTAATCAAAATGGACCCAAACCAAACTTTAGACACCTAGGTCCAACCCATATGAACCCAAATCCAAATCAAAACCAAACCTATGAATTAGGTTGAACCCATATAAATTCAAACCTCATCTAAACTTTAATTAGGCCTAAGACACCAATTAGACCTAATTAAACCAAGTTAGACCTTAACCACATTAGGTTTAACTTAATAAACCCCAATTAGGTCTAAGATACTAATTAGACCTAGTTAAACCAGGTTAGACCTAAACCACATTAAGTTTAACTTAATAAACCCAATTAGGTCTAAGACACCAATTAGACCTAATTAAACCAAGTTAGACCTTAAACCACATTAGGTTTAACTTAATAAACCACAATTATGTCTAAGACTTCAATTAGACCCCATTAAACCTTGTTAAGCCTTAATCACATTAGGTTTAACACCATAAAACCTAATTAAGTCTAATCTAATTAGACTTAATTAACCCTTAAGCTTTACTTAAATTAGGCTTAAGTAACCTTTAAACCCTAATTAGGTTTAATCCACATTAAACCTAGTTAATCAACTTAAACCTTACTTACATTAGGTTTAAATAAACCTTAAACCCTAATTAGGTTTAATCCATATTAAACCTAGTTACTCAACTTAAACCTTACTTACATTAGGTTTAAATAACCCTTAAACCCTAATTAGGTCTAACCCATTAGACCAAATTAAACCATTAAGTCTTAACTAAATTAGACTAAATCAAACCTAAAACCTAATGAGGTCTAACTTATTATACCTCATTAAATCATTAAATCTTAACTAAATTAGATTTAATCAAACCTAAACCCTGATTAGGTCTAACCCATTAGACCTAATTAAATCATTAAGTCTTAACTAAATTAGACTTAATCAAACTTAAACTCTAATTAAGTCTACCATATTAGACTTAATTAATCTATTAAACCTTAACCAATTAAGGTTTAATCAAACTCAAAACCAAGTTCAACTTTTAACTTAGGTTCAACACAACATGAACCCGAGTTCGACTTTTAACTTAGGTTCGACACAACATGAACCCAAGTTCAACCTATACTTAGGTTCGACCCAAGTTAAACCTAAGTCGAGCTCAAACCTTAGGTTCGACATACATGAACCTAACCTTGACCTATACTTAGGTTCAACCGATTTGAACCTAAGTTAAACCTTTTAAGTTCAATATACATGAACCTAACCTTAACCTATACTTAGGTTCAACCCAACTCGAATCTAAGTCAAACTTAAACTTTAATTAAGTCTATCACATTAGACTTAATTAATTAAGGTTGAATCAAACCTAAACCTTAATTAAGTCTACCACATTAGACTTAATCAAATCTATTAAACCTTAACCAATTAATGTTTAATCAAGCCCAAACCTAACTTATGTTTAACTCGTATTAGACTTAAGTCGAGCCATACTTAGGTTCGACCCGACATGAATCTAAGTCTAACCTAAACCTAACTTAAGTCTAACCCATATTAGACTTAAGTCAAACCATACTTAGGTTCGACTCGACATGAACCTAAGTCTAACCTAAACCCAACTTATGTCTAACCCATATTAGACTTAAGTCAAACCATACTTAGGTTCAACCTGACATGAACCTAAGCTTAACACAAACCTAACTTAAGTCTAACCCATATTAGACTTAAGTCAGATCATACTTAGTTTTAACATGACATGAACCTAAGTCTAACCTAAACCTAACTTAATTGAACTTAAGTCCAAACCTAAACCTTAGGTTCAACCTAACTTGAATCTAAACCAAAACCTAATTTAAGTTCAACCAACATTGGACTTAAATCCAAACCTAAACCTTAGGTTCAACATACATGAACCTAACCTTAACCTAACTTAAGTTCAACCTACATTAAACTTAAGTCCAAACCTAGACCTTAGGTTCAACTCAACTTGAACCTAAACCAAAACCTAACTTAAGTTTAACCTACATTGAACTTAAATCCAAACCTAAACCTCAGGTTCAACTAACAATGAACCTAACTCTACTCAACTGAACATAAACTATAGGTTCAACCCAAATTGAACCTAAATCAACATAAACCTTACCTAAATAAACATAAACTTTAGGTTCAACTCAAATTAAACTTAAGTCGGCATAAACCTTAGGTTGAACCCAAATTGAACCTAAATCGACATAAACCTTAGGTTCAACTCAAACTGAACCTAATTCGACATAAACCTTTGATTTAAACCGACATGAATCCAAGTTAACTTAAATCAACATAAATTTTAAGTTCGATCTAAATTGAACTTAACTTGACATAAATTTTAAGTTCGATCTAAATCAAACCTAACCGACATAATTCTTAAGTTCGACCTAAATCGAACTTAACACAACATAAACCAATATAATCCATAAGTTCGACCCATATCGAACTTCACTCAACATAAAATGACATAATTCTTAAACTTAACTCGACATAAAAAATTAAAAATCGACATAAAATCTCAAACTAAAACTCAAATCAATAAAAATCGATACAATCGACATAAATTTGACATTTCAAGTAAAAATCAACATAAACGACATAAATTTGACATTTCAAAAAAAAATCGACATAAACAATATAAAATTGACATTTCAAAAATCGACTTAAACGACATAAATTTAACATTTCAAAACAAAAATTGACATAATCGATATTTCAAACATAACTTAAACATAATTTGACATTAACCGACATTTTAAATCAAATTCAACAAACACTGACATTAAGCGACGTTAATTGACATTTCAAAAGAAATTCGACAAACACCGACATTAACCGACTTTAATCGACATTTTAAACCAAATTTAATAAATACCGACATTAAATGCCATTAATTGACATTTCAAACCAAACTCAATATATCTCGACATAAAACGACATAATTCTTAAAGTTCAACCCACATTGAACTTAACAATCCAACCCAAATCAATATTCAAGACAAATAAAAACATAAACTGACATAAACCTAAATCGACATTTCAACCAAACTTGGACATCCGACAACTCTGGATCAACAGACACTTTGACCAGGTAATCTAAATATCTTGATATGACATTATTTCTAACTTTATTTTCTTTGCAGGATGAAGACATGAAGTTTCGTTTAGATTTTCTTTGCATGTTATAGGGTGTGCTAACTCTGTTTTACAGGACTTCGACGACGGAACATTGACAACAAAACCATGACTTTTAGGATAGCCACAAACCTTAAACTTTCTTCAAACAACAAAACAAAAAAATGACATGACAACAAAGATAACTGAACTTTTATGTTAGCCACGAAATCTAAAATAAAACGAAAAAATCATTAACATTGACATCAACATGACATCAACATACAACGACATTTCTATACCACAACAAAATGATGACACGAGACTAAACCAAAACAAAATAATTGACAAAATGACATGACAAAATAAAATTGAGATGACCACAAAACCAAAATTTAAAACAAAATGGAATCATAAACAAAATAACAAAACCAAATAAATAATGATATCTTCTTGACATCATAGAAAGCATCTCAAGACATAATAACAACATCTTCTTATAGGAGATAAAATATCTCATGACAAATCGAGATATTAATCACGACATCTTATGAAATTACGACATCACATAAAATGACATGACATTATGATTCACATTAAGACACGACATAAAATGACATGACATTACGACATCACATTATGATATAACACGACATACAAACTACGACATCCCGACATGACATATGACATGATATACAAAATGACAAAAATGATATTACAAAACAAAACACCACAAAGCAACGACATACATAAATAAAACTTTCTGGTAGTATCGATTCTTCAGAAACACACTTCCACAACAACACTTAAACTTTTTCGAGGATAAATGTTAACCTTAATCGGGAGTTTTCCTAGGCAATATTAATTGCTCAGGATGTAATTAACCATAGAAGCTTGCTCCTATAGGAGATTAAAGAACTCAGGATATGTATTTCACATACAAGACCTCTCTGGTCACCCAAGATCTTTATATGATTTTCTTATATGAAAAACTTCAGTAATTACCCAATCTGAAGACTTGTTCTATGAGATTATCATTTGATCTCCTTATCTCTCAATCTCTATCATGATTAATCCTTCTTTAAATTCTCCAAAGACTTCTGACAATAAGTCTAGGTAGGATAAGAATTAGGGTGATAGATAGAGAAAGAGAGTGGCGACTCCTTGACATTGACATGATACAGGAATTGACGGCGACGACATGCGATCCATATATTTCATCGCCATCAACGATTGTCGCCCACTTCCCACCCCTAACCCTGTGAGCTATTGCCCATCATCAATGTATATTGCCACTACCAATTTCATCAACTACCATAGCACCATAAGAACTAGCATTTTGTATTGAATTTATTTTACTTCAAACTTCAATAAATAAATAAATAAATAATATATAATAATAATAATAATAATAATAATAATAAAAGCAAATCAAATGATTTCTTAATCGATGTTATTAGTCGTAAAAGTTTAGTAAAATTCAGAGCTGTGTGTTTTTTAATTATTAAGTACGTCAAATTATAGTGCGTTTATAATAAGTTACAATGTAAGAAATATTTTTTTTAAGAAAAAGAAAGATATGTTATAAGAAAAATAACATTTAAGGAGAAATAAATTTTCTTAATGGCTTCTCCTTGGCATTAAAATTGCATGCCTCAATTAAAATCCAAATAAATTGAACAATATTTTAAAGTAAACAAAAAGATTACATAATAAACCTATTTATCTACAACACAAATCATATTTTACTTTCTTTTGAGATAAACTTCAAGATTTTATTTAATTTCCTATGCTGAATTATAAACTTAGCAACAGAGATATTAAAAAGCAGTAGAAATATTTTAAACATAAAATCTTCAGAAAATGCAGTCTCATTTTATTACACATGAAAACTAAAAAAAACAATCTTAAAGTGTGAACGAGATTCGACTTAGGGCCCGTTTGGCTCGACTTTTTCGCGCGCGGCGCAGCTACCTGCCGCAAAATTTCCGCCGCGGCATGTATGGGAGAAGACTTCGCGGGGTTTGGCTGAAAGCCGGCCGCGGGGTTTATCCCGCGGCCCAGCTTTGTGGAGCTGCTTTTACCTCTTCGACAAGACCCGCGCTTTGCTCGAAGAAGAGTCTCTCCGCTAAAGAGGCTGGCGCTGCAAAAATTGTTGGTCTATTCTAAAAATAGTTGATTGCTATTTTTGATCTTAAGAGTTAGGTTTTGGGAGAAAACTCACTGTGATCTTCTTTTCTATTTTTTGAGTTTATGGCTTCCTGAATTTTGACTTATTGGCCTCTTCAAATTACTTTCATTTTGTTAGTGATATCTGTTAGTTAATATAAGCTACTAATTCCAATATTTTTCCTTGAATTCATTTTAGTTTACAAATTTCTATATAAAATACAGCAAACTTGAATTTGTTGTACTTCATGTGGTCACAAAAAATTTTATAATGCATGCCTTTGAAAGATTTATATAAATTTTGGGTTCTGTATATCATATAAATAAATCGAAAATTTCAAACAATTTTAATAAACAGGGGCAGTCTGGTCATTTTTACAGAAAAAACTACCCCGCAGTTGTTTTCCATAGTTTGTAACCAAACGAGACAATCTGCTTCACACTATTACTTACTAGAGACAATGCAGTCAGTACTAAAGTTGAAAAGCTATAATCGAACCAAACAGACCCTTAGTTTCTTTAGAGTTCAAAATCAAGAAGTACGATGATATATTTAATTATATTCCGTCTTATTAGTCTTTGTTGCATGAACAATAATGATTTTATTTTCTTAATTCATAAAAATGTATTAGCCGTAATGAGCCTTTTGAAGTTAATTGTGTGCATGATAGAATGATAAGCTTCGGAGAAAACATATGAAAATTGGAATCATAATATTTGAGTGCCAAAAGTATGACTTCTGTGGGTAAAATATGTATCGTTAATTAGTTGGGAAGCAGAACAAATACAAAGTAATCTCAATTGAAAGAAGTGGACTTATTTGTTCCATATAGATAGAAGATGGAACCAATGATTACAGTAATTATCATTTGTCTGAATATAAATGTCATCTGTAAAATTAAAGCATATAATTTTTTCTCTTCATAAAGAGTGACAACTTATTATTTTCATGATACACATTGCATCAGAAGTTTAACAATTAGTCCAATAAGATACATGCACTACAATCCAAGTATACATAATGTTTTATTGCCAGCATGTATTACCAACGAGGGTAAACATTTCATCTCCATTATCTTTGGTACTTGGTTTAAAGACTTTGTGGGTTCCTACTTTTATATCTACATGTATTGGGATTCTAGTTTATTCATCTACTCATCTCTAATTAATTCTATTAATACTAATGATTTTATAAATTTATATTCTTTTGTATTGCCCTCTAGAAGGTAACATGTGCTTGATTTTTTTTGTTATTGCCAATAAGACATTTACATGCATATCACACTATTCTTATGTTTTTACATTTCTAACACCTAAATTTAACTTTTTTCCATTTATACCAATCAAATACTTCTTATAAAAAATTGAGTTATCAAAATAGAGGTTTGATGAAGCGAGAGTCGAATATATCGGTAGTTCAAAAGGTTCAGCAGTTGATGGAGTTTTATATGCCCAAGAGAAAATTGGCGTTATAAAGGATATCAGCTATTAGCATAAGTCACTCAATGTTTATAGTATTAGAGAGCATTTTGTTATATATGTTCGATCGTGCTTTATAGGTAAATATTTATGTTTAGGTGTTAGATATGCAAGTACATATGAATTGAGCGGTCTGTAGGTAAATCTTCCTTATATCTATCATTGGAGAAGCGAGTACTTCTTAAGGCTGGCAATTAATCCAATTTATGTTGCATTCAGATGGACTCTGCTATAAATATAATTGCTATATCTGCTCTTAAGGGGGTCTAGACTATTCGTCTACTCATCTCTAATCAATTCGAGCAACACTAACGACTCTAGACATTTGTATTCTAAATGATATTATTCCTCATGTTATGATGGCGAGATATTATTCTCATAATATTTGTTGCATCGGAAGTTTAATGACTCGTCGAAAGGGGATACATGTTATGATTATGCTTTAAAATTTTTTTTTTTAAAAAAAAAACATTAAAAGAAAAATTATAGAAGGATGAAATATAAAAGAAGAAAAAACTTTCATGAAATCCAGCGTCGCCTTGATTTAATGACATTACGGATTTTATTTACAAAAACTAAAGACCGAAGTCCCAATTTGAAAACAGGAAAACAAAACACAAACCACAATAGAATCACAAAATAAAACCATCATTTCAACTTTTTTTTCTTACCAAAAAAAAAAAAAAAAAGAATGGAATAATGGGCATGCAAAGTGAATATTTCTTCTAACAATCTAATATAGCAGAGAAAAGTCATCAAAAAATCCAAACGCATTGAATGTCAAATGGCCGCCACAATAGTGATGGCTACTTCCAAATGCATAGTCAATTATCATCGAGTCGTCAGAATGTTGATCAAACATCTCCGACACACCCACCATTAAGGTCCATCTTCTTCTCTACTCCAACGTCTCCTCCTGTCGAAGCACTACCAATCGCCATCGGCATCGTAATATATTGCTCGAATTCTTTTAAATTGTGCTCAAGCCGATTTTTATCTACTTGTTTCTCTCTGTTGCATCCTCCGAACACTGGCTCTTTATGTAGGCCAAGATCCTGTTCTATTTCCGCCAAACATTTGTGCAACATACTATCTTCCTTTACAACGGGTAACATATGCTTCGGGTTAATATCTATTTTATCCATGCGGTGGAAAGCCGGTAATGCGAAAGTGGCAACTATCACGGTGACGATGTCTGCCGCCACCAATTGTCCAGCTACCACCCCACTAACAACCTGCCCATTTGGCCCCCCCAAAGTCACGACCAAACTTCTTATGCCTCCTCCGGGAAGAAATGTGGCGGTCATTGAAAGCAGATCAAAGCTTCCTTGGAACGTGAGGGTTGAAGGATATGCTGACGCCTGCCTCAACACGGCGATCACGATACGACCGGAGGCTGAGAGAACACTTACTCCCAAAGGGAGGCAACCACGAGACAAGGCTGTGATGGATTCTACTACGTCGCCACCAGCGGAGATTTTTAGCATGTGGGTTTGGAGTTTAACGTACGAGGTGCTGGTGGTCGCTGGAGGCTTAGGCTTGTTCTTCAAGCCAGGCGGGCGGCCCCGCTTACTCTTCACGGCGACGAATGTTTGTGTTATGGCGGCAAGCACTCATCTCGGCTCGGTGGTGAGGGACTGTTCAAACAGTTTCCTTATGTAGAAAAAAAATGATGTGTGGTGGGGATGACGTTTATTTTTAGAAATAAAATCTGAGGACTTCTTGATTTTGAATGTAACGGTAACTATTTATGTCGTGAATGCTGATCCACAAATGTTAATTTTGTGCTTTTTGAGATAGTTTGAATTGGTACTCTTATTTCTTTTTTTTTTTAAGAAAACAATAAAACAAGAATAAATATAATATACAAATTTATTTTCTAAAATGTTTTTTTTTTACGTCTTATCTCTTATGTTTATAGTTCTGGTGTTTTGAGATTATTTTATTTTTAATTAATTTATTTATTTAATAATTATATTCTTAAATGTAAGTTAAATTATTTAAAAAATAAGAGGACGTTCATAATCAACTTCATTTTTTCTATGATTGATATATATATATATATATATATATATATATATATATATATATATATATATATATATA
Source organism: Papilionanthe hookeriana x Papilionanthe teres (assembly GCA_022702705.1). Lineage (NCBI taxonomy): Eukaryota > Viridiplantae > Streptophyta > Magnoliopsida > Asparagales > Orchidaceae > Papilionanthe > Papilionanthe hookeriana x Papilionanthe teres. The sequence goes on from CM040421.1 coordinate 52,395,598, forward strand.
TATATATATATATATATATTAAAATATATTTAACATCTTAAAATAAATCAACTTATTTTTCATATACTTGAAATAACTCTTAAGTTTATTTTTATTTTTATTTTGAGTATTTTTTAGAATAAATTCGCTTCTTATAAAAAAGTTAAATAATAAGTGAAAAATACAGTAAATATTTATATTTTTAAAGTAACAAAAAGTTTGGTCTCAAACCGACTTAAAAATTATTTTTCAAAATTAAAAAAATAAAATTGTGTTTTTTAATACGTCAAACTATTTTATTTTAATTTTTTTTTTAAAAAACTCAAAATTAAAGAAACAATGATCTACAATTCTAAATATAAAGCTCCGATCTAGTAGTACCTAGTGACAATGAGAAAGTTCATTCGTAATTGAAAATTTTATACTTTTTTTAAATTTTCTATGTAATGGGAATTGATGCTATTGTTGAAATTTTTATATTTTTTAAAACGAGGCAGCCGACCAATAGATGGCTAATTGAAGGTGCTAGTGGTCGAGCAATGGGTGACGTGGTCAACCAAAGAGTGATCAATTGTAAATCTTCCATTTTAAGATTAGGTCGGCCATAGCAGCCGATCAAAGGTGGCGGTGTAGGTGTTCTTTCGCATGACCCGCAAAAGTGGTCGATTATGCAAGTCTGTAGTTGTCGGTGTATATCCAGTGATGATGATCCTTCCTGCTCAGCGAAAACATATTTTTGGGTTATACACTATTTAGTTTTATTTATAAGTAGATAATAGAATGAGAAACCTACTAAGCTAGGACTCTTGTTTTTACAATCAAATTGTATAAATTAATGGTATTTTGAGATTATTTTTATCTTTTATTTTAATTGTTTTGAATAAAAATTTATTTACGTACTTTATATATATATATATATATTTAATTTTTTTCAATTAAAAATAAATCAATTTATTTCAAAATGTTCAGAACAGATTATATGTTATTAATTGGAATCAATTTTAGTTTTTTTTTTCTTTTTTATATAAATTTTTATTTTTTAAATATTTTAATTTGAATAAATAATTTGAAATGTTAAAAATAAATTAATTTATTTTTAAAAATCCTATAAAATAATTTTTTTGCTTATTCTTAAAAGTAAAATGTATTATTTTCATAAATTAAAAAAATATATATGTGAAAGAATAGAGTGAAAATTTATTTGTTTTTTAAATAAAAAGATAAAAATAAGCGGAAACAGACCTTGATAATTTATTTGGAATATTTGTAAAAGTGAATGAATATATTTTAATATTTAAGAATTTTATTTTCAAATCTTAATGCAAAGAAATATAAATAAAAACCTAAAATTAAAAGAAAAAAGATTTTAGATACTTCCAAATTAATTAAATCTCTTATACATATCTTTTGTGTTGGTTTTTTTTTTTTTTTTTTTTTTACCTTAGAAAGTAAAGATTGGTTTTAGAGTTGTAAATATGAAGTTTAAATATGGAATTTTTTTACATACTTTAAAATGTTTTTTTTTTCGTTTAATGAGTTTTAGTTGTTTTATTATTATTATTATTATTATTTATTATATATCAATTTTCTATTTATTAAATAATAATAAAATTATTATAGGTTACTATTTTGATTTTTTTTTTGCTTCTATACTCTTTAGTTTTGTCATAATTCAAAGATGACACATGGTTGTGAAGGGAGGTGGAGATTAAAAGGGGATATGAAATTTTTAAGACCCTATTGAATTATCTCAAAAGAAATAAAAATTACTCCATATTTAAAGTTTGTCACATGCCAACATTAAGAACCTATAGAATTAGCTCAAAATAGATACTTAAAAAAAAATATTTAAGGGAGTGCCGTGTTTTTGAGAGATTTGAAAGAACTGAGATATTTTTGTCGTTAATATATTAAGGTGTTATTTTTGTAAATTTATATTTGAGAGAGTGCCATGTTTCAACTAGTTTTCATTGCATATTTAGTGCAGCATCATATAAAAAACTTCTGTAATATAGAAAAATTTTATTTTGCAAAATTAATATTTAGCAAAAGAATGTTACTATGATCTAATTTAACTCCAAATATTTTTGTGTTGAAATATATGACTCGTCCTATTTATGGAAAAGTGAGACATAATTTGTTAGTTGTTATCAATATATTCAAGTTAGATTGACGGTGAGAAAATAAAGCCTTCAATCATGATAATAAATCTACAATTAAGATTGTTGGTGTTGTTCTTATTACTTGGTGTGATTTTGTGATGTGTGTATGCTCATGGTAATATTATGCAATTCAATATTTAACTGAAAGACTTGAAATATTGGATGATTGGAATCTTTGGGCTAGAGTTAGCCAAATTTCAACAATGGTAACGAGATGGAGGATGTTGGGAAGACTATAGAGGAAATAGTAGAAAATATTGCAGCAATCAAATTTTTACCAATCAATTGCCATGGAATATTCTTTGTTTTCAGTTTGAATACCTTCGACATCAGTTGTAAAACTTGGTGGGGGAGGGATATTGCAGTCACGAAATGAGTCGAACCCATTTGTTGTTAACAATTTTGTTACCTAAATTTTCCTTTACAACCGGTAACATATGCTTTAGGTTAATATCTATTTTATCCATGCGATGGAACGAGGTCAATGCGAAAGAGGCAGCTACCACAATGACAATGCCCGCCGCCACCAATTGTCCGGCTACCACCCGCCCACAACCTGCCCCTTTGGCCATGCCAAAATCATAGCAAAACTTGTTATGCCTCCTCCGAGAAGAAATGTGTCGATCATTGAAAGCAGATCAAAGCTTCCTTAAAACGTGAGGGTTGAAGGATATGGTGACGCATCCCACAACACAGCAATTGCGATACGGCTGGAGGCTGAGAGAACTCGTACTCCCAAAGGGAGGCACCCAGAGCAAAGGCTATGATGGATTTTGCTACGTCGCCGCTAGCAGAGATTTCTAGCACGTGGGTTTGGAGTTTGGCGCACGGGGTGCTGGTGGTCACCGGAGGCTTAAGCTTGTTTTTCAATCCATGCGGGCGGCCCCGCTTACGCTTCACGACAGCAATGTTTGAGTTATGGCGGCAATCACTCATCTTGGCCTTTTTGGTGAGCGACTGTTCAAACTGTTTTCTTATGTAGAAAATAAATATGATGGCAAGGGCAACGCTTATTTTTAGAAATAAAATCTGAGGACTTCTTGATTTTGAATGTTATGGTAATTATTTAGGTTACAAAAGCTGATCCATAAGTGCAAATTTTTTGTTTTTTGAGATAGTCAGAATTGATACTCTTTTTTTTTTAACAAAACAATAAAACGAGAAAAAATATGATAAAGAAATTTATTTTTAAAAGTATTTTTTTTCTTTTTTACATCTTATCCCTTGTGATTATAATTTTGATGCATTGAGACTATTTTATTTTTAATTAATTTTATTTTTTAATAATTGTATTCAAAAAAATAAATTAAATTATTTTAAAAATCAGAAGACGTTCAGAATCAACTTCTCTCTCTCTCTCTCTCTCTATATATATATATATAATTGAAAGAGACACAGTCTCCTTACGCGTTTCATCGAAAAATAAAAATACAACACCAGGAAAGAGGTCCTATCTAGCACACCCGTACAACACAAGCAAAAAAAGAGAGAATCAAAGGGTCTTTTTTCCAGAAAAAACATAAAAAACAACTCACGCACCACAACACAACGACAAACACAACAAAACTAAATATCCCAACAAGCAACATGAAATAAATGGACCGGAATAAAAAAAGAAACCCAAGCAGTACAAAAATAAAGTCCCATCTTAGCAATCCAATGAGCAACTTGATTACCTTCACGTCGAGTGTGACTCCACTTGACCACCAAATTCCTAGATAAATCCAAGATTCTCTTCATCTGAAGATTTACACTCCAGTGATATCTTTCCTGCAGTAAACAATACCTCCATAAAATAAAAGAATCAGTTCCCAAAATAATGAACTTCTAACCTTTTCGAACAGCCAGTTGCAAACCAAAAACCAAAGCATCCGCTTCAGCCACAAGAGGCGAGATAGGAACAGAAGGAGAAGCAAACCAGTAAAGAATAGATCCCGCAAAATCACAGCAAAAAGCCCCAACACTAGCAAATCTGCTATCCCAACAACCATCGACATTAATTTTGATAAAAGGAGCAGGAGGTTTAATCCAACGAATAGTCTTAGAAACATTCCCATTACTAGTATTAGGGAATCCTAAGTTATGGAGTAACTTGTACAGCTTCCTATTAAGCTTTCCCTTAGAAGTTAAAAAAACCAAACCTTTGAAAAGATATCCAAAGATTAATTTAACAGTAGAAACAACATTAGGTCTCTTGCCATAGAACCGAACATCATTTCTAGCAACCCAAATGAACCAAGTAATGATAGCAGGAATGGAATTAAACAAAAGATGTCCAAACTTCTTCCAATCGTTAAACAAATCCATAATAGTAGTATGCAGAAAATAATCAGTAGAAATCCTAAGAATGCTACAGCAACGAAGCCAAACCTCGCGAACAAAAGAATAGTGCAGAAAAATATGATTAATGGATTCACAATCATGCATACAAAGAGAACAACAAGAAGGGAGATGTAAGCCCTTAAGTTTAAGAATGTCATCAACAGGAAGCACATTATGCAAAACACGCCACGTAAAGAAAGAAGTAGAGGGCTTAAGCCATTTGTTCCATAACCATTTAAGATCAAAACCAGCTGTATAAACAAAAGAATCAGCAATGATTTTATCATCAGAAATACCTTGTTTACATTTGAGAGTCACCCTATCCTCTCTGTTGATATTAAGGGGAATGCTAGAGATAAAACTAGCCACATTATAAGGAACATACCACAAAAGTTTATACAAAATCCAACCATTATGGACCCAAAAATCATTCACCATCAGATTAACATGCTCCGGGCCTCCAAAACTATTAGCCGAAGCACCACTTCCCATCCAATCATCGTACCAAACAAATATATTACCTTTGCCCAGACCCCAAGTTAAAAAAGCTTAGTATTATGAGAAACAACCTACATATCTGTCCAAATAAAAGAATCAGTAGTCTTAGGTGAAATAATAAGGGGATGATCATTAGCACAATACTTAGAATGCATAAAAGAGACCCAAAAAGAATCATTCTTACGGAAATGGTACCAAAGTTTCATGAAATTAATAGAAATAGAGTCAGTTAAGCTTCTAAAGCCTAAACCCCAAGACTCAGGTGGCTTACAAAGCTTAGCCCAACTCTTCCAATGAATTTTCGAACCATAAGAACCTTCCCAAAGGAACTTATTAAAAAGAGACTCAATCTTCTTAATAATAAACCTAGGCATTTTCCTTAACTGAAGAGAATAAAGAGGCAGGGAAGTAAGAATAGATTTAAGAATAGTAATCCTGCCCCCAAACGAGAGAGAACGATTCTCCCACGACAAAATTGTATTCTTAATCTTATCATACAACCCAAGAAAATCCTTACCATGAGATCTACCTTTGTACAAGGTAAAACCTAAATAATTTAAAGGAAGCATGCCACGACTACAACCAGTAAAATCCGCAATCCAATATCTTTTTAAAACAAGAATCTTCTTAGCACAATAGAGAAAACATTTGGATTTATTAAAAGTTAAACCAGAAACACTTTGAAAATGCAATAACGTCTTCCAAACCTTCCTAATATAAGGCTTATTAGCATTAGTAAAGATAATCAAGTCATCAGAAAAATAAAGATGGATAATAGATAAATTCCCCTTATGAAAATAATTTAAAGAGGGGTTAGTCATATATAATCTATTCAAGCATCTTGAAAAGTAAACTAAAGCAATAATAAAAAGATAAGGAGATAAAGGATCTCCTTGCTTAAGACCCCTAAAAGCTTGAAAGAAACAATTCTTCTACCATTAATAATAACAAAGTAGAAATTACCACTGATGATACGATAAATGATTTGAAAAAAACTAGAGTTGAAACTCATAGCCTTCAAAATATCCATAAGAAACTCCCACTGAATATGATCAAAAGCCTTATGAATATTTAATTTAAAAAGAATAATCCCACCACGTCTGTGAAGATCAATATCCAGAAGAAGTTCCTGAACAATTAAGGCATTATCACAAATACTCATACCTTTTAAAAAGGCAGATTGATTAGTACAAGTAAATTTCTGAAGGAGTGGTTGCAGCCTATTAACCATAATTTTAGAGATGATTTTAGAAATAAGAGAATTGAGACTAATCAGCCTAAAACCATCCCAAGAAGAAACATCATGCTTTTTAGGGATTAAAACAATATTAGCAGCTTTAAAGAAAAGAGACAAATTATTTCCTTTAAAAAAATCTTGAATCAAACGGGTCACATCTTTAGCAATAACATCTCAACTATTTTTATAAAATTCCACAATAATACCGTCAGACTCAGCAGTCTTACCATTCTTCGTACTATCAATAGTATGTTTAATTTCCTCACAGCTCAGAAGAGAAGTAAGAACAGTATTATCAATATGAGAGCAATCATAATAGACAGAAGAATTAATAGGAGATAAATCAATGCCAATATTCTTAAAAGCATTAGAAAAATAATCAACACCATCATGACAAACATCCTCCTGATTCAAAAGAATCGAGCCATCAGCCTTAATAATCTTAGGAATCCAATTTATCATCCTTCTATTCTTAATGCAAGCGTGAAAGAATTTAGAGTTTCTATCTCCATCTAAAAACTGATATTTAGCAGCATGCTGAGCAAAAAACTGCTCTTCCATGGAAATAACAGCATTGAGATCATCATGCCCTTAAATAAGAGCAGAAAACTCAGTTCTATCATTAGCAAAATCAAGTTCAAGTTCAGAAACTTTAGCTTTCATAATTTCAATCTTTCTATGAAGGTTACCTACCACATTCCAATTCCAAGATTTAACGCCTTTAGCAAGATTCTTATGAAGCATCCAAAGATTAAAACCGGACGAAACATTAGGCATACTTTTCCAATTCTCTTTAAGGAATTGGTTGTACGAAGGGTGTTGAAGCCACATGTTATAAAACAGAAAACATACGGTTACATATTAGAATCCATGCAAACTTTAAGAAGAATGGGATTATGATCCGATGCCGTTACAGGCAAATTATAGACCTTATGCAAAGGAAAAAAATTAAATCACTCAATATTGGCAACAAACCAATCAAGTCTCTCAAAAACATTACCTCGATGCCAAGTGTAACGATTACCATTGTATTATAAATCATAAAGGGCAGCCTTGAATAACGCATAATTAAAATCCTCCATAAGGGCAAGAATTGGAGAGGCACCACCCTTCTTTCATCAAAAGAAGAAATTATATTAAAATCACCTCCCATTAACCAAGCCTCATGTGAGGGGTTAATAGTCTCAAAAAAATGCCAAAGCTCAAGACGAGCATTCCTCGAACAGCCAGCATAAATGATAGCAAAAAAGAAAAAAACATTTTCATAATGAAATCTAACATGAAGAAACTGAGAATGGTTTATAAGAATGTCAATGTTCAACCAATCTTTCCAAAATAACCAAATTTTATTAGTAGTATTAGCAAAAAACTTGAAATTACCATATCTCTTCCTATAATGCTTATTATTCTCCATCTTAACCAAAGGCTCAAGGATACTAAAAAAATTAAGCTTATAAGTCCTTGTTAAATTTTTAAGACGCTCAAAAGCACAAGCTTTAGCTATGCCTCTCACATTCCAAATAATAGTATTAAAATTCATCATTAAAAACAATAAAAGAACCTAAATTAAAAAGAATCAGAAAGAGTGTGAGAAGAATCAGCCTTACCCAAATTAAGTGCTAAGTTAGCACAATGGTTCACATAATTAAGTTCACGGGAACCACACAATTTCCTTTTCTTGGATGATTTCAGAATCATCCAACCTTCATCCAATTCCAAGCTGCAAAGAAGAGGAGTTTCCTTCGAAGGATTATCAACATGTAAAACTAGTTGTTTACCTGAAATCAAAGCATCTTCAAGAAAAGGCTTCTTATTATTAATCAAATTAGAGACCACCATATTAGGATTAACATATAAGATATGAGAAGTATTAATAGGTTCCCATAAAACCATCTGTCTGTCAGAATAAGGTTTATGACCAAGCCCCATATTAGGAATATCAGAGGTAATAAGGACCTCTTGAACAGAGTCCAGATGCATAAGAGCATCAGAATTTTGAATTTGCTTGGAAGAATCAGAAAGGGGAAGAATAGGATTAGAAGTAGCGAGAGGAACCTTAGGAAGATCAACAGTAATAAGTACCTTACTGTTAATAGGTTCTCCCATTCTATCTCTTTCAATACTTCCCTCCATCACACAATCAACAGTAGAATTAAAAACATTTTTAAGCGGAGCATTAGAAATAGAGCCAACTTTGCCGTTTATCAATATTTCAAGGTAAATCTATATTGCATTGTATAGATACATCCCGATTCTCAGGACGGGAATGAAAACAAGTAGAAAAATTATGCTAAAAAATTTTGCACTTAGAACAGTATTGAGGAATAAATTCCGCAACAATACTTTTAGAATATCCCTCATAAGCATCTTCAAGTCATATAGAATCAGGAAGGCTATGAGTTGTAATAAAATATATTTGACATCTTAAAATAAATTAACTTAGTTTTCATATACTTGAAATAACTTTTAAGATTTTTTTTTTATTTTGAGTATTTTCAGATAAAATTTGCTTCTTTTAAAAAAATTAAACAATAGGTGGAAAATACAGTATGTATGTATGTATGCATGTGTGTGTGTGTGTATATATATATATATATATATATATATATATATATATATATATATATATATATATATATATATATATATATATATATATATATATATATATATATGGCAACAAAAAAGTTTGGTCTCAACCCGACATTCAAAGATTACATTTCAAAATTTTAAAAATAACACCAGAAAACATCATCAAATGACAACACAATAACAATTGAAAATACCAGTATAACGCCGTGATAATACCAAAACAACACTACATCCCCACTTCAATAAGAATATAACGTTACACATCAAACAATACAATAAAAACACTACAATCAGACCAGAATAACATCATATAAACACCATCGCTACACTGCAACAACAGAGCAAAAGAAAAATCAGAAAGTTCACGACATCACTAATAATAATACAACATAATAACACAAGCATAACACCCTAATAACCTAAACCCTAAACACCATGACATCACATTAACGTTAGTTCATCAATGCAGTGAATCACAGACGATGTAAAGGTGGCAGTTACCACAACGTCAATGCTTGCCGCCGCCACTTGTCCGGCCCCCACCCGACCAACAACGCCTCCCCCTGCTCTCCCCCCGCCGCCCCCGCAAAGTCACGACCAAACTTCTTATGACTCCTCTTGGAAGAGAAGTGGTCGTCATTAAAAGTAAATCAAAGCACCTTGGAACGTGTGGGTTGAGGGATATGGGCACGTCTCTCTGGACACGTGCCTGCGATACAGCTAGGCACTGAGAGGATGCAGACTCCGAAAGTGCGTCAGTGATGGTTTTTGCGACGTCATCGCCGGTGGAGATTTCTAGCACATGGTTTTGGAGAGCGGGACACTTAGGCTTGTTTTTCAACCCAGAAAATCGACACTGCATACCCTTCTCCACAGCGATGTTCGAATTATGATGATAAATACTTTTCTTGGCTTTTGAGGTGAGCGGATGTCGAAACTTTGTCTTCTTATGCATAAATTTCTCTTGAGTATGTGGAAGGATTGATGAAGCTAGATTTAAGTAGAAACATCATTAGACATCTTGATTTTGAATTCTAACACTAGCAAACTCAGGCATGTCTCCTTCAAACTTAGGTGTTGCCCATCTAATTACGCTCAATTTTTATTATCTTAGTAGTGTAAGAATTATAATGACCCAATTCGATTAATTTGACCAATGGAAAAATGGACACTACACAAGCTGCCTATTTCTATTGCCCACTTCCATTGTCTACCACTCCTGTTTTTGAATCTTTATGTTTGGTACCACCGGTGACGAATGATTGTTGCCCACTTCCCACCCCCTACTCTTGTGAGTCTTTGCCTATCATCAATGTATATTACCACTACCAATGTCATCAACTACCATACCACCAAAAGAACTAGCATTTTGTATTGAATTTATTTTACTTCAAACTTCAATAAATAAATAAATAAATAAATAAATAAATAAATAAAAACAAAGCAAAAGGTTTCATAATCATAAGAAATTTTTTTAATATTTAGTATAATTCAGAGCTGTGCATTTTTTAATTATTAGTATGTCGAATTATAGGGCGTATATGATAAGTTATTATATAAGAAATATTTGTTTTTTTAAGAAAAAGAAAGATATGTTATAAGAAAAATAACTAGAAAGAGAAATAAATTTTAGTTAACGGCTTCTCTTTGGCATTAAAATTGCATGCCTCAATTAAAATCCAAATAAATTAAAACAATATTTTAAAGCAAACAAAAAGATTACATAATGAATCTATTTATCTACAACACAAATCAAATTTTACTTTCTTTTGAGATAAACTTAACGATTTTATTTAATTATCCTATGCTGAATTATAAACTTAGCAACAGAGATTTAAAAAAGCAGTAGAAATATTGTAAACATAAAATCTTTAGAAATCCTCGCAGGCGGAGACAGTCACAGAAGAGCAGGGTAAATCTTACCGACGAGAGAATCCACATGTCGTAGATAGTGGCAGAGCGGAGAATTTCAAGGGAGGAATGCTGGATAACTATAATTATCTGGGTTTCTCTTTTAAAAAGTAAAATTAGAGATAATTTTTATGTTATATGACAGATTTGCGTGGCATAAATGTAAAAAAGTAAAGTTTAGGAGTGAGATATGTAAAATTTTGAGAACTGTGTGGTATGAATGTAAATGCCCCTATTCGCATAAGCTAAAAATCAGGGCACATTGTGCCGTTTTGCAGCCAATGCAAAAGCTATCAGATTAATATAAAAGAATACAAATAATTACAACTTTGTCAAAGAACTCGTGAGGCTACCATTACTTGATTATTCTATCCGTTAATCGGCCCACATATATGTCTGAGACACCTCTGACAGGAGTCCCAAATTTGACGGATTAGATGGATTACATTATTTATCGATGAAATCATACCATTGCTCTATCTAATATTAGATCATTATTTCCTTACTTTTGGTAAACTTGAGGGGAGAGCCTAAAGCCACTCCTGTAGCAATTGACTATTTCTTAAAAACAATGATAAACTAATCATCCGACTACAGCATAAATTGCATTCACAACAATTTAATTGTTAACATGTGTTTTTGTTGCGTGAACAATAATGATATTATTTTCTTAATTCAAGAAAATGTATTAGCCGCAATGAGTCTTTTGAAGTTAATTATGTGCATGATCAAATCATAAGCTTTAGAGAAAACTCGATACATTTGAAAATTGGAATCATAATGTTTGAGTGCAAAAAGTACTACTTCTGTGGGTAAAACATGTATCGTTAATTAGTTGGGAAGCAGAATAAATACAAAGTAATCTTCTACTGAAAGAAGTGGTCTTATTTGTTTCATATATATAGAAGATGGAACCAATGATTACAGTAATTATCATTCGTCGAAAGAAGATACATGTTATGTTCATGCTTTACAAACTTTTTTCCTGTTAATCCATATAAAATATATAGGAGTAGCTTTCTTCTTTATAGAAATTTTTTGCAAAGACTTTTTATTGAGCATTTCACATATTTCTGCTTTTTCAGAATTCAGAAATGCGGAAGCTAAGCTCATTACATTGATGCCATTGATTGTCATTGGTTTCCAATAAAAATATAAAATAGCAATGCAATTTTAAATCAACACATTATGCTGTTTTTTTCCTTAATTCATTTTAAACTATAAATAAATAAAACAATAAATTTTCATATATAACAAACTCTCTCTCTCTCTCTCTCTCTCTCTCTCTCTCTCTCTCTCTCTCTAAAATAATTTTATATGATTACGAAAATACAATCCATACTATTAGAAAAATAGGAATTAATGATCCATTATTCGAAATCATAACAGTAAAAAATAAAAAAAACTTTTATGAAATCTAGCGTAGCGCTTGATCTAACGACATTTACGGATTTTATTTATAAAATTAAAGGTCGATGTCGCAATTTAAAAACAGGAAAACAAAACACAAATCACAGCAGAATCATACAATAAAACCACTATTTCATCTTTTTTTTCTTAACAGAAAAAAGAATGGAATAAAGGGCATGCAAACTGAATATTTCATCTAACAATCTAATATAGCGGAGAAAAGGCATCAAAAGATCCAAACGCATTGAATGTCAAATGGCCGCCACAATAGTGATGGCCGCTCCCAAATGCATAGTCAATTATCGTCGAGTCGTCAGAATGTTGATCAAACATCTCTGACACACCCACCATTGAGGTCCATCTTCTTCCATACTCCAACATCTCCTTCTGTCGAAGCACTACCAATCGCCATCGGCATCGTAATACATTGCTCGAATTCTTTTAAAATGTGCTCAAGCTGATTTTTATCTACTTCCTTCTCTCTGTTGCATCCTCCGAACACTGGCTCTTTATGTAGGCCAAGATCACGTTCTATTTCCGCCAAACATTTGTGCAACATACTATCTTCCTTTACAACGGGTAACATATGCTTCGGGTTAATATCTATTTTATCCATACGGTGGAAAGCCGGCAATGCGAAAGTGGCAGCTATCACAGTGACGATGCCCGCAGTCACCAATTGTCCGGCTACCACCCCACTAACAACCTGCCCATTTGGCCCCACCAAAGTCACGACCAAACTTCTTATGCCTCCTCCGGGAAGAAATGTGGCGGTCATTGAAAGCAGATCAAAGCTTCCTTGGAATGTGAGGGTTGAAGAATATGTTGACGCCTGCTTTAACACGGTGATAGCGATACGATCGGAGACTGACAGAACACGTACTCCCAAAGGGAGGCAACCACGAGAAAAGGCTGCGATGGATTCTACTACATCGCCACCGGCGGAGATTTTTAGCATGTGGGTTTGGAGTTTAGCGTACGGGGTGCTGGTGGTCGCTGGAGGCTTAGGCTTGTTCTTCAAGCCGGGCGGGCGGCCCCCTTACTCTTCACGGCGACGATGTTTGTGTTATGGCGGCGAAGCACTCATCTCGGCTTCGGTGGTGAGCGGCTTGTTCAAACAGGTTTCATTATGTAGAAAAAAAATGATGTGTGGCGGGGGCGGCGTTTATTTTTAGAAATAAAATTTGAGGATTTCTTGATTTTAAATGTAACGGTAACTATTTACGTCGTGAAAGCTGATCCACAAATGCTAATTTTGTGTTTTTTGAGATAGTTTGAATTGGCACTCTTATTTATTTATTTTTTAACGAAACAATAAAACAAGAATAAATATAATATACAAATTTATTTTTTAAAATGTTTTTTTTATGTCTTATCTCTTATGTTTATAATTCTGGCGTTTTGAGATTATTTTATTTTTAATTAATTAATTAATTTAATAATTATATTCTTAAATGTAAGTTAAATTATTTTAAAAATAAGAGGACGTTCATAATCAACTTTATTTTTTCTATGATATATATATATATATATATATATATATATATATATATATATATATATATATATATATATATATATATATATATATATATATATATATATATATATATATGTTAATAGTGACTCACAATTGACTAAAGGCAAAGGGGTATTCTTGTACTTTTGCCCATCCTTTAAGCCTCTTGTTTAGGCTCCTTCTATTTTAAATAGATGAGGGTGGGTGAGGCTTTGGCTAAGGGTGAATGTGAGAGGCAAGTAAGGAATTCTGTCCAAGAATTGAAGAGAGGAAGATTAGCTTGGGAGAAAGGTGAGGAGAAGCATCTTAAAGAGTCTTGGGAGCAAGAGTGAGGCCACAAAGATGAGGGCTCATCATAAAAGTTATGTACTTCTCTTGTATTTGTCTTAGTAACATTGATGATGGTTTCCCTCCCGTGGATGTAGATCCTTTTGGATCGAACCACATAAATTGCTTGTGTTCTTTGTGTTCTTTGTTTGCGTTCTTTAATTTTCTAGCCAAGTCGATCTTTCCCACAACAATTGGCGCCGTCTGTGGGAAAACCGTATTTCTTGCCTAGAAGATTGGGCAGCAAAGAATTCAGCAGGGTGTTCGGCTGGAATCAAGAAGAAGGAGAGGAGTTCTACGACGGGATGAGTTCGGTTTCTTGGAAGTTACGCGGATCGAGTTCGGCGATTCCGGCCTACGGGCACTTCTTCTCTACTGCGGGAGTATCAAGATTGCGGTCCAGGAGGAGTTCTACACCTCTAGGATTCGGGTGCCCGAGTGCTATTCGGGTATTCTGCTCGCAAGAAGGGGTTTCGGCTTCCGGGTTCTTGGAAGGTCGAAGAAGTATTCGGCAGTCTGCGGGGAGGAGTTCGGGATTCTTTAGCTCGCAATCGGCGAAGGTGTTCGGCGGGAGCGATCGAGGAGTTCGACAAACTTGCTTGTTGCCAAGATCGGCAATCCGGATTTACGGACAAAGATCGCGAGAATTCGAGTTGCCCAGGTTCTTGAACAGGAAGGAACTTGGCTAGCAGGTTCTTGATCTGGTCCAGGCTCTCTCGGCAGTCCTAGAAGAGGAGTTCGACTCTCCTTGAACTGTACAAGAGATCGCGACGGGGGGTGAGTCCCGCTTCGGAGGAAGTGAGGCGCGACCGGGACTGGAGGGGGAAGCGAAGGGGTCTCGGCGCGAAGCAGCTCACGGGGTTCCACGGCAAGCTGCGAAGAGCAGTTCACTTCGCGCGGAGAAGAGTTCGCAGCGACGAACAGGAGTCAGGAGGAGCATTCGCGGTTCATCGCGGGAGGCGGTTTTCTCACCGGGAAATTGCGGCAACGGGGAGTTCGATCACCTAAGAAGTTCGCAAGGAGAGGGTGGAGTTCGACGAATTTACTTGTGCCAAATTCGGCGGTCCTAAATTCCGGGCTACGAGGAAAAGCTCGGTAGCGAGGTCTTCGACACTCCATTTCTTCGATCTGTACGGGGGTATTCGTCCGCGGCGGCTTATTCGGCTCTGCATTGCCCCGATTACGGGAACCCGCGAGGATTCTTTGACCGGCCGTGTATCTAAGCTGCAGCGAGGAATTCGGCTCTCTATTTCTTCGGCTGTACAAGGAGTTCTACAGCAGTCAAAGTCTTTCGGGTTGATAATCAGTTGATTGGAAGATCTTGGTGTGAAGAGCTCTTCGGCGGGGACAATGGGTTCCGCCAAATTTGACATCGAGAAATTTACTGGAAAGAACGACTTCGGCTTGTGGAGAGTAAAGATGAGAGCTCTATTAGTTCAACAGGGTGTTGCAGAAGCCTTGCAAGGTTCGGCAGCATTGTCATCCGACTCGACCGAGAAGAGAAGAACGTCGTTCCGGACGGGGCTCGCGATCTAATAATTCGAGTTTGGGCGACAAAGTGCGAGGAGGTGTCGAGGGAGACAAGCCGCTCGAAGCACTTTGGGCCGAACTCGAGGTACTTTATATGACTAAATCTCTGGCTAACAGACTTTTTCTGAAGTAGCGTTTATACTCATTCAAAATGCACGAAGACAAATCAGTTTCGGAGCAGATTGATGAGTTCAACAAGATCATAGATGATCTTGAAAACATCGATGTCAAGATGGACGACGAGGATAAGGCACTGCTGCTGTTAAACTCTATTCCTAAGAGCTATGAGCATTCCAGGGATGCGATGCTTTATGGAAGGGTACAGACTATTACTTTGGAAGAGGTTCAATCGCTGATCAGAGCCAAGGAACTTCAGAAAAAGCACGACATGAAAGAAGAAGCAAGTAGAGACGATCGACGGTTAGAGGAAGACCAGAAGCGAAAGGTTCCAAAATTGATCGAACGGATCTAAATCCGAAAAGAAGAGTAGAAGTCGGTCCTCTAAGAGATCTAACGAGTGTTACCATCTGCACAAAGAAGGTCACTTCGGGAGGAACTGTCCGGATATAAAGAAAAGCTTTCGGAGAAGCCTAAAGATTCCGGAGAAGCAAGTGTAGCCTCGGATGGGTATGATTCGGCGAAGCTGCGGTGATATCAGAATCGGAATCCGGCAAGGAGTGGATCCTCGATTCCGGGTGCTCCTTTCACATGTGCCCTCACAAAGGCTGGTTCGACTCACTGCAGCTTGAAAATGGTGAGTTCGTTCTACTTGGAGATAATAAAGCTTGCGAGGTACTTGGCGGCGGAACGGTCGAATAAAGATGTTCGATGGAGCGAGCGGATACTTCGACACGTCGGTACGTTCTCGAGCTTAAAAGAAATCGATCTCCTTAGGTACTCTAGAGTCGAGTGGATACACGTTCGAGGCGAGAGAATGGGCTGCATCGAGGTAGTCGAAGGTTCACTCATTGTCATGAAAGGGGTCGAAAGAATGGGCTATACTCTCTAGTTGGAAGAAGCTGTCATCGGGAACTTCTCGAATGCGGTTCGATCGAGACCAGACGGGACCAGATTATGACATATGAGGCCGGGGCATGTAAGTGAAAGAGGCTTACAAGAGGCGTCGACGAGAATGCGGTATGCGGAGATCGAGTCGACGAATTAGGATTCGTGAACAGGTGTGTGCTGGGAAGGCTACCGGGGTGAAGTTCTCTACCGGAAATCATACATCGAAGAAGCCACTTGATTACGTACACGATGATTTATGGGGGCCGGCCGAACTCGGACTCATGGAGGAGGAAGATACTTGATGTCCATCATCGACGACTACACCGGGAAGGTATGGGTCTTCATCCTTAAAACTAAGGATGAAGCTTTTCGACGGTTCGAGGCCGGTTAACTCTCGCGAGAAAACAAGATGGGAGCAAGGCGAAGCACTTGAGAGCGATAATGGTTTAGAGTGCTGTTCGGAACGGTTCGAGGAGCTATGCGGGAAGAATGGCATTACGAGGCACAAAACGAGTTCGAACACTCCTCGACGGAATGGCCTAGGCGAGAGGATGAACGGGACTCTCCTAGAGAGAGTGAGGTGTATGTTGCTTGAATGCGGGTCACTCGAAAGTTTACGGGGTGAAGGCGTGTCGACCGCCTGCCACCTTATCAACGGATGTCCATCGACAGCTATAGATATGAAGACTCCTTTGGAGATGTGGTACGGGAAACCAGGTAACTACGATAACTTGAAAGTTTTTGGATGTATTGCTTATGCTCATGTTAGACGGGATAAGGCTGGAAGCGAGAGCTTTGAAGTGCATTTTCATTGGATATCCACTGGAACCAAGGGTTACAAACTTTGGTGTCTAGATCGACAAAAATGCATCATCATCGGAGACGTGACATTCGATGAATCCAAAATGACAAATCCACGAAAGCTAAGTTACCAAAAACGAGTCGCCGTAAGGAGGGTTCTTCTATTGAGGTGGAGGCTGCAACAACTACTGAGCTTTGGTCGATCGAAGGAGCGTCGTGAACAACCGGGATGAAGTGGCGAGAAGACCGACGAGGACAAAACCGGAAAACGGATCCGGATGATTACGGGCTGACGAGACGGACGAAGAAGAACTATCGGACCGCCGGAGAGATACGATCGTGCGGATATGATCTTCTACGCCTTGAGTGTTCTTTGAAGCGATAGAAGAAGGCCGAGCCAAACAGTATAAGAAAGCCTTAAAGAGCAAGGAAAGAAACGGATGGGTTGATGCCATGAATGAGGAAATGGCTTCTCGATGAAGAACAAGACTTGGTAACTTGTGGATCGACCGACGAACAAACGTGTAGTTGGTTGCAAGTGGACCTTCAAGAAAAAGGAAGGCACACCAGGTATTGAAAAGATCAGATACAAAGCCAGACTCGTTGCAAAGGGATTCACTCAGGTAGAAGGAATCGACTTCAACGAAATTTTCTCTCCCGTGGTAAAGCATTGTTCCATCAGGATGGTTTTAGCACTAGCGGTTCAATTCAATCTGGAATTAGAGCAACTAGATGTTAAAACTGCATTCCTGCATGGAGAGCTTGAAGAAACTATCTACATGGATCAGCCAGATGGGTACAGCACACCTGAGACAGACGACAAAGTTTACTGCTGAAGAAAGCTTTGTATGGACTGAAACAAAGCCCCAGACAATGGTATAAACGATTTGACGAGTTCATGATAAAGATCGGCTTTGTCAGAAGCAGCTACGACAGTTGCGTATACATGAAGTGACAAGACAGTGAAATAAGTACGTACTTGCTCTTATATGTAGATGACATGTTAGTAGCCAACAGAAGCAGGGAGGAAGTCCAGAAAATCAAAGGTATGCTCAATTCTGAATTTGATATGAAGGACCTAGGACTCTGCTACAAAGATCCTAGGGATGGAGATTAAGAGAGACGAGAAAAGGGCGGCTTATTCTTATCTCGAAGTCTTATATTCGAAAGTTCGACGAGGTTCAATATGCACGAAGTCTAGCGAGGTCGCAACACCGATTGGTCGGCACTTCGAATTATCAAATTCTCGAGCACACGAGGCTGAAGCGAGAGAAAGAATACATGGAGGGTGTCCCCTACGCCGGTGGGGTTGGTAGCATCATGTATGGCATGGTTTGCGACGGCACGGATCTAGCTACGCGCGTCGGTGTTGTTAGCGAGGTTCATGGCGAATCCGGGCGGACTCAGCTGGGAAGCACTAAAATGGATCCGCGAGATACTTAAGAAGCACTGCCGATTTGGGGCTACTCTTTAAAAGACGAGGAAGACAAAGAAGATAAGTTAGTTGGTTACGTGGATTCGATTATCTTGGAAGCATCAACACCGGAAATCACCGACCGGTTTCATTTTCATTGTCTTCGATGCTCGCTATCGGTTGGAAGTCTCAATATTCAATCCGTCGTAGCTCTCTCAACTACGAAGGCGAGTACATTGCAGTAGCGAAGCAATCAAGGAAGCCATGTGGTTAAAAGGCATGGTCGAAGAGCTTGGGATACCTCGAAAGGTGGTAAGCGTGTTCTGCGACAATCGAAGCACTATTCATCTCACCGGGAATCGGGTCTTCCATGAAAGGTCCAAGCACATTGATGTGAAGCTTCATTTTGTGAGGGATGTCGTCGCCGAAGGCTCGATAGTAGTAGAGAAGATACCTGCGAGGAGAATCCTGTCGACATGCTCACCGAGGTGCTACCTATAGCTAAGTTCGAACATTGTTTGGACTTAGTGAACTTACCACGGTCGAGGGTCCCTCGGGGGCCGGGTGGAGGGAATCATCTTTTCGGAGCTTCGAAATTGAGAGTCAAGGTGGAGAATTGTTAATAGTGACTCACAATTGACTAAAGGCAAAGGGGTATTCTTGTACTTTTGCCCATTCTTTAAGCCTCTTGTTTAGGCTCATTCTATTTTTAATATATGAGGGTGGGTGAGGCTTTGGCTAAGGGTGAATGTGAGAGGCAAGTAAGGAATTCTGTCCAAGAATTGAAGAGAGGAAGATTAGCTTGGGAGGAAGGTGAGGAGAACATCTTGAAGGGTCTTGGGAGCGAAGTGAGGCCGCGAAGATGAGGGCTCATCGTAAAGCTATGTACTCTCTTGTATTTGTCTTAGTAACATTGATGATGGTTTCCCTCCCGTGGATGTAGATCCTTTTGGATCGAACCACGTAAATTGTTTGTGTTCTTTGTTTGCGTTCTTTAATTTTCTAGCCAAGTCAATCTTTCCCACAACAATATATATATGTAGTAAAATATATTTGACATCTTAAAATAAATCAACTTATTTTTCATATACTTGAAATAACTCTTAAGTTTTTTTTTTTATTATTTTGAGTATTTTTCAGAATAAATTCATTTCTTATAAAAAAGTTAAACAATACGTGAAAAATACAATAAATATTTATATTTTTAAAGTAAGAAAAAGTTTAGTCTCAAATCGACTTAAAAATTATTTTTCAAAATTAAAAAAATAAAATTGTGTTTTTTAATACATCAAACTATTTTATTTTTAAAAAAACTCAAAATTAAAGAAACAATGATCTACAATTTTAAATATAAAGCTCCAATCTAGTAGTACCTAGTGACAATGAGAAAGTTAATTCTTAATTGAAAATTTTATACTTTTTTTAAAATTTTCTATGTAATGGGAATTGATGTTATTGTTGAAATTTTATATTTTTTTAAAATTTTCTTTTGACAAGGCAATCGACCAATAGATGGCTAATCGAAGGGGCTGGTGGTCGGGCAATGGGTGAGGTGGCCAACCAAAGAGTGATCAATTCTAAATCTTCCATTTTAAGATTAGGTCGGCCATAGCAGCCAACCAAAGGTGGCCGTTTTGGTGTTTTTTCGTATGACCCGCCAAAGTGTTCGGTCAAGCAAGTCTGTAGTTGTTGGTGTGTATCCGGTGATGATGATTCTTTCTGCTCAGCGAGAACATATTTTTGGGTTATACACTATTTAGTTTTATTTATAAACAGATAATAAAATGAGAAATCTACTAAACTAAGACTTTCTTTTTACAATCAAATTATATATATATATTAATGGTCTTTTAAGATTTTTTTTCCTTTTGTTTTAATTGTTTTAACGTACTTTTTATATATATTAATCAATTTATTTCAAAATGTTCAGAACAGATTATAGGTTATTAATTGGAATCAATTTTAGTTTTTTTCTCTTTTATGTAATTTTTTATTTTTAAAATATTTTAATTTGAATAAATAATTTTGAAATGTTAAAAATAAATTAATTTATTTTTTAAAAATCCTATAAATAATTTTTTTGGCTTATTCTTAAAAATAAAATGAATTATTTTCATAAATTTAAAAAAAATATATATGTGAAAGAATACAGTGAAAATTTATTTGTTTTTTAAATAAAAAGATAAAAATAGACGGAAACAGACCTTGATAATTTATTTGGAATATTTGTAAAAGTAAATGAATGTATTTTAATATTTAAGAATTTTATTTTCAAATCTAAATGCAAAGAAATAAAAATAAAAACCTAAAACTAAAAGGAAAAAGATTTTAGATACTTCCAAATTAATTAAAGCCCTTATACATATCTTTTGTGTTGGTTTTATTTTTTATTTTTTATTTTTTGTACCTTAGAAAGTAAAGATTGGATTTTGAGTTGTAAATATAAAGTTTACATATGAAATTTTTTTACATACTTTAAAATGTTTTTTGTGTTTAATGAGTTTTAGTTGTTTCATTATTATTATTATTATTATTATTATATATCAATTTTCTATTTATTAAATAATAATAAAATTATTATAGGTTACTATTTTGATTTTTCTTTTGCTTCTATACTCTTCAGTTTTGTCATAATTCAAAGATGACAGATGCTTGTGAAGGGAGGTAGAGATTAAAAGGGGATGTGAAATTTTTAAGACCTTATGTAAAAATAAATAAAAAATACTCCATATTTGAAGTTTGTCACATGCCAACGTTAAGAACGTATAGAATTAGCTCAAAATAGATATTTAAAAAAAAAAATATTTGAGGGAGTGTCATGTTTTTGAGAGATTTGAAAGGACTGAGATGTTTTTGTCGTTAATATATGTAGGTGTTATATTTGTAATTTTATATTTGAGGGAGTGCCTTGTTTCAACTAGTTTTCATTGCATGTTTAGTGCAACATCATATAAAAAACTTATGTAATATATAAAAGTTTTATTTTGCAAAATTAATATTTCTAATTCCAAATATTTCTGTGTTGAAATATATGACTCGTCCTATTTATGAAAAAGTGAGATATATTTTGTTAGTTTTTATCAATATATTCAAGTTAGATTGAAGGTGAGAAAATAAATCCTTCAATCATAATAATAAATCTACAGTCAAGATTGTTGGTGTTGTTCCTATTACTTTGTGTGCTTCTGTTAAAGTTTCTAGAGCTGTTGAAACTTCCTTTGCGTTTGTAGGATGGAAAAGCAAAGCAGATTGTTGTGGTAGATTCAGTAGCTAGGTTATATTCTTCACTATGTATCAAAGGTTATATTCTTCACTAGGATATATATGTTTCTTCCATGTCAAATTATGTAGTTGTTGAAGCAATTAAGGTATGTGTAATTGCATAAAAAGTACAAATTTTTATGTTAAAAAATGAGAACAAATATTCATACATGGAAAACATTGTTACATGTATATTTTTTTTGAAATGAACATTATATTAAAAAAAGAATCTTGCCAATATACTCTATCCATCAAATTAATTAAAATATGTCAAATTGCTTGGCAAAAGAATCGCCCCCAATAAGAGTGTCTATTTAAAATTTAGTACTCAACAAAAATTTAAATTTGCTGCACAACTAAATATCTAAAATTTGCCATAACAATGATTAAAAGTGTGGCTTTTCAGATACGCATCACCCCAATCTTATGTACTAACATATCAAACACCCAAACTTTAATTTTTTAAAATACAAATCATCTTATTCTCATTTTTTCAGCATAAATTAGGTCATCTGTAGGTAAAAAATAAAGTCTAGATGATTAATACCAATACATAGGATTGAGATGATAGGTATGTAAATCTCCCTTTAATTTTTTTTTTAATTCAAATAAAAGAGCAGCAGAACATAAATTAATACAGCGAATAATTGCTATTGAGCTTACCTACTTGCAGTATAATAATGGTGTAGAGGATGCATTCCCACATGAAAGAAAAATCAACGTGGCTGAACAAATTGAGCAGATCGCCCACCCCATAATTTACTCCCAATATCACTTTCCAGCGGTAAAACGGAAAATGAAAGAAGAAAAAACAGTGATGCGCTGGAAAATTAACAGTGGTAGATTAATAGATTATTGTTTTAACATTATACGAGAAATTAGTGCACTCTCACGTAAAAAAAACCCAACTAATAATGACATTAGAAGTATTTACCTAAAAAACTCATAAAGAAAAAGACCACGTGGCCTGACCGAGTTGTAAAGATTCACTATTGGTTGATGATTATACAGATCTTTTATCCCATAGATGGAAAGTGGGACTATACTTTTCAAATTATAACGTCAACTGATGGTGTTCGATCAGTGATGATTGACGATGATTGGTGGTATTCGACGACGGTGAATAGTGGTCGACGACGATCGGAGGGTGTTGGCGACGGTCGACGGTGGTCGGCGGAGGGCTACGACTGCCAGTGGTGGTTGATGGATGTTGGCGACGGTCGACGATAATCGTCGGTGGTGATCGAAGGAGGTCGGCGGTTGGCGTTGGTTGACGGAGGTCAGCGTGCGACGGCAGGGATGATACTGTGCTTTAACTCCTTCTCAAAGTCTCAAGTTTTCTCTCTCAAGGTTTAAGCTTCCCCCTCATGAGAGTAGTAGAGCTCTATTTATTGTGTTTCGGGTGCAATTAAACCACTTTTATCAGACGGTCCGGAGCTTCCCTCAATCAGACGTCATTCGATGGACATTTGAGTGCCTTGACGATGTCGGATTGGAGCAATCTTGGGCTCTTTGGTTCGCCTTATTGAAATACTCGATTTATTTATAGAATTGCTAGCTTTAACGTCTGTTTGACCTTACAAATATATTCCGAAATATTCCTATGTTGGTTTAATGACTTAATATAGATTTGATTTTACTTGAATTGGACTATTATTTTATCATTGGATCCGTCTCATTGAACAGATCACTTTGAATATAAATTTATTAAAATCAAAATTTTGGATAACTCTAAACTGAAGTTTCAACATTTTTTAATGAAAATTTATTGACAGCGTATCAATCAATGTCTACCAATCAAATCCGATAATAAAAAATATAGAGAGAGATTATTTAATGGAAATAAGACAACAAGTAAGACAAAATGTTCAGAATAAAAAACTATTTAATTAAATTTAAATAAAAATATATTTCAATTTTGATTAACCCAAACTTTAAACATTCGCTGCCCAGCAGCCTTTTTAAAGTCAACTCAGCAACACAACACTCTCCACTCTTCCTCCAAAAATGTCTCTCCTCTCATCCATCTTCGTCCTCCTCTCCGTCTCCATACTCCTGAAAGCCCTACACGCTCTCCTCTGGCTTCCGCAACAGATCCAGCTTCACTTCAGGCGCCAGGGAATCGCTGGTCCTAATCGCCGCCTTCTGTCCGGTGGGAACGCCGGCGACATCCGTCGGATGTTCGCGGCTGCTCAGTCATCTCCGAAGCAAGGCCTCAGCCACGACTTGGCCGGCCGTGCGGCGCCTCACTACGCCCAGTGGTCAGCGCTGTACGGCCGCTCATTCCTCTACTGGTTTGGCACTCAGCCGCGTCTAGCCATCGGCGATCCGAAGGTCGTCAGGGCTGCGCTGACCGATACGAGCGGCGCGATCGATAAGCCGGCGCTTTTCACTGGGGGCAGGGAACTATTCGGCGAGGGATTGGTTGGGCTCACGGGGGAGAAGTGGGCGACGCATCGCAGAATAGTTGGACCTGCTTTCAGCTTGGAGAGAGTAAAGGTTTGATCTTTTTAACTTGACAAGATAGGTGGAATTTCTTGCTTGCAGTCTAGAGCAAATTATGATAAATTCGAACCTAACACTAATGTGAACATTTGGAAATCGTGATATTTGACTCTTTTTTTTATTTTTATTTGGGGATATTGACATAAATACCACACAATTATTATGTATTTACATATCTGACACTTAATATTTCATATTTACATATATAGCTATAAACTTTAGTTTCCCTTTTTCCTTTGGCTGTTAACAAAAATATCACATAATTATAATTATTTACAAATCTAACAGCTAACGTTTCTTCTATATAAGGACCAGCTCATTTCTAACTGTTATAACAAAACCAACCTATTGTATTTGTGCCGGTTTGCGCTCCCATGGTGGAACCTTTGGCAGCATAGAGTTTAGAAATGTTTGGTTTGATGTATTATTGTGAAAAAAATGACGGCGATAAAGCAAAAGAAACGGATCGAGAAGAATTCACAAATAAAAAAAATACAGATTTACATAGTTCGACAAATTACCTACATCCATGGAGTTACAGAAAATTTTATTTCTTCGAGGAATACACACGTCGATCACCTCGAAGATTGCAAGAAAACTCTCCCTCTCTCCTCTCTCCTCTCTCCTCTCTCCTCTCTCCTCTCATCGACCTCCTCTCTCCTCTCTCCTCTCTCCTCTCTCCTCTCATCGACCTCCTCTCTCTCCTCTACTCGTGAACCACCGAAGAAGAACGAACCACAGAGAAGAGGGAAGTTCTCACCGCAAGCAAATCGCAGAAGAGACAGATGGAAAACTTGGAACCTTGCAATTCAATTTTTCTTTCGTCGTGAGCCAACACCTTATATAGACTTGCGAAGGGAGAGAAGCCACTATTCAATCCAATTTAATGGTGGCATGCATGCATTTACTGGTGGCATGCAAGCATTTACTGGTGGCATGCAAGCATTTAATTTCTACAAGTGGATCTGGGCTCCACTAAACCTAACAATTCTTCGACTTAGAGAGACATGTCACTTGTCGCATCTCTACCTGGTTGCGACTGTTTTTTTCTCAAATGTGATATCCTTCACATCTGCAACTTACATCTCTGCCTTCATACTAGAAGTCAAACTGAAGTCGAGCATAACTTCAGTTTCTCAATTGTAACACCCTTAGTTAACATATCAGCAGAGTTCTTGCTTCCACAAATTTCTCAAATAACAACAGTCCATCATCTAGCAATGATCGAATGAAGTGATATTTGATCTGAATGTGCTTGGTCCTGGATTGAAATGCTAGATTCCTTGTAAGAAATATGACACTCTGACTATCACTGTAGAGACTGCCCTTTCTAACATCATTACCCAATTCTTCCAAGAAATTCTGCAGTCATATCATCTTATTTGCAGCCTCTGACACTGCGATATACTCGACTACGTAGTGCATGTAAAGCTGTCTTACGTGATTTGAGCACCATGACATCGCAATATCCACAGAGGATAAACATAACCTATAGTACTCTTCCTATCGTCGATGCTCATTAAATCTGCATCTATGAATGTGACATAGTAGCAAGAGCCTCCAAGAGATGCCACTTGGGAAGGTCCTTACACATCTGTGTGTACAAGTTCCAATTTTCCTGCCTTTGGAGCTCTGCCACTTTTCAGGAAATTGACGTTCTGCTTCCTCATAATGCTAACTCTCACACTGTCGAGATCAACGAACTTCGGTTTGGGTAGCTTACCTCCGGATCGAAGTTCTTTCACGCATCTACGACTCATGTGTCAGCGCAATCTGCCGCATGTCTGTTGTGCTTTCTGCAACTGTAGTATCAACACTATTAATTAAACTAGTAGTCATATACAGTGTGTCAGTTTTCTTACCCCGAGCCATAACCAGTGCTTCTTTAGTGACCTTCCAAGTGCTATCTGAGAACACTATTGAATGCTCGCCTTCATCAAGCTGCCCAACGGAAATTAGATTCTTTAGCTCAGGAATGTGTTTGTCATTTTGTAAGATCCATTTGTTTTTGTTAGGGAGAGTAATTTTAACATCTCTCATCCCCACCACGTTCAAAACTTTTCCATCAGCCAGATACACCTTCCCAAAGTCACCTGCAACATAGTTTCGCATTAACTCCCGATGGGAAGATGTATGAAAAGAAGCCTATGAGTCTTGTATTCAGTCGTCAACAGAGCTGTGAAGCTATAACAATAGTGCATCCGCACTTCTTCGATTCTGACGTTAGATGCGATGTTCTCCAGTCTTCTTAGGAGTTATGCAGTTCTTCTTTAGGTGGCCAGTTTTGTCACTATTCCAGCAGATTACTTGTTGTACATGCTTTGACTTGCTCTTGCCTCTGTGTTTTGATTTTGATGTTCTTCTGTTTGAGTTCATGTCCTGTGATGTCCCTCTGGAATCAACATTCAGTGCTGAACTCGAACCTGAGGTCTCGCCAGAATCTTTCCTGCGCACTTCCTCAGCCAAAATCAAATCACGAATATCATCATATTTCAGCTTAGATTTACTCACAGAGTTCTTGCATTGTCATCCATGAGCTTCAAGTTATTTAGCAATCAAGCCAACACTATCAACGCACATATCTCATTGTTAAAATCAATTTCAAAAGATGACAATTGATTTGTGAATGTATTGAAATCATTCACATACTGAGCGACAAACATACCTTCCACCATCTTTAAGTTAGAATAATTTTTTCATTAAGTGCACCTTATTGTTCGCTGATGATTTTTCTTACATATATGATAAAGTTGTCATGAGATTCGCAGTTGTCATCTCCTTGATGATGTTGTGGCCAACGGATCTCGACAGGGTTAATCAAATAACCCCCAGAACCTGACGATCCAATAAATTTTAATCAGCCTCATCCATCTTCTCTGATAGCTTTCCTAGTAACGGAAGATGAAATTTCTTCTCATAGAGGTAGTCCTCTATCTGCATCCTCCGATGAACTGAAATCATCGTGCGTCGAACTTCTCGATCCACGAAACCTTCACTTAGTCTTCGGTCGTTGTTCTTCCTCGGATCCAAGCCGGGTCTCGATACCGATTGTTGTGAAAAAATAACAGCAATAAAACAAAAAATCAGATCGAGAAAAATTCGCAAATCAAAAGAACACAGTTTTACGTGGTTCGCCAAATTGACTACATCCACGGACTTGCCGATGATTTTATTTATTCGAGAAATACACCTGTCGATCATCTTAACGATTACAAGAAAACTCTCCCTCTCTTCTCTCTCCTCTCCTCGACCTCCTCTCTCCTCCTTTACCTGTGAGCCACCGAAGAAGAACGAACCGCAAGGAAGAGGGAAGTCCTCACCGCAAGCAAATCACAGAAGAGACGGATGGAGAACTTGGAAGCTTGCAATTCAATTTTTCTTCTCCTTGAGCCAACGCCTTGTATAAATTGCGGATGAGAGAGATGCCACTATTTAATCCAATTTAATGGTGGCGTGCAAACATTTAATGGTGGCCTGCAAGCATTAAGTGGTGACATGCAAGAATTTAATGGTGATGTGCAAGCATTTAATTTCTACAAGTGGACCCGGACTCCACTAAACCTAACATGTATAACTTCTAAAAAAATCAAAATGTTTTCTTTATATTTCTTGAAGTCTTCAGGCAGAAGATTATTTCTATGTGGGGGATTATATACATATCACTTAATTCTTATGTATTTACATATATAATATCTAATTTTAAGTATTTACTTATCTATGAATAGATGTAATTTACCTTAAAATACTTGGTATTAGTGACATTTTAATATACTGTAATATACTGTTAAAGATTTGGATTTATATGAATAAGTATCAAACTTGAGTTGTTAGATATGCAAGTACACTCTTTCAATTTTTTTCTTTATGAGAATGGAGTTTAGAAGCATTTTAATATATTGTTAAAGAGGGGTAGGCTAAGAAGAAAGATCGGAAGCGGGGTTAGTTACCTCTTGGTTGGCCGCTCCAACTTTCATAGAGCTGTCAGTGAGGGGTGAAGCCAGTCGGCTTTCTCCTGTTACCACTACCGAAACTGAATATGAGCTTGAGCCAGACACCCAGAAAAAGGAGGTATGTCGTCCGAAGCAAAAAACATCAGTCGTCGGTCCGAGTATTCCCCCTTCTCCCCACCCCGAACAAAGCTTTGAGAACCGATTTGCTTTGATCAATCTGAGGAGGAGCTGGTACTTGGATTTCCCTGTGGCATTGGAGAGTTCTTAAATTCCATTGCTTCTCTTATTAACACTTGGATAATGGGATCTAGAATAATCTTTAGAGATGAATCTACATCGAATCAAGTGATGAAGGAAGATCTTAATGTCACTAATGAATTGACTTGTATGAGGACATGTAGAAAATTTTCTCAAAAGTTTGATTTCAGCAATAATTTTTTCTCTTCTCGCCTAACGTTTTGTGAATTGACTTAAAGCAATATCATGGAAACTATACAGGCCAACTAAGTTATCCATCGGGTTGCTCGAGCAAATACTTTTAGCTTCTTCAAAAAGTTATAAGTAGTTCAAATTCTCTCAAGCTCCAAGTCATCTTGAAGGGAGATTACTATTTTTTCAATGATTCGTGATCCTTACTTGATGAATTGAAAAGGTTGTTTTCATAGTTATTAACTTCAAAGTCGGTGTTTTAATATATCATCTAATCTTAGGGTGTGTTTGGGGCAGCTGTAGTTTATTGAATAATCTGCTGATAAGCTGATTAAAAATAATCTGCTGAAAAGCTAGATGCAGTAGCTATTACAAATTTTTATTTTTTTAGAAAAGTCAGACCGCATACAGAAAGCTCCCACCACACCTAGGTAGATGCAATTTGAAAACACTGTTTTCAGCGTTTTGAAAACGCATAAGCTGTCAAAACGCGGTTTACCCAAACAGGCCAGGTGCGTTTTCAAAACACTACCGTACCAAATAAGCTGCCCCAAACAGATCCTTAGCTTGATCCATAGGATCAACTAACCTCTCACTACTCATCGAGCTAGTGGTGACATCAGCATACTTCTATCCTTCAATAGTGGATGGCTTCAAAAAGTTACAACTTATTCAACATCAAAACCTCTCAACTAACTATGCACAATGAAAGTATTATGAAGAAGGCTCCTATCATTTCAATACAAGATGATCCCGACAAAAAAAGGATCATAACTAATGTGTTTTGTGGGAGAGTTGTTCAAAGAATATCACTTTTAGAGAGCAACTTGCCAACGAGATCACCGTTCTTCTATTCTTGAGCTCCCTAATTTTTTTTTTTCTTCTCATATTGACAGCAAATTATAAAAATTTTAAAAACTGCATTTTTGCTGATATGCACGAAAGTGTTGTCAAATCCATGTAATCAGTTAAAAACAAATCCTTAGCTCATCAAGGTAGAATTTTTTTATTTTTCTTTATCTTTTGTGGAATTTCTTCAGGAGATAACATAATCATTGAACAAAATAAAAATACAAATATCATCTAGGCCAAATTCATCAACTATTATTGATCACAATGGATTGAGTTCAAGGCAAGTTGATCAATCAATTAGGATTTCTTCACAACAAAGAAGAATATCAGACTATCTAATGATTATGCCATGGATTTCAAGTTATTAATGTTATTTGAAATTTTCTTTTAGCATTGAACAAAGTTCTTACTCGGCATATGGTACTGAGATTACTTAAAGTCACAGACTATTGGGTTGGCTCATCGATTAAACTTGCCCAAGCTTCAAACCCATTCGCCCAACTAGTGAAGTAAAATAGCCAAAGATTCAATGCTACATTAGAGCTTGGAGTGAAGCCGTTCAATACTCCATCTGAACTCGCCACTTACTAAGTTAAGTTGGCAACAACTTCACTTCAACTTCACTTGAACTTACTCATTTTAAAATAGATAATTGTTAAGCCTTGTTATGTAATTTTACTTCAGTTATTCAAATGTAGCATTTCCTATAATGTCGTGCCTCAACTCTAACCTATAAAGTGGGAGTTTGAGGGTGAACCAAACACATAAAATTATTACTGACATTCTTGTATTTTATGTCAATCTAATTAATACATTTGGACCCTCCTACATCATTTTTTCAAATCTCAAAATGCTCGCTTTTTCTGATGAAAATAAAAACTAAAACAGAAGAAACAGTGCTCATAAAGCTATTCTGAATCTATAATGTTTATATATTTTTAGGACTCATCAGTCCAACACTGCTTCATACACCTGCCTTCTATAATTTCTTAATATTATCCATCAGAAATCAGAACTTATTCCTTTATCATCTAAAACCATTAATTTTTTTCTTAGTCTTGGATACCTGAAATTGCCGTAAGAGCTGCAAACATGCTAAACAAATGGGAGACGCAAGGCGGCGGGAATTCTGAGTTTGAAATTGATGTTCACAAGGAATGCCACAATTTTACAGCAGATGTAATTTCTTGTGTTGCATTTGGCAGCAACTATGAGGAGGGAAAGAGAATTTTCGAACTGCAAGAAGAACTGCTGCCTCTTGTTTCACTTGCTCTGAGAAGCGTGTACATCCCAGGTTTCAGGTGAGATTTTATAGCAATGCCTATATGACAGGGGCATTTACATACATACCATCCAGTTCCTATGAGTTTATATGTCTAACACTTAAACTTCACCTTTTACGTTTACATCACCCAAATCTTTCCCATCACATAAAAAATACCGCTATTTTAATTTGTAAAGGATGAAATACACATTTTCCTGCTTAGGTTGGGTGGTACGAATGTAAAAACTACAGTTTGCGAATTAGATATGTAAATACATAAGATTTGGGTGGTATGTACGTAAATCATCTATCCCCACCGCAGCTATTGTTTTCATTTTCCTTTTGTTACAGGTTTATACCAACAGCTATAAATCGTAAAAGGTGGCGATTGAACAAGGAAATTCAGGATTCATTGCAGAGATTGATTGAGAACAATGCAGAGAAATGTGAAGATTCTAAAAACTTACTTGGGCTGATGATTTCTGCTAACAAGAAGGAAGGCAAACATAAGATTGGAACTCAGGAGATCATTGATGAATGCAAAACGTTTTACTTCGCTGGGAAGGAGACGACAGCCAATGTGTTGACTTGGGCTATTCTTCTCTTAGCGGTTCATCAAGACTGGCAGATGAAGGCACGAGAAGAAGTGAGAAGCATTTTTAGTAGGGACAGCCATCCTGAAATAGAAGACTTGAATAGATTAAAACTTGTGAGTGCCTTTTATCTCATACTCTCTCTCTTCTTTTTTTTTTTCCTTTTTTTTTTTTTAAGTTCTATGCATGTGAAACTTGAGCTATATTGTTAACCACTGATAACAAACAGTTAAATTAGCTCGAACTGTTCACAAATTATTCGAACCGAATGAAATTGAAATGACCAATCCAAACTGAACCGAAATGTACTTTGGTTCAATCTGTTCAGTTTGGAGGAAACCGAAATTCAGCATTGGTTCGATTTCAAACCCAGAAAACTAAAAATAAAGTTTCTATTTCAAAATGTAAATTTTATTTTTTATCTTCTCTTCATCTCTGTAAAATTAAAAAAATTCAAACTAAACTAAAATAAATGTCATATGCTCATATTATTTTCTTTTCAAATGAATTTAATTTGCTAATTCTAATATTATTCTATTTTTCAGTTTCTTTTTTTGTTTAATGAATATTAAAACTGATCCGAAAATAAAAAATTGAATATTCAAATTTTCAAAACAAAAAACCGAACAACTATTTTTTAACCGACCCGAATCAACCAAATTAGCCTGCTATGGTTCAATGTTTTGGTTTTACCAAAGATTGCACACCCTTGAGGACTGATAGCTAAGCATTTAATTGAATTGAGTCCATTATGGAACTTAAGATACTGTGTTGTGTGTTAAACCTCAATAGTGTTTGCACTTTCTATATGTTTGATTTATGAACTACTTGGTTACATGGTGATTTGACTTGAAATTAAACGGAGCAATTTCATTGAGTTCTAAAAAGTTTATGCTATAAGGGAAATCTCAGTTAGCAACTATCTCAGAAATTCAATGCAATAATTATGGTCGTGTTTCTTTGGTTTTAGTTTTTACTTTCAGAGTTGCTTTATAACTAAACCTCATAGAAATGGTTTCCTTTTACATAGAGTTTGAAACTTAGAAGCTGTCCTACAATCTTTCATAATGGGGTTTTTTTTTGTCTTTATAGTTTGCTTGATCCCTCATGAAAGCGGTTGAATGTTTTGAGGAGAAAAAATAATTACTAAGAAAGTTGGACCTTCACAATACTTATTCTCTAATCCGTGGTAATGGAGATCTAGATCTCCTGCAAAACTATCTATTAGAATTTGACCAAAATTTTGTTAGGTTTGAATCAAAATGGAGCAGCATATGTGACAGCCAAAATTATAAAAAGTTCTCTTGGAGGATCTATGGTGGAGGCAGAGAGATTGGCTGACACTCTCGTGGAACGAATCATTATATTTTCTGCATCTAAATCTTTCTGCGATTTTCTTTGCTGGTTTTATTCATAGCCATAATTTCCAAACCCTTTCTTAATGGTAACTTCATGATTGTGCTAGTTTTTGAGTTTTATTAGTTTCTGACTTGCTTTATAATAATATTTCAAATCGTGCGACCTGCGAGGAAAAGTTCACTTCATTTATTTTCTTCTTTACTTCTCTATCATTTGGTTATTTCTTCTGTCGACTAAATCACAAGATTTGCATATTTGCTTTATATGTCGAAGTATTGGTAAAACAGAGTTAGAGAATCAAACCTTGCTTTCGGTTCTTCGTCAGTTGGATGCTCATCACCATGAAAGCAATCAAGTTTATTTCATCGGCAGAAATTTTTATAAACATCATGCATTCCCTAACTTGATTCATCTTCATTTTCCGACGCATTTCTTCACAACAGGTGAGCATGATATTGAAGGAAACCATGCGTCTCTACTCTCCCGCAGTTCTATTGAATAGAATGCCAACCAAGGACGTAAAGCTCGGCGGGATAGACGTCCCCGCCGGCACATTCTTATATTTCCCTCTAATTTCGATCCACCACGATCCCGAGCTTTGGGGTCCCGATGCGAACGAATTCAACCCTCTCCGATTCGCCAATGTCGACAAAGGCGACAATCCTGCAGCCTTTTTTCCCTTTGGATTGGGGCCGAGGATATGTGTCGGGCAAAACCTGGCACTCGTTGAGCTGAAGGTAGCTCTATCTATGATTCTCCATAGATTTGAGTTTGAAGTATCTCCCTCCTATGTTCATGCTCCCAGGCTGCTCATCACCCTTGAACCCCAGTATGGCGTTCAAGTTCTCCTCAGGAAAATATGAATAGGAATCTGAGCCTGCAAGTTCCTCAAGCTATCTTATATGGCCAACTTGTTATGCAATTTCCCCTACTCATGGGGAAAAAGTTGTGGACCAAAATTGTGTATGTAAGGAGGTTACAATAAAGTTATAGTGAGGTTATTGGGAGGGCACAGAAAAATTATTAGGAGATTATTTTCATTGTAACCCCTCAAATATATGAAAACAGAATCGCAGAAAGTTAATAGGAGGTTACAGTGAGTTTATTGAATAACCTCGCAATAACCTCGTTGTAATCTCCTTGCATACACAATTGTGTGTTACTCAACTTTTTCCCCTACTCATGGCAGCTCTCTATTTTTATATAGTAAAGCTTTGTTGAAATAACTGCGGAGATTGCTATTGTTTTTAGTTCTGGAACTTTTGTATATATGCCACTTAAGTCACATGTATTTACTTATCCAGCACATATATTTTAATTTTTAGGGAAATAATGTAATTGACCTTTTGATACATCTTTTCAAATATAAGAAAATATGTTTAACTTATAAAAATTAGAATTAAGATCTGAGATAAGTAAATACATAAAAGTTAGATTAAATTTCCGTAATTTTTATATTGATGACACCGTATCTATAAATGAAAAATGTATTTCACTTCTTAATTAAAAGTAAATATGGCTGTATCATTGCTGTGATATGAAAGATCTTACATAGTAAAGTTTCGGCTTTTATTAGATGAAAGGCAATTATTTTGCTGCGAATTTAACGAATCCATCCTGAGATAAGAAATAAATGTAAATGCCAATTTACATGTTCCATTTAAAGTCTAATGGTCTGTTTGGGGCAGCTGTGACTTATTGAATAATCTGCTGATAAGCTGATTAAAAATAATCTGCTGATAAGTTATGTGCGGTGGCTATTACAAAATTTTACTTTTTTGGAAAAGACAGACTGCAGTCAGAAAGCTGCCACCTAGATAGGTGCGGTGTGAAAAAGTTGTTTTCTGCGTTTTGAAGACGCATAAGCTGCCAAAACGCAGTTTACCCAAACAGATCAGGTGCATTTTCAAAATGCCACCGAACTAAATAAGCTGCCACAAACGGACCGTAAGTCACTATAAAAATTGCGTTATTATTATTATTTTTTAAATAATTTGACTGGATATGACATCTGTAGTTACATTTAAGAAAATTTTAGTCACACTTTTTCAGAAGCATTATTAATATTGGTATGTCTAAATATATTTGTAATTAAATATTATTATTTAGTTATATTTTTTATAATTGTTGGTGAAAGATTAGTGATTTATACTTTAAATGTGTGCTAAGAGAATACAGTAATGAGTAAGAAAATTATTTGTAGTCAAATTTAAAAAGTTAGAGATTAAATTGTCGTTTAGTGACATTAAAAAAGTTAATTGTATCTCTCATTTAACCCTGATTTTTTTTTTAGTTCCCATCACCTCATTTTTGTAAGTAGCGACGTAAGTAACATTAGAGTATCAAATATTTAATTTCTTTAATTAAACATATTTTTCTGTTGAATGCCCTTTCGCTTAGTAGAAATGATAATATTGAGACTGGTCTTCACCATATTTATTTTTTAATTGTCTTGGTCACTTGAAAATCTTTTCATCTCTGATGGTCATTAGAATGTTGACATGTGATGTGTTGAGTGACGTGTATTCCTTTTCTGATTGAGGCCCACGATTCTCTTGTAGTCCGAACTTTTTTATGTGATGTGAGATTTGATTGGTATCTCTGATGTTAATCTTTCACTTGTCCCCTAGTTGCTCAAATTGTTCGTTGTGTGCACTAATGGCCTCATCTGCAAAAAATTGAGCTTCGAGGTAAGAGTAAATTGTCTTTCACATTAGTGATGAGTAATCCGCCCTCTAAAAAGACTTCTCTCGGAATTTAACGGTCTTCAGAGACAACCTGCAAAAGTATTCCTTAAGGGATTCCCCCTCATTCTGGAGGACACCCAATAAGTGGGATAAATTTTTGATAATTCTCTATGAATTGTTCTATGAAAAGACACCCCCCCACCCAGAGGGAGTAAAACCATGTGCAAGCTTGACCTTAGAGAGTTGCAGGGAACACTTGATAGAGAAGCACATCAGAGGCACACTGAATGTGCATGATGGTCTGATAATAGTCGATGTGCTCGTATGGGTCAATTACCCCTTCATAGACATCATCAATGTTTGGAAGTTTGAAGCTCGTCACAATAAGGTGATGGAGAATCGCGCCAGCCATAGGAAATGATTCCTGGAAGTTGTGGCGAGCAGGAAAGTGATCCATCTTATATAGAGGAAATTCTTCCCAAACCACTCGTCGTAGCTCATCTAAGATGATATCAGCAAAAATGATAGTAAGATGAGGCGGTGTCAGACGAGCTGCATTAAACGAATGAGTGGAACTTGTAATGTCAAGGAGATTGGCGTCACATCTCGGCAGAGGAATGGTTTCATTATTGGGAGAGAACCCAGTGAATGGGGTATTTTCTATTGGATGTTGAACCAGTGGTAAGTAAGTTCCATCTGAGTGCGTGGGCATCGACTGCCATTGTGTTGGGGCCCCTCCATTTGCATACTCAGTGTTCCAGCGAATGACTTAGACTTCTTCATTACCAAGGTAAGGAATTCCAGAGTGGGAGGATGCCGAGACCTGACGCTCTTGACTCGGTGACTGTCTTATGGAATGATGGGCGCTATAACGAGATGTTTTGTTGTTGCAAGTGTTGCACTTGGTGGCTATGCAACAAGTCTTGCAAGTATTTTAGTGGTGGGAATGCTCTATTTCCCACAGATGACATCAAACTGATATGTGCTAGAGAATTCACTTCGATAGAGTACTGGATTGTCATCTTAGTATTGCATGAGAATTTAGCACACACTCAGAAGAGAGAAAACAACCACTAATAAGATAAAAGTTTTACACGGAAAACCCAAAAAGGGAAAAAATCACAGGGCTTGACCCAGCTAAAGAGATTCATAATAAGTAGATATTCTAGAGATCTCTTATTCAACAGGCTGGAAATGGTTACAAAGTCTTTTAAGTTACAACGTGGATGTATGGATGAACATGTTACAAGAAACGGGCAACGATCGATAGAAAACAATGGCGATCGGCAAGTGGTCAACAGTTATCTTGGCGGTAGGCGTTGGTCGACGGCGGCAGGAGTGGTGCTGGACTTCAGCTTCTTCTCAAAGCTTCAAACTCTTCTTCAAGACTCCAGCTCCCTCTCATTCATGAGAGGGGTGGAGCTCTATTTATAGAGTTTTAGGTGCAATTAGTGCTAAAATATGAACAACTTTACTCGGTTGGTTCGAATAACTTCCTTTGATCATATCAAGCTTCATGGACATTTGACTGTCTTAATAAAGTCGAAATTGAGCGATATTTGGCTTGTTTAATTCATCTTGTTAAGACACTTGATTCGACTATAAGCTTATTGCATTCAACATTCATTTGACCTCCCAAGTGCCCAGAAAACTTCTAAATGCAGTTTAATGTCTTGATCAGGCATTGATTTGGTTTAGATTGGATCAATGTTGGTATCATTAGGTCTGTTTCATCAAAGCCGGTCAGTTTGACTATAAATTTGTTAAAATCAGAACTCCGGATGACAATTAATCGAAGTTTGAACTTTCCCGCTCAAGTCACCTCGAGATCCGTGTTATCCCTTGAGATTTTTGTCGGAGAATAAAGATTTTTTAGAGTTATATCAGAAACAACAACAATTTTATATGATTCAAAATTTGTATTGTTTCTATTTAAAAGTGGCAGAGTACATTGTGACAGTATCTAATTATTATGAAGATATTCATGTTTAGATAGGAAATCCATCCTTGTTAGGGGCTCATTTGATTAAAGTAGGAAAACCTATATATTTTTGTAGAGCAATGAGTTTAAATTATTTTTTTTATTATTGAATGTGATTAAAAATCAGCATGAATTTACTCTTTAAAACTTCTTTTGAAAGCATTTTTTTTTAAACTTAACAATCATTATTATTGAAAATAAAATATTTCTCATCTTTTAAAATATATTCATAAATCAAAAGTAACTAATTTAGCCCTAATTTGCACCAAAGTTGGTATGCATTGAACAAATTTTCTAGGCTGCAAACTAGCTAATGTACTATGGTGGTTTGATTTAGTAAAAACTAAACAGATTAACGCCTAAAATTTGTTTAGCTAAACTTGTAATACTTTAGTATCATAATTACATCAAAACATATGCCGAAAAGGAATATATATTTCAGTTAAAAAATTAATATTAATGGTTTTTTTTTTTGAAGTTTATATTTTTGGTATTAAAGAAACTATTTGACTCTCCTCTACTTTACAATTAGTTCCTATTTATAGAGCTTCAAAAAAGACCAAAGGTTGCTTCAAACATCTCTTTAAAATTCGATCATATTCAATGAATCTTCTAGAAAGTAACTGACGCACCTAGGAGTCAGATCAAATGTTCAATTACCCACCTTTTTGCTTCAAGGGTCATCACATTTGGCTTAAGAGCTGAATTTTATTTTTTGACTCATTAAAACTATTTCCAAACAACTTTATCAACTAAGTTTGAGCTAATCTGTAGATAATTCAACCAATTTAAATAATATTAATATAAAGCATACTTCAAAGCTCAAAATAATAAAAATAACCTATTAATACAAGCTATTTGTGCTTGATATGACTCATTACATTCCCAATATAAACCTTAAAAATTTGTAGAAATACTCGGATACATTTTCATAATTGCAAACTTGCTACTTCTTTATTAAGCTCGATCCATAACCAAGTTTTAATAAAACCAGACAGCTTTATAATGAGAAATTTACATATATACCACGTCATTCTTATGTATTTACAATTCTAATGCCTAAATTTTGATATTTACATTTATGATCTTGGATTGCAGTGAACGAAGATACCTATAAATGTCGAGCTTTAAAAATCTTGTTTTAATTTAGTTGAGGGGTATTTTCATACCACAATTACTTATATTTACATACTAAACACTTGAATCTTTGTATTTATGCCATATACGGATTTCTAAAGCACAAAAAAAATATTATTAATATTTAATTTATTTAAAATAAACACGTTTTCATTCACATACTTAGACATATGATTTAGAAGCTAAATTTATCCCCCCAAAAAATGCGAAATTTACAACTACTCTTATTTATTTGCACATTGCACACCCAAATTTTAATATTTACATACATAAATAGCACTTTGGTGTTTTAAACCTATGCATGAAAAGGTGTAATTCACTTATAAAAAGTAGTAATAGTGCCATTTTTTTATGTGATATTAACAAAAACGAGTGCTATGTGTGTAAATATGAAAGTTTAGGGGTGAGATGTGTAAATAAATATGAATTGTATGCTATGTAAGTAAATACCCCTAAACAAACATAAGGAATGTATTTAAATCCATCTTCATCCAAATATTGGAATAAACAAACAAACAGAAATAAACCCTATATAATGAGCAGCATTCAATTGCTGAAGAAATGGAGTAATCACATAAAACCCTATTCATAGATACATTTAAACCCGGCATGGAAAACCTCAAAATCCAGACCAAACTACTCACAAATTAAGGTTAAAACAAAAGAGCTATGAAGAAACTGTTTGTACCAGATCAGCCTGACAACCGGGTTGCTGGATGAGATTCAACAGCAGTAGTTTGATATCTGGGCGAGTTTGGACCTCCTTCACTTGCTTTCCTTTGCATTCCTGGCTGCTGCTGACCTTGTCTATGTTGCGCTCCCTTGAAAAGTTGCATATTGCAATTAATTAAAAGAAGGGTGCGGAAGGTGTCTTGTACAAGTACTCAGAAGTAAAAGACAGAAAAATTCGGGGGTACATGAGTTCCAAAATACTAAAGGTAATAGAAAAAGTTGATATGCTCTGAGCTCCATGGGCACATTGCTTCTAGAATTAGAGCCTTAATGATAAAAATCTTAAACATCTGGTATTGGATTAGTATGCATCTTTTGTATTGATTATAAACATGCTTCTAATAGGTATTCAAATGAGCTGCCTTGGTGCATGTTTTTTGCAAATTACATAATTGATGGGATATATGTATACAAATATGTGAAAAGTTAAAACAATGAAATAAAAAAATATCTAGAATATAATGGGATTATGATGATATAAGAAAAATATATTTGATATGCTAAATATGAAATTAATAAATTATAAATCATCCAACTCTATTTGGAGATGAACTAATACCAATGTGGGAGAGGTTTAGGAGTCTTGGAACCCTTATACAGAAGAATAAAGATAAGGATGTTGGATCTAACTTTTAAAGTTAAAGTTGACTATTAAAATAGACGAGTTTCTCGAGAGAATCATGTGATTAAAGAATATCATGGTTATTTGAAGTCAAATTTTAATAAAACTATAATTAGACCGACTGTGCTGTTGGATTCAAGTATTGGGTATAAAATTCACAAATAGCTTAGTTCAATATGACAAAAATGAGAATATTAACGTAGATGTGTAGTAAATTAAGGATAGATAGAAGAAAGATTATATTAGATGAATGGTGAGAGTATCTATAGAATTTAAGTGGTGAAAAAAAGGCTTATACATGTATAATGTCATGTAAAATGCACTTATAAAATAAATTAATAAAATGTGTCAAGGATTAAGAAGACAAAATTGGTAGATCAAAAGTATCATGGTTAGAGTCGCGAAAAAAGATTGTGCAAGGTAAGTTTAATGATCATGATTATCATGCAACACTCACAAGAACAAAAGGCGGATGAGGATTAATAAAAACAATCCAAAATTGATGATTATGACGTACTAATATAAAAATACAAGTTTTTAATATATATATATATATATATATATATATATATATATATATATATATATATATATCAAACTCGTTAAATCTTGACTAATTAATACTCTAGACTCTCCACATGTATGCGACATTTGGACCAAGTCCAAGAAATAAAATAAAATGAAGTTTTATTACCATAATAAAATAATTTATTATTTGCATAGTATACAAATAATATACTTGTAAATATAAGTCATACTCATATTTCATATCATGTATTACCTTATTCAATGAGAGTGACATGGGTTTACATGTTAATGGCAAAACCAGATAGGCATGACCAGGAAGATCACACATTTTTAGTGCCAAGTCCTTCAAAAGTTTTACTTATAAGTTTCCTAAAAGCACGCACTTGTCAAAACACATTAGATGTACCAATAAATTAATCACACTTTTAAATGAATTAAAAAAAAATTAATTCCATGAATCATCTCTCTATAATAGAATCATAACAAGTTTCTATTATTTCAATTCTCATTGCAAGCTTAGAGCACCGTTTAAACTTTTTTAACTAGTATCTATTCATTAGCAAAATTCCTCCCATTAAAAAGGTAAAATATGAGCTGTTACTTACTGCTGCTTTTTGATTAGTTAGCCTCCTAATTGATGGGGCTCGTGCAACTGAAGATGCGGCGGCAGCAGCAGCCACACGTATCCTGCAAATAAAAAACATTAAACTAACTGTGCCTTTCCTATTCACATTAATTACCATTTGTGATAAGTGGAGCTATATATATATATATATATATATATATATATATATATATATATTGCAATCACCTTTTGTGAACATCTACATATTCATCGGTTTCATCCACAATCTCCTCCTACACAAACAAATACATCCATGATCAACGTGGTAACAATAAATAACAAGCATTAAATATAGATTCTGCTCCAAGGAAACCATGCTAAACATAACGGAAGGATGCAACAAAAACCTGAAAATTCTGATTATTGACAATCCGAACATAATCAAACAATTTCCAACACTCATTTATGCAAGGCGAGGTCACAAAGGATATCGAACAAGTGCTAGCATACAAGCAAGAATAATACCAACTCAGTCAATTTGAATGTTCATGGCTTAATAAAGGCAATTGTAGATTCAATAATGGAAATGCAGCCTGGACTACCATCAAGGCTTCTTTAGAATCACTTTTGCTTTTATCAAAAAATATGTTTGCTAGTGCATTTTTTTCTTGTTTTGAGTTTTTTTTTTAGAAAAATTTTGATTGATTTTAAAAACACTCAAAACAACATACCAATTATTTTTTATTTCAAGTAAAATAAAACAAAACAAAAGATAAAAATTTAAAATGAAAATTAAAAGTGATCCCAAACAACTTATAACTATAAATAAACAGTAAAAGAAATGAGTTGCACGCACTTGAAGGAGTTCTTCAAACACATCCTCAAGAGTGATGATGCCGATCACCTCTCCATCTTCAATATCCTCTGGTGTACGAGCCGTTGTATCAGTTGACATGGGGTTATTACCATTAGCATGTTTCTCTCGAGCCTTATCTATGTCCACCACAAAACTGCTATCCTCTTTTGATAGTAAAGGTGTTGTCAAGTTAGATTCTTCAGAAGCTTCTTTATTTTCATCAGACTTGTTCTCTTCAGTGGGAGGAAGACTCCTTGTTTTCACTTTAGTCTTCACAACAGCAGCCATGTGGCTGCTTCCCTTCTGAAACTCATTCAATATATCATATAGAGGCATGTCTGCTGGGACCCTGATAAAATTTTAGACATAAGAAAATTTATGATAATTATTATAAAAATGAAAAAAAGCAACTTGAGAAACCTAGGAATTCTTCTTATGGAAACAGCACTAACTGGTGTCTCTGTCTCAGCACGAACTGTGAGAAGACTTTTCACCTGAAGAAAGAACTTAACAAGCTAAAGAAGCCCAAAGAATTTACTACATGCATATTTCTGTTGAACAAAATAAAATTGAGAAGTATAGCGCGGTAGACAATTGGCACCAACCAGTAGAAGACCAATAATATTCCTTGGGTTTCCTGAATAAACAGGGACTCTGCTGTGGCCCCGGGCTAGGATTTTGCCAATGGCTTCCCTGTAAAAGAATAATGAAAGATGTCTTAGGGTTTAGGATTTGTAAATGCAAATCTACAATGAAGCAAAATTGTACCCACATTTAAATTCATAAAAAACAAACTTTAATTTAGAGAATCTCATTACTTCGATGAAAACTAAAAACACAGAAAACTATTCATATGATAATTTAATAGTCATTTACAAGAAATACTGCATAGAAATCCAGGCTTAAAAATTCATTCATCAATTGAAAATCATATTATAATAAAAATGTATATTGTATTTAATATGATGAAATATAATCACATATATAGTTTTAAATCAATATTTAGAGCACGTAAATAAACTAAATAAAAGTAGATCACCAAATCAAGTCTCATGATAGTACTAGATAACATCTCACTAAAATATCAAGCTCCACCAGGATAAAAAAAAACTAGTACTTACACAAACAATCAATATATTTATTCAGAAATAACTGATCGAGTTTCATGTGCCTCAGACCATCTCACTATTATCACAAATTTTTTTATTTAACACATTAAAAAATTTAAAACAAAATAATCGCCAACAAATCCTAGAACTGTGTGAATCTCGATAGCAGATGTGCAGGAAGAAATTAGGATACGCAAGAGAAAATGCAATCAGACTAGTCCCAAGAAAGAAAATTATTAGATTCACTTAGCTTTGAAAACAATATTGCATTGGACAGATCATTCGTGAAAACCACCATTGCTTCCAGCCACTTAGCTATAAAACAGCCACTGTCTTAATTATTAAGCATATTTGGATGGACAACCAAAACTATAAGCATATTTGTTGTACTTTTTGCAGAAAAATCCCCAAGCGAACGAATGCAAGTACGTCATATTGGTGCTTTTCATCATTTAGCATAGTTTCTGACATATAGTTTCTGACATAAGAACTATGTTGTCTGAAACTTGTATAGATGATACGTTGGATGTGAATTCCAAAAACAGGTGGAAAGTTTGAAGAATTCTAGGCATTTATTGATGACTCAAGATATAAGATCAAATCAAATCCATTTAAAATTAGGAAAAATGACTTTAGATGCCCCATAATAGCTGCATTGACGAAATATCCTAATTTATTTTCTTTGAAAAGTACATCAGAAAGTTCATTTTCCAAAATACCCCTGTTATGTATAGGTAACATAGAAAGTCCCTCATGAACAGCATTACTTCGAGTGATTCATTTTCAAATCTTATTCGAACTAGGTTCAAACTTGGCTCAACCAACATTACAAGCATGTGATTTAATATCTTTGAATGTAATCACTTAGATTGTTGTTGAAACTTATAGACTCATTTGTATTCGCTTATCACATTGTGTATGTCGTGTCTTCTACATTGTACACTTATTTTACACTTAATTGATAAATTAAATGCTAATGTTAGTATTTATATTATGAGACTTTGAGTTTTAGACAATTCCAACAAGATACAAAATGCAAAACCTTGACCATCATTGCATTGAACTTTCGCATTAAATTATTCTTA
The DNA here is from genome assembly GCA_022702705.1 of Papilionanthe hookeriana x Papilionanthe teres. Taxonomy (NCBI): domain Eukaryota; kingdom Viridiplantae; phylum Streptophyta; class Magnoliopsida; order Asparagales; family Orchidaceae; genus Papilionanthe; species Papilionanthe hookeriana x Papilionanthe teres. The sequence goes on from CM040421.1 coordinate 52,439,823, forward strand.
CAAATCGCTGAACAAGATCGATATTGCACAAGATTCGACACTCACCAGTCCAACTTGGAACCGACGTTTAATGAGAATGTTGATTCAATTGGTGTCATTGCTTCCTCAGCAGTCTGTGCATTAGAACAGTGATCTTTAAGGAGGTTATTCATAAGAGATGATATAAAATTACAAAAAAGGGCCCATTGACAGTAGCACTAATAAATGAGTACAAATGTTAGACAAATTTTATGCTATAAAGAAATCTCATGCAAATTGACAGTGTGCCAAATCTGTTTATGAACTGTTAAAAGTAAATGTTCAAAAAGTTTTATAATGTAAAAATTAATTAGTATCGACAATATACTTCATTGATTATGATATCACATGATTCAAACTCTTTAAAACTAATTTACAGTTGAGATTTCAAAAAAAAAAGTCCAAAATTTCATTAACCTCTACTTCAGATATGGAAAAGGGAATCTAATTTATTTTATTAGTTTTCGTTTTATCTTTTTAATATAAATTAGAAGAGGGAGATGGATTAAGAGAACGTTGGAAAGGAAATAACATAAATACTATTGCCCGGAGCATTTCAGAAACGTGATCACTAACAGCACAAGCTCAAATAATACAAAGTAGAATAAACAATCCCTAAAAACAATAGTAAACCTTTGCAAGATTGGATGGACAACCAAAACTTAATCTAATAGCATCACACCTCAGCATTACGGCTCAGTCTGCATTGAAGGAATTGAAAAGAGGAAAGTTAAGTGAATTGAATTTAATTTTGACTCACTTGTTTGTCTGAGTCATAACAATGACATCAAAAAATGGTAAAAGAGAGGGATATGACTTAAATTAGTTATCATTACCACCCTTTTGGTTGACAAAAAAATTGACCTATTAATCTTTTTTTTTCTTTCTTTTCCTTTTTTTTTATTTTTGAAGATAAGAAATTGAGCATTTAATTCTTCTGAGGATAGCACATAACTATGAAAGGATAAACTTTCCTTTTCGATTTTAATTAAGGTTATGCATAGAATTGTCAATGGAAAAGTGCATTTGTATGCATTTCATAATTAAAGCAAATTACTTACTAATTACATTGGAGCCAAAAACTCAACATAAAATGGAAAAGTAAAATACACTGCATTCCCTCAATTCCTTCAAACCAAACATACCCAAATTGAACCTAAATCCCTTGAATAATTTTAAAAAATAAATCCCTATATATATAAATATTATTGGCAGAGAAAAAAATTAATTTTTTGTTATAATACACCTTCTCTGTCAAATCAAGAGCGCCACTTATTATTGTTGTTTCATCATGGGTAAGCTCCCCACCTTTACCAGCCTAAAATGTTAGCAACACAAGAGAACATAATGTCAGTAATCAAATATGTTGATAAAATTAGTAAATATAACAAAAAAAAAAAATTTAAAGAGACAATAGTCTTTAAGTTTTTTTTTTTCTTTTTTTTTTTTTGTTGAAATCAATTTACCTCTTTGCTATGAATAGAGACGAGAGCCTTCAACTGAGCACGCCTAAAGAGTGCTGAATCACTGTGTCCAAGAGCACAGTCCAAAATCTGGCACGATGTTAACAAGTTAAAGATGAACTTACTGAGCCTTCTTTAATAGAACTATGTAACAATGTTTCTAAGAAGCAACGTGAAAGACAAAACAAAACACATTTATGAAATGAGAAATCTAGCTTGGCACTGTTGTGTCTAATTAAAAAAAATAGTCGGGTAAAAAAAAATCTAAACTAAAGGAACCATCAAAGGCAAAGGACTAAATATTCTGTATTCATTAAAAAAGGGAAGGGGGGGGGGGGGGAATGTACATTCCTAGCACACATCTCTTATGTATTTACATATCTCACACCTACTCTTTCATATTTACATACATAACGCTTTGGTGCTTTAAATATATGTATGAAAAGTGTATTTCACTTTTAAAAATGGAAACAGTGCTATTTTTTATGCGATATTAAAGATATAAGTGTTGTGCGAGTAAATATAAAAGTTTAGGCGGGAGATATGTAAATATATAAGAATTGTGTGCTACGTATGATAATGTCCCAAGAAAAAAATAAAAAATAGCAACCATGATAGCAGCTACCAAAGCAAATTCATTTAGGCTATTAGTATTTGGCCAACAGAATGATAATGGTAAATAAGCACTTCTTTATAGCTGACCATACTATCCAAGCTAATTATGCCCACAGTTCAAAACTTTCTTGCACTTTAATCAGCTTGAAGCCTTGAACTTGATTCGATTTTGTTTAAATCAAGGATGGCCACACACAAATGATTTGATTCAACTCAAGAAAAAAAAAAATTATAAAAAACATGAATATGTGTAGTCACATACAAAAATATATGCATGAATGTGCATATGCATGAATAATGAAAACCATGCACGAATTATATCTGCATGTACCTATATTATGAGAGATTGAGTTATCTAAAATATGTAGTATGTACTAATATTTTAAAATTTGTGTAGAATATGAGTGCGAAATATGTATATGCATGAATGTGTTCATGAATTTGTACATAATCTGTAAACAAGAATTTTATAAGCATAGAAACTTGATAATAGCAACAATTAAAAAATGAGGATGTTCGTATCGCTGTGTGAAAAAACTAGGAAAGTTTAAATTAAAGAATGATTATATTAAAGAGAGACTTGAGTAGCACGTATGAAGGGTAGAATAGTTGAATATAAACTTGAGAGTTTGTTGAGGGCCACTACAACCATATATAAAAATAATTATAAAATTATTGTGAGAATGTATATTGTTTTAAAGATGCAGGTATCATACACAATTTCTCTATTGAAAAAGTCAAATAATAGCTTTCTCAAAACTATTATACTCTAATTGATGTAACAACACAAGCTCTCACCCATTGTGAAAGCTATGCAAATAAACTTAGGGTTTTGTAGCATTGATGTGCTTTCCAAGAGGTCATTTATCGCAAGAATTCTCCCATGCAGCACGCTTAACTTAAGAGTTTCTATGAAATTCTATAAACATATAAAAACATCTCAATGTTTAAGAGATCAACTTCATTATAATTAAGGGGTTTCATAATCTCTCTATTCAAGTAGCTAGCTTCCCATTAATATTCTTAATCCAGAATCATCCATCAGACAGAAAATTTCAGATGTGGCCCATCCAAACTTAAGTGACTACCATGGAGTTTGTACCATTTAAGGTTCAAAAGAGGGGGGGCTCTCATGATGTAACACTTTTTTTCTAATGACACTTATTTTCTCTCTTTAGACTAATGTAATGCTCTAATACCATTTATAACAGTTCAAACTCTCACCTATCAACATATTACTTGTTTTGGCCAAATAATCTAATAGTTTTGTCCCATTGGGTATACTGCCCAGAAGATCACTCACCCCAAGAGTACCCCCATATGAGCACACTTAACTTCTGAGTTTTTTATAAAGTTCTAAAAGTTGCACCAAAAGGCCCCTCAATATTTTGCACCTTAATAAATTTTTTATTAAATATTTTGTTTTATTAAGTTACAGATGTATCCACGATGGTACTTAAGTTGAAAAAAATTTAAATGAATGTTGTTATGGAAATGTAGGTCTTTTTTTAGCAAAAATGCATCAATTTATTTCATATGGGTACATAGTTTCTCAGCACGCAGTACCTCGAATACTGCCTTCGACTGATGCAAGTAATTTTTCCCTAACCGGCTGTATGCTAGAATTTCGCCAAAATCGATAACGATAAACTTTCCAATGTAAAGTCGGAATATCTGGTTCATTAACCTCATGAAATTTCTAGGTACATTTGATGAACTAAAAGACTTAACAATCCATTCATAAAATCCCCTGGTTTCATCCGTATCTGGTGAAATATACTGCGCAAGTCTATCTTGGAGAAGGTTGTGGCTCCATTTAGCTCTTCTAAGAGATCATCCAATCGGGCATAGGCAATCAGTACTTAATGGTAGTCTTGTTAATGGCTAGGTTGTCGATGCACATTCACCGCGATTCATCCTTTTTGGGCACCATCAGGTCGGTACTACACAAAGGCTGGTGCTTTCTCTAACTAGACCCCTTATAACGGGGTCCTGCACTTGTCATTATAGTTCTTCATATTCTGCGGATCTTAAACTATAGGCTGGTCGGTTTGGCAATAAGGATCTCGGTATAAGGGCAATGGCGTGTTGAATGTTCTTTAGTGGTGGCAATCCCTTTAGTGAGTTGTCGGTCATAACATCTTGAAAGTCTTGTATCAATGGTTGCAGTATTGTTGGTACCTCTCTTCCTTCCTCGCTTCCTTCTAGGTGGACTACTGCTAGTGTTACAGGGGTGTCTCAGACCGACTGCAGAAAAGTGATACAAGAAGCTAATGCTGCCTCGGTATCATTCCCATCTTTGAAATCCTTAGTAGGTAGTAAAACTAGAAGTTTCCCATCCTTCGTGAAATCATTTTTGAACCCGTCGTGTTGAGTTTTGCGAACAAATTGCCAAGGCCTACCTGAGAGAATATGGCAAGCATCCATAGGAACTACGTCGCACCACACCTGCTCGTGTATCTCTGATGGAGAAATCAACTAACCATTATTGATCTACACGTATCTCGTTTCATTTTTCATCCAAATAAGGGAATATGACTGGAGATGCTTGTGTGTCCAATTCTAACATTTTTACCATGAGTGTGGATACCACATTCTAACAACGACCACTGTCAATGATCAGACTGCAGACATTCCCCTCGACAGTGCGCATGATGTGAAAAATGTTATGCCTTAGCTAGGATTGGTCTCGCATGGGCTAGAACTGTAATATTTGTCGAATGACTAGTGTTTTTCCTTCAACTCCGTGGAGTTGAAGCTCTTCTTCTGGGATCTCCTCTGATTCCTCATCGGCTTCCTCGACGGCGCCTTGATCTGTGAGGCTGACGACTCGGATTGTTGTGCAGCTGGAGACCCTATGACCGTAGTTGTGGCACTGGAAACACTTCATGTTGGCACCGTGTTAGAGGAACTACCTTTTTTTGGATTCTTTCCGCTCTGATATGCTCTATCAGTCCCTTGTCCAATTTTATTATTTCCATTTGAGGTACCCTTTTTCGGTTGTAGCGGTTACAGGTGACTGCTTAGTTGAATGTGGTGGTCTGCACGATAACTGTTGTCTGTTTTATTTCTATTGTCTCTCCACCTTCAGGGCTAGTGACTAGACATCTCCCAACGTCCATAATAGTTGTAGATGTACCACATTGCTAATGGCGGGGTCTTAGGCCTCCGAGATATCTGGCGATCGTGCACTCCTCTTGCTTTGTCAGCTCGCACTTTAGCTACAGGTGGTCGAACTGAGTCGTGAACTCCTTGACTAATAGATTTTGTTGTTGCAAGTTGTGGAATTTTAAGAACATGTCCTAGCGATACAGTGGTTGGAAGTATATTTTCTTCATTGCCTTCTTCATTTATTTTCAAGTTATCTTTTCACTTTCTTTTCTCCTCCTTTGCCTTTGTAGATTCTCCCACCAAAAGGAGGCATTCTTTTTAAGTTTAATTGCAGGTGACTTAACTCGTTTGTCCTTTAATACGTCTTTGTATTTGAAGATTCATTCGACTGTTTGCAGCTAGTCGATAAACTCATCGAGGTCCATAGTTCCCTCGAACTCTGGGAGATCCATCTTGATTTCAAAATCCCTTTGACCTTCATAAGGGGCCTCTTCTCTTAGCCACCTTTGATATTGGATACCAAAACAGCGCAACTGATATTCTTTATCATTATGATCTTCCATGTGGAACAGATTAAGATCTTCGTCTTTGTCATCCCTACGACTGTCTCGATCACGGTCGAAGGTAATCTCTTCCTAGTTCCTGTTATCTAACTCGGCTAGCCTTAGTTGAAGAAGACGAATTTTACGTTAGATCTCTTCCCGAGTAGAGTCGGATGTATCCCTTTGTGTTGGAAAGGCTAAAGTTGGGAATTGGAAGAAAAAGAGTTAATGGAAGGTAAATTGGGCAGGGGCGGAGGCTGAGAAGCCCTAAGACAGGATTAGGGTTGAGCTAGATCTGATACCAAATAATACCGGGAAGAGTTGAGATGTGGTGTAATACAAAAAGTAAACTTTTATTAATATAAAATAGTGGTGCAACACGACTCAACAAAAATACAATAATAGACAAAAACATAGCTAGAGCTATACAAAGAGATTCGAACGAGGTAGCGTCGTCGGCTGGGTGAGCGGCCAGTGGTTAGGTAGGTGATTGTGTGAGGTTGATTGTCGACGGATTGGATGGCGAGATTGTGGAGGAAGTAGGAATTAAAGTAGAGTGGAGGAGGAATGTGAGGGGTCGTAAGTGGCTAGTGTAGTGGTAAGGAAAACGGATCAATGAGTAGTAGCGAAAGAGTATGAAGTTTACAGCACTACCTCAGAGCAAGATATAGCCGAAGCACCACTTGTCGTCTGTCACAGCCCTAACAAGAGGGAAGAGATTCCACACAGGGGATTAGAAGAAGACTTCTAGTAAAACTTGTCGTCCACACACACCAGGGACAGCTATTTATAGCCTTCTAATTCTAAACAAGAGAAAGAAGCGTGGGGAGGTAAGAAGAATCCAAAAGAAAGACTTTCCTAAAATAAGGCAAGCGTGAAAGGTGCATGAAGCAACCCTAGATCACGAAGATTTGTGATCCAATCCCTGTTCCATATGCGGGATCGCGATCCACGGCCCAAACTCCCACATTCATACGTTCGCAAGCTCCCCGCATCGCGCGATGCTTCGGCCCGCTGTTTCGATTGCCCCACTCAAAGCGTTGTTCTACTCCTGCGTCACACCTTTTCTTGAAATGATTGGGTGACATATATATAAAAATTTAAGTTTAGGTGTTAGATATGTAAATACATAAGATTTGACTAGTATTCTTCTAAATCTTCCATGATTCAAATACCTTTCCAATTGGATAAGCTACGGGATAGCAGATGATCATTAAGATTCGCACAAGCCATACAAAATTGGCACCCACCGCCAATCCATATCTTGTACATATGGCTTGAGGAATAACCTGCAAACAAAAGCAGAAACAAACAATAACGTCAGACCAATAAATGTGTGCTAAGAAATTTGAAGCTCTGAAAAACTGCAATATAAAAGGGGAACAACATACCTCTCCAAAAGCCAGAACGAATGTTACTGACAAGATAACTGCGACAACTGGATGAAAGATCTTATCAAGAAATATAGGAAGAGCCTGTATTTGCACGTAATTTGAGAAATAAAATGTCAATATGAAATTATTGATGACAAAAGCTTAGTAAACGAGAGTGAATAAAAAAGAAGAATCCATAAAAGCTGACTATATAGGTGGAGCAAAGGTGATTATGATGAAAATGTTAGTTCAAGAAGTTAATGAAGAAATGCTGGATCAATTTTGAAAGAACTCATAATAAAGATATTGAAAGTTGTTTGAGAGGGTTTTAGGGCTTTCCTATGCATGTGAGGAGTAAAGGTCAAGAAAATAAGTTTCTATAGAGACTCTAAATAGGTTTGTATACAAGACACATCAACAAATAGGTAGAGAAAGTGTTCTCAGCAAATCAGAATCAGAAGTTAGACCAAAGGTATTTTATATAGAAATCTTAAAAAAAAGAAAGATTTGCACTAAATAGGTATCACATATCATGCAACACTTGCAAAGAACAAATAGACAATGGGGATTCATTAAAAGCTAACTTAAATAACTGGAATAATGCATATGATGATGATGATTCTAAGGTGGTTAAATAATGTAGCCATCATTCAGCTTACTGACTTAAAAAAAAATCTACATTAAATAACAATAAGCTTACTACATTGCCTAATCCCTGATTTTTTATCACCAACCGTGCATATGATTCAAGATTCATTAATGTCATCTTTTCAAAATTCTTTCACAATTCACTGTTTTTCATGTGTCATTCAGCTCATAACTCAAGAGTTATAATGATAAACTACCTAAAAATAGATTGCTCATAAAATGCTAAATCAAATTATACATAATTCGTACTAATCCCTGATTCTTCATTACAATCCATTTCATATGCTTCAAAACTCAGTCCATCTTTTCACTATTTATTCACTTCCTTCAATGTTCTTTTCAGCATGTAAGTCAAGAGTAATGATGATAGTTCACCGAAGAATAAATTTTTCAACAAATGATACTTAATCCCAGTTTGCTTGCAATAATAATGCCTAAACTCCAGATTTTACCTTGAGGTAGAAAATTTATCACTTCCCCAAGCACAACGAGAGCAATGTTTGATGGCATGCCTACCAACATTCATCTCTCTAAACCATAATGACATAAAAACATGAGACAACCTAGAGGTATCATACAAGTACAACAACAACAACAACAAGCTTTTATCCCAATAAGTAGAATCAGCTACATAATCATTTTTCTCAATTATGTCCTATTGAGTGTCTATTCTCATTTAATTCTAATAAATTAAGTTCATTTTTTATACAATATGCCCAAGTCCTTCTAGTTCTACCTCTGCCTTTCTTAACATAACTCGAATCTAAAACATCTATTTTCTTGACCGGATTATTAGATGGTCGATGTTTAATGTGATCAAACCATCTAAGACAAATGTCTCTAATTTTGTCAGCCACTGGAGCTACACCAATCCGATCACGGATACATTCATTTCGCATTTTATCTCCAAGTGTAAAGCCACTCATCCACCTAAGTATTCTCATCTCGGCAACACTAAAATTAGTTCTCTGCTTCTCTCTTAAAGGCCAACATATTGCGCCATAGAGCATTGCAGGTCTCACCACCATCTTAAACAAATTTCCTTAGTCTAAGCGGTACTTTTCTAGCACACAATAGGCTCGAAGCATTCCTTCACTTCAACCAACCAACTTGATTTCTACTAATAACATCCCCATCTATATTACCACCACTTTGAACAATAGACTCGAGATATCTAAAGTGCTCACACCTTTTAATAATTTGATCACCCATAATGACAACTCTGTCACTAGAGCTACTACTACTAAAATTACATTCCATGTATTCAGTTTTAGTTCTACTCAAACGAAGGCCTTCAGAATCCAAAGTAGACCTCCATAATTCATTTTTTCCTGAGCTCTTTCTCTAGTCTCATCCACAAGAAGGATAACATCAGCGAAAAGCATACACCAAGGTGCATCCTCCTGTAATGCACAATAAGAGCATTCGTAACTAAAGCAAAAAGATATGGGCTTAAAGCCGATCCCTGATGTAATCCAACTAAAATAAGAAAATATTTGGTCAATACTCCTTCTGTTCGAACACAACAGCCCTAACATACATATTTTAATTGACTTCAATATAAGTCACGTCAACACATTTCTTCTCTAGAACTCTCCAAAGGATATCTCTTGGAACTTTATCGTAAGTTTTTTCTAAATCAATAAAAAATCATATATAGATCCTCCTTATCCTCTTTGTACTACTCCATCAAACCTCACAATAAATGTATAGCTTCCATAGAGACCTACCCGGCATAAATCCGGACTGATTATGAGAAATCTTTGTAATACATCTTAACCTAAATTCAATTATCCTCTCCTATAATTTTAAAGTAAGACACATCAACTTAATTCCTCTATAATTAGTGCACTCTTGTACATCTCATTTATTCTTAAAAACGGATATCAAAATACTCTTCCTCCACTCCTCAGACATCTATTTTAGTTTTAAAATAATATTAAAGGGCTTATTAAGCCAAAGAACTCCCAAATCTCCTAAATATTTTCATATTTCAATTAGGATATCATCAAGCTCTACAGACTTTCCATCATTGGTTTTCTTTAAAGCCTCCTCAACTTCTTTTTTTACTAATGTGACGGTAAAATGAAATATTTTATTATTATCATCAGTCATATTTTTAGAAACTTCATTGAAATGTTTATAAAAAATAACTCACTCACCTATATTCAAAATCTTTTATAAGAAAACAGTTTTTTTTTAAATACACTTGAGTCAAATCTCTACTTTTATTATCTCTTTGTTTAGTTAGTTTATACAGATATTTTTCACCCTCTTTGGTATATTATCTATTATAAAAACCACTAAAGCAAAATTTTTAGTGTCGCAAATTGTTATATTAAATTCCCTAATATTTTATATTTTTTTCGATTCTCTATGCTTTTACATTTAAGCCAATTTTTATAAAAAAAATTCTTATATTTTATCTTTTCTTGCACAATATCATTACAACACCAACTATTTTTATTTATATAATTTTTTCCTTTTAATTCTCAAAGTACATCTTTTGTCACTTATTTAATTATGTTTGTTGCTTTATCTTCTTATATTTTATCTTTTCATGCACAATATCATTACAACACCAACTATTTTTATTTATATAATTTTTTTCCTTTTAATTCTCAAAGTACATCTTTTGTCACTTATTTAATTATGTTTGTTGCTTTATCTCACATAGAATTTGTTTCTTCAAGAACATTTAAATCTTGAAATCATGATGTTTACTCATAAAAATAATTTTAGTTATCTTTTAGACTCCTCATATCTAATTCAATAACAATTATTCCTAGTATTCTTTATTTTGTAACTCATCATCCACTTCTCAGGTTCTCTGAGTAGCCAGACATGGAGGAAGATCCAAAAAGACATTTTGGGAATCGATCTTAAAATCCAGAACTAATAATCGATGTGATTACTTAAATTTTCATTTTGAATGACCTTAAAAATCTTTATATTCTCGGCGATATCATCTTCTCATAAGAATATAATCAATTTCTGTATTATTAGATTCAATCTTATAAGTAATAATATACTCATCTTTTTTTTTTAAATAAAGTATTAGCAATAACAAAATTATACGCTAAACTAAAAAATCTAATATGGCTCTACTTTCTTCATTAATCACTCCAAAGTAGTAGCCACCATGAATATTTCTAAAATATTCTACCACTTTAATTACGCGTCCATTTAAATCTCCTTCAATAAAAATTCTTTCCTCAAGAGATATCATTTATATTAAATTTTCTGGGTCATTCAATAATTTTTCATCAGATCCTATATCTAAACTTACTTGAGGAACATAAGCGAATTAAAATAAAAAAATCTTAGTATCAAAAATAATCTTAAGGGTTATAATATTATCTTCAATTCTATTAATTTTTATAACATTATCTTTCAAACTCTTATATATAATTACACCTACATCATTTCTAGTGCGACTCTTAACTGAATATCAAATTTTAAAACCTAAGATATCAATCTACATAGCGTATTCTCCAACTCATTTAGTTTCTTGAATGCATAAGATTGTTATCTTTCTATGAATCATAATCTCCACTTAATGGGATTAAGGCTTTGTTGTGGTTGTTGTTGTATGAATCATAATATCAACTAATTCTATTAATTTATCTGTGAGAGTACATATATTCCAACATCCTGTCCTAAATTAGTTTCATGTACTAACTTCTTTACCCACATTAGTCATAATGTGGAAATTCTTGCTTATTTGACACTAAACCCGGGCGCTCGTGTAGCATACCATACAGTACGTCACTTCCAAGGAACACCCTAGCATTTACAAAATTATCAAAATGATAAAGAGGTATCATACAAGTAAAAAAAAAAATCTTATGATTATAACATACCACTCAATTCCTATGTATTTACAAATCTAACTCCTAAAATTCAATTCTTATATATATGTGACCTTATCTATGCATGCAAAGATGCATTTCATTTTTTTAAGTTAAAATAATGATATATTTTATGTGATATAAAAGGTTTGGGTGCCATAAATGAAAAATAGTAAAGTTTAGAAATTGGGTGCTATCTATGCAAATGATCCTTATAATTGTTAACACACTTATCATTTGTAGGATTTGGAATGCATATCAAACAAACAGATTAGAATGCAATCACAAACTTAAGAAAGAAATAAATAGTTGAGATTGCATATAATTTATCGTCATCAAAAAATTTCCATGACAAACAAAATAATGCTAAATCTAGATTATTGCTTATAAAATATATTCCTTCCTGCACTACAAAGAGTGCAATCTCTAACTACATGCCTAACAAGATTCATCTCCATAAACATAATGAGAACAGCATAAAAGTATCACACACGAGTAAAAAAAAAGTCTCAGGTATATAATTATTTACCAACTAAATAAACAGAAAATTTCTCAATAAATAGTTCCGCCAAACTAAGAACATGTAGAAGCATACCTCCATGGCAGCAGAATTACACAATAGCAGAGTTACGAGAAGTTGATGTTGTTTTTTAACAACAGGAAGAATGGTAGCTGCAACAATAAATCAAATTAATAAATGTAAGATCAACTCTCACAGGAAGAAAAAAACTGCATCATGGCTCAGCTAGCTTTAAACAAGTTGCATTATTGGCAACACTTAAATCATAAGATCAGAGAGTACTATTCAGTAAGAAAAATCTAGCTGGCTAATCAATAATATAGTTATGATTCCATAGCTTACAATCAAAATTAAAGTTAGAAGTTGCAACATATATCATGAATCCTAACATTGAATGCTTTAACTATGGCTGCCAATAGGTTCAAGATGAATGTGAAGTTCAAACATTAAAAGTAAGAAAAGCCATATATAGCAAGAAAATTGACATAGGTGGGACACGAACAGCTACATGAGACACATATATGAGGATACAGAAATAAAGAAAAATAAGATAGAATGTGCAATTTCTTTGATAATTATTAATATAAATTTTATAATAAAAACATCCAATGGTACTATTTTCTGCTAAAAAATTATCACATATATCACCTAAAAAAGCTTAAAGAAGAAAAGCTGACTGACATTGATTTAAATGATGAGTACATTTCAATTTTTGTTTGAACGTTATAATTTTCAAGAACTCGCCAATATTAGCATTATTCATTAGAATAATTTTTTCAACAATAATATTGATTGCACAAAATATCAAAACTATAAAGAATAATATATAATCTTCAAATTAATCATACAAATATGAATATATTGATATATCACCAATAGAACCCAAGACATACCACAAATGTCAATTTCCTCTTCAACAATACATTCACCATCATCATAATCATCATCAACATCCTTATCCCAACTATTTGGGATAATCCTGATGAATAATTGTTTTTTTTATTTTCAACTAAGTTTTATCAGGTATGTTAAAACTATTTCTCTATAAATCATTTTGGATGATTTCTATATATGTAACCAAGGATTTACCCCTACTCTTTTTTAATCTCTTACACTATTTTTATGTGCTAGCTTAACGGTTAAATTTTTATTTTTAGTTGAATATGTTTAAATCATCCAAATCTATTGTTAAGTACATTAACTTCAATGGATATTGCTCCAACATTTTTGTATATGATCATTCATTAATTTATCTTTTCAGTTTTAACTTTAAGGCATTTCCAACCCAACACTCATATCAGCAAAACATCAACTTAATGGCATTTTTATTAAAATTTCCTTTAAATCTCCATGATATCACCTTGTCACACAATAATCTTAAGATATTTCTCTATTTTAACCAACCAATATTAACTCTGAAATTATGTTTCCATATAAATCTTCATTATTATGCACAATATATTCAAGATATTTGAACCTATGACAGTTAAGCATCACTGAATCTTCTTGTCTTAGTTATTAATTTATCTCCTTTTATTCCTCCTTAGTGGCGAGCATATTAAATAAATCAGCAAAAAACTATAGCTCTAACATTATTCACTACACTCTTTGCAGTACTCCCATCTTTTTATAGTGACTATAAGCCTAGTTGGTATTCAATTTTTGTCACCCATTAAAAGTGTATTTCCTATAGAACATTCACCACAATTGTAGAAAATATATTTTGCAAAGATAGTTTATCAAGATAGGCTAACATCAAGCATTCCATGTATACGCTATAGCTTTAACTTTGTTATTGCACTTGTAAAACTAAGCTTTCATATACTAATTATATGCCTCAGTGATATTCAATTTTTGTCAACCTTCAAAAAAGCATTTCTTCAGTACAATCACAATCATCGAGAAAAAAATACAGTTTGCAATACTTGCACATGGAGAGAGAAGTTAGAAATTTGTAGCATTCAAATATTATTTATTGCAGAATGCATCCCCTAATGCCCAAAAACTTGCTCTCTCCTTTGGCATATGTTGGGCTCATCCTAGATAGAAAATGAAGAAAATTTGTAGGAGGAAAGCTAAAACCACACATAAACCCCCAAGCACGAGAGAACAACATATTTAATAAAATTGAATATTATGACTCGATATAGAGTTTTTTATTACTTTATTTCATTAAATATTTATCAATGCATGTTTTCATGCACTACAACAATTTGAGGTCATTGTAAGCTATCTTATGGTAGGCTCATATGCAATCAACCCTCACATCTAAAATCTAAGATTTGAGAAAAATCGCAACAAATAGCTAATATGAGATTGCTAAAAAAAATTATGAATTTAGAATGATTTGACGCTAGATTTATCAAAACCTAATGGGAAATGATTTACCATCTCAAAGACCTTAAGAGGTTATTTGGTATCTTTTTTAGGTAAAATTTAAGCAAGATTTAGCTTTAATAATGATGAAAAGATTTTTGGGAACTTCAAATCTTATTTTTCCTATTACTAGTTAAATCTATGACTTGTTAAATTTGTCATGCGTTAAAGTTAATACATATAAGGTATTATCTTAGAAATCCTAAATCCTAAAAGAAATAGCCAAACACCTTACCAGTCATTAACAAGATTTGAGAGTTTTCATCCCGACCAATTTTGTTGCATTAATCCTCACAAGATTTACTAAGGGGTTGTTTAGCTACGAGTGAGATTTAACTCAAATAGTATTTAGTAAATCTTGAGAGCGTTAAATCTCAAAAATTCTTAGACATGAAAATTATCAAATCCTAACAAGTTTTGGTAAATTGCCTCGATAAAATTTAAATGAATGTTTAACTCCATCAAAATTTAAGACAAAAAGTAATCTCTGGCATGAAGCACAAATTAAGAAGAAAAAAAAACATACATCATTTAGCACTGAATTGTCATTAAAACACAAAATAAACTATTTTATCCACATCAAAAAGAATGGTAGCATATTGGCTTCTCATTTATACTCATCAACTAGGAACTGGCCAAAGTAGAGAACTATGAAATTTAACTCAATTTTGCAAAGACTTTGTAATTTTGTGTACTACTTGTAGAGCATTGTGGCTTATTAAGGCACCAAATTCAAAAAACTCCATCGGATTTATTTACTTCGAGATTTGCAAAATATTTGGTATAAAGTTTTGTTATAGTATTAAAATTAAGAGATTGTAGATAATTGAAAAGCCAAATAAGTAGGAATTGATTGATTAATTTTTTACTATGTAATTTATATCAATTTTTCTATACCAATTAACAGAACCTTGGAATTTTTGAAGTAATAATTTCATGCGATACAAACTAAGAAAATGATGAATTATTTTGACTAGAAAATTGCAATAAATTTATTGTCTAGGTCTTTCACACTTTAAGAATACATCCAAAAAAAAATGGTGGGAAAAATTTACAAAAAAAATTCGGGGCATTTGCATACATAGCACATGATTTTTATGTATTTACATATCTCAAACCTAAACTTTCATATTTATTTACACACAGAACTCAAATCATTAATATAATAACAATAATAGCACTCTTAACACATTTAAAAGTGAAATACGCCTTTCCATTCATAGGCATAAAATATGAAAGTGTTATATATGAAAAATGGAAGTTTCGGTGTGTGATATATAATTACCTGCGAAGAATGTGTTTTGTATGTAAACTTCCCAAAAAATTATTAAAAAAGAAATCATTTTATTTTCTAACCATATCACTTGTCGACTACTCCACTTTCACGACACATTCTTTCATGTTGGAGACAACTTCCTTCTTTATTGACAAAACACATCTACTAGCAACGTTGATGTCAATGTCCTTCTCCAGCAGCACCTTCATCATCATTCCCCAATTGTGACTCTGGTGAAATTTCCCTTCCACCGTCGTTTACTACCCAGGCATAAAACTCTTAGCTCTTGACCTCAAGTCTCTCAACCCGTCTAGTTCCTCCCCTCACGTCTATGTAAATTAAATAAATCCTACTCCTGAGATTTACCAAATCAAGGAATTAAGGCGAGAGAAATGGTATTAAAAGAAAATTAGTAAAATTTAGGTGGCTCAAAAAACTCTGGAAAAATTGAGCCAAAATCTTGGTTATACCTTAATTAAAACCTGTAACAAAACAGACAATAAGTCTAAATTTTCAGAATTTGCTAAATCCTACTTGTAGCTAAACAGCTCCTAAGATTTACTATATCTTTCCCGAATCTTCTAAACTCAAGCAAACAGCCAAGGGTTATTTGGCTTGATTTAAAAATTGGGCATCCAATTTACTAAATCTCACTGAAAAAGGAAATCAATTCCAAATTTACTAAATCCTACCTGGACCAAACAGGTCCTTAGGGTTGTGCTTTATGGCTATCCATGGTACCGTGGTTAATCTATCTAGAAAGTATTAGGGGTGCAAGGAAGAATCCATTAATATATGTGGCCAGTCATTTTATAAGTTACAGGTGCCTTTCTATACATAAAATGAGGCGCATTCTGTACAGTTCAATGAATTCGGATAGTGATATAATCGGTTGATGTACATTCATAACCATTAGCACTTCAAAGAACACCCATATAAATAAGTAGCTACTGCCTGAATAGTCTAATGCGCCTCCATGAATTAACATGGGGGCTTTGTCCAGTCAAACAAATTCAGATGGTGAAATCATCCATCGTTCTGAATGCGTAACAATTAGCACTTCAAAAAACAAACCGCTAAACAAAGGTATCGGGGAAACCTCCAAGATTAACATAACTTAGTGAACGCAAACGCACCTGCCTGCCGCTTCTCGTTTGGTGTCCCGCTGCGCTGCAGGATCTCGAGCTCCACAAGGCCCAGCGACATAAGCCCCAGGGTAAGCCCCGACATGATACCGGCAAAAAGCACCAGAACACACGAGATTCCCGCGTACGCGAACCACGAAATAGAGCCGAATGGGATATCCTCTGCCCTAAGAAAAATCACACCGCTTCCGCTGTCGCTAACCCCGCTACTGCCGCCGCCGGTAGCCGCTGCCGCCGCAACCATTCTTGCAACCGCCAGCGCATTGGAGGCCATCATCTTAACCAGACAGCAACCGCCCCAAAATCCAGATCGCCGCCTCTCTCTCTCTCTCTCTCTCCCTGCCCCCTGATAAACCTCCGGAAGGTTGACTGAAATGGAGACAACTTAGTATAAACCAAATATAAAATGGTGTAGCGGATCTGGTCACTGATCTTATTAATGATCTCGCAAATGGAGTACCGGGAGTGTCGTGGGAAGTTAGGATTAGACAAACAATGCAGAGAATCGGGCAGAACGTACTAGGCAGTACAACCATTACATGTTCATATTTTCATATTTATTTCTTAAGCACATAATTCCTATTTATGGAGCCCCTAAAGTCTAATTCCTACATTTATAACATTCAAAAATTTTATGTCATATCAAAAATATCATTTTTATTATTATTACGGAGAAGGCTTGTTTTAGTTCGGCCCATTCTAATTTTTATTTTTTTTTATTCGTCCCGTGTTTGAATTAGCTCGTTGATAATATGTTCGTATTCAACTTGATTAAAGTTTAGTTATTTGAATTAACTCTTGTTCGACTCTTTTAACTATTTAAAGAGTAAGCTCGAATTTAAACTCAAAAATAAAAAAATTGATCATATACGAGTCACTTTATAACATGGGTCACTCTTCGAATGATTTATAGAACATCTCAATTTAGTTGATTTTCAAAAACACTAAAATATAGGCCTAGGAGTGATACTTACATGCAAACCATCCAATATTTATTTATTTACAGATCTATCTCCCAACTTGGCGTTGATCAACTCCTAAACTTATATATTTTATAATTATACCACCCAAACAATTTTTAAAATAATAAAATTTAGCATTTCTTATCTATATATTTATAAAGAACAAATGAATGCTAGTATTTAATTATTTCGAATCAAAACCGTTCCAATACTTACAAACAATCATTTGTTTATGTTAAACCTCTGCATGAAAAGGTGTAATTCCTTATAAGAAGTGGCAATAGTGCCGGTTATTATGTGATTTTAAAAAAAAAGAGTGATATGGGTGTAAATATAAAAGTTAAGGGTGAGTTATGTAAATACATAATAATTGTGTGATATGTATGTAAATACCCCTAAATAAACAAAACGGAATGTACACCCAAATACTGGAAGAAACAAACACAGAATAAGAAACCCTACGTAACGAGTAGCATTCAAGTGCTGAACTAATGGACTGATCACTTACAACTCCATTCATATATACATTTAAACCCAAGACAGAGAACCTAAACAATCCAAACCAAACTATTTAAGTTTGAAATAGAGAGTGATGAAGAAACTCTATCTGATCAACCTGAGAACCTCGTTGCTGGATGAGATACCACAGCAGTAGCTTGATTTATTGGAGAGTTTGGTGTAGTAACATAATAATAATAATAGCAATAATAATAATAATAATAATAATAATAAATAAAAGGTGTGCTAGTCGCAATCCTCAGAAAATGTTAACATACGATTTTTAACAGTTACTTTCATTCGACGAACAAGTGAGAGAGAGATAGCAAGAGAGATGAAGAGGGGGAATTATCGAGGAAGGAAGAAGAAGTTGCAGAAACAAGCATGCCACCGCTAGGCATTGTCGAACCATGCAAAGGAGTAAAGTAAGGAGGAAGTTGAAGATATTGTGTTGTCTCTAACTGTGCGAAAGAGTTGAAGGGAGAAAAAGAAGAAGAAAAGAAGTGTGCTTCTTACCCGGTTCGACGTCCTACCATAGCTGAAGGGAAGTGGCGTTGTCGAAGGTTGCGGTGCTGAGGGAACCGTGATCGAAGCCTAGAAGAGGCAATCTGCAGCTCTATCGAGAAGAGAAGGAGAGTGTTGGGTCGAACCACGATTTAAGAAAGAAGAAGGGAGATCGACCTCGCTCAATCGAGCAGAGATCAAAGGAAGAAGAAGCCCTTATCATGCTCGCGTGCAGAATAAGATGCGACGTAGAGCAAGGAGCAAAGCCTCGCATGCTCTGTTGAGGTGAGACTAGACTAAGGAGGCAAAGGAAGAGAATAGCGTGTGGGAAGAAGGGAAATGAAGCCTTTTGTGTGTTAGGCTATAAGAACAATACTTCTAGCCAAGTCATTCAAAATTTTTAGCCTTGATTATATAAATTAAATTATTGAATATGCTATGATATTAACAATTAAAATTTATGAATTTAAATCATGTATCATAAGTGGAAGATTTTGATGCCAAGGAGAAGGGAGATAGCTTGTGCGTTAAATTGGGCATTATGTGCGAACGGTAAGAACCAAATATTATGGTTATTTAATGTTTATGATATAAATTTGATTAAACAGAAATTATTGATTTATTTACTAAATGCTAATAGCATGTTCAATTTAATCAGACATTAACTATAGAAGATTAGAGGTTGAATCAATTACAGTTGTAAAAGAAAAATGAGAATTTTGTGCAAAGAAGCAAATCAAACTTTTAAAGCAAAAAATTTTTTAATTACTTATGTGTCATTTTAATTATATGTCATTAGATATATTAAGTATTTCTTTAAGAATAGAATTATTATCAAATGCTTTACACACTTAATTAATATAGGGGGTTGTCCACAAAAGTTAGTAGAGGTAAAGTATTTCAGAAATCTCTTGTAAGCTAGGGTCAGTGATTATTTTATTCTATGAATTAAATTACTGTTTTAGTAAATGATTAATTACTTTATTAAATAGTTTAAAATGAAATTTTAAATTATATTTTGCATACTAAAGACTAACATGTTATAAAATTTGGGAGGAAAATAACTTACATATGAAGACACATTTAAAAGAATATTAATTAATATAAAATGTTAAGTAAACGACTAAGTCATACAGGATTACTCCTATATGGTACTGGCAGAAGATGTAACGTATGTATGCACGTTAAAAAAAGGCTAAAGATATACCCTCTTGTACATTTTGAGGGTATTTTTGAACATTTTTTTGAAGATATATACGAGTATGATGCTAATCCTATGATGACTATTTAAGATGCTAAAATGGTAAATACTTAAAATAAAATGAAAATTGATAAAAGACAAAGTAAAAGTAGAAGATTTTATAAAGAAAAATGCTGCATTTTCTTTTCATCATTCATGCATAGCATAAGCATCGTAATTTTATGTATATTATAACATAATCACTCACTAAGTTATAATTATGGTTGCAATTACTGTTTTCTTTCAGGAGAAGAAAAGTTTTAGATTGATATGTTTAGTATGAGAGATTTGGTTTAATAAGAGGAGTGTAACCGATAGGTACTAATATAATATGTTAGTTTCCTTTTGCTCTGTCTGTTTTGGATAGACATATATGATTGTATGGATTGAGATTTTATTTGTAGATTTTTTGTTACTATTATATGATTTAAATTTTCTTATTGTACCTGTGGATTATTAGCGACTTTTTTATATGTTTTAGAAGTCTTAAAAAAATGTAGATAATTAGATGTTAATATTGTCGACCTCTGTAATCGCCTTGATTAATTCTAAGCACTGGGTTGAGTCGTCACATTTGGACATCCTTCACCTGCTTTATTTAGCATTCTTGGTTGTTGTTGACTTTGCCAATGTTGCGCTCCCTTGAAAAGTTTTATGTTGGGTTAAAATGGTGAAAGTATGTCTTTGAAAACAAGTGGAATATTGAAAGTATGTCTTTGATATAGATCTACAAAAGTAACTTTTAAGTAGAGAGAGAGCCTAGTGGTCATACTAAAACATTTAAAAAGAAAGTATTTTTTGTAAATATAAATAAATTAAAAGTGCTAAAAAATGAAATACTTTTAAAATATAAATATCTCCATTAAATAAAAGTCGTTTCTATTATAACTAAATGTGCTCTAAAATATTTTAAAAAAAATTAAAATTTAACCAAGCCATAAAAAGATGTTCTATTTTAATGAAATGAGCTCAAAGATTTTAATTTTGGAATTTAGAAAATCTCAAGGAAATATTATGAATTATTCCTCAAGAGATTTAAAGACAATACTTTTTAATATTAAGAATCGATCTTCTCTTTAAATATTTTATAGCATTTTCTAAATCTCTTTCAAAATGAAGAATCATTTCCAAAGTATAAAGAAAAAAAAAACTATCTTAAAAAAATTAAAAGATATTTATTAAAATTTTAATATTTCTTTAAAGTGTTATTCCTCTTAAATCTTTGAGGAGATATTCTTTTTAAATGATTGAGAGGTTAAAATCAATTTGGATTGAAGAATTTTACGTAAAAATTATTTCAATTGATTATCATATTGACGTACATGATCTTAATTAGTAACGATAAGTCTTATGCAAGTTCCAGAATGAAGTTATGAGCCTTACAATAACCTCAAGAGAGAAAACAATAATTTTAGGGTTTTCTCAAAATCAAGCTCAAGTGAAGTTCGGTTAAGCTCAAGTCAAGGAAATATGACTGGCCAAAAATGAGGTCAACAATATTGAGCAAAAATAAGGCATTCTAACCCTCAGTCTGGTTCTACTATGCGGTGATCCTAATCAATATTCTCATAGAATATTGTCATTACTAGTGTGAGCCAATCAATGATTAATTAATTACAAGGGAAATTTATATAAGTAGCACACAATTCTTATATATTTATACATCTCAAATCTAAAATTCATCTTGACATTATATCACTTTGGCAATTGCCCACCCACACCCCCCCCTCCCCAACCCAACCTCCTCCTCTCAAATGTTAATGCTGATTTTTACTTATATAGGAGGATAATTTGTTCATTTGCCCCTTCTGAAATATCATTATGTCAT
The DNA here is from genome assembly GCA_022702705.1 of Papilionanthe hookeriana x Papilionanthe teres. Classification (NCBI taxonomy): domain Eukaryota; kingdom Viridiplantae; phylum Streptophyta; class Magnoliopsida; order Asparagales; family Orchidaceae; genus Papilionanthe; species Papilionanthe hookeriana x Papilionanthe teres. The sequence continues at coordinate 52,461,793 of CM040421.1, forward strand.
TTGTTGCCCTAATCCCTCCCATGTGGGATCTAGGGTGTAATTTATGCCCCAACCACCCCCCCCACTCCCCCTCTCAAATGAAGATTTTTACTTATATGGGAGCATAATTTGGTATTTTTCTTTCTCCTTAAATATCAATATGCACTTCGTTGCTCAAATCCCTAGCATGTTAGCTCTATGGGGTAATTTGCGCACCCCGCCCCCCCTCGACACACACACATTCTAAAAAAAAGAGGCTGGTTCCGCCCCTGTTGTGTCGGTCGATTGCCAGTTGGTCGGGCTTGGTTTGACTGATAGAGTCCTGTTCACTTGCAGTGAAGGGAGGTGCGTGCGATCCTTCGGCTAAGGGAGGCATGTATGTATTTTGGACCCATTTAATTGTGGTGAATAGTAGTGTAAACGAACCGAACACGAACGAACAGAGCTTGTGTTCGTGTTCGGTTCGTTTGAAATTTGGTTTTTATGAAATAAGCTCGTGTTTGAAATTGTTCGTGAAGTCATTGTTCGTGTTTGTTTCTTAACGAACGAGTCGAATACGAGCTGAACACGAGTCGTTCACGAACGACGAGCGGTTGATGACTCTAATATTAATATATATAAATAATATATTATATTAATTATATAACTTATATTATATAAATATATAATTTCTATATTAATATATTACTAATATAGTATATTAAATATATTATTATTATTAATTTATTATATATTATAATTTATAAATTTTAATTTTTTAAAATATCATAACTTTTTTTATATATAATTATTTTAAATTATTTTATATTTCGAACAATAATGATTCAAAAACAAACGAACGCATCACTGTTCGTGTTTGGTTTTTTTAACTAACCGAATGAAAAAAATTGTTCGTGTTCGTCTCGTTTACTTATCGAACGAATCAAACATGAACTCCTTGACGAACCGAACAAAAACTATTCGCTAACAACGAGCTTTTTTGACAGCCCTAGACTGGTGAAGGGAGGTGCGTACATTCCTTCGGCTAAGGGAGGCACGTGTGTATAAGATTTTTCGGTCTTTAGTAGCTATTTTTGGTGATTAAATCGCATGCATTGTTTTGAGTTGATTGGCTTAATTTAACAAATTCAATGACTACTGTGAGTGTGATTTTATTTTAGTTTTGATTACATTCTTTTTCGGCGATTAAATTTCATACATTTTTTTCAGTTGATTGGCTTAATTTTACAAATTCAGTGATTACTGTGGTTGCGATTTTATTTTAGTTTTGATTGCATTTCTTATGGCCATTTGACCAATTTTGTAGTTGAAGAGACTTTTTATGTTTGGGAAGGTATTCGGGTCACTATGAAGGTGTTATATATCAACTTATCCATAGATTCTCCTCTATATGTGATATGAAAAATTTTGGTGGCACAAATGTAAACATCAAAGTTGAAGTGTTAGATATGTAAATACACAAGAACTCAGTATTATGTGCGTAAATGCCCCATATTTTCTTGCTCAGTCCTAATAATCATAATAATAACATTTGATTCCAGCATTTACATAAAAAATATGAATACATATAATTTCACTCCAGCAATTCACTGCCAAACCAACTTAAGAATAAATAATTAAATCCTCATTTCTAACAACTGAACTCACAAAAATCAAGTGGGCATGAACTTCATAACTGGATCAAAAGCCGACAGATCGTCTAAAAATTTCAATGCTGAATCCTGACTGGGTACAACTGCATCACCACAATCAGTTTTGAGTTACTTATCAGCCACACGATCTTCCAGGTATGCAGATTTAAGTTCATCAACAATAGTAGATGCAAAATGAGTTAATCTCAGGGTTATTGAACTCAGGTTCCCAGCCATAATCAGCTCTTAGATGTAATCATGTAACTTGTTAGAGAAGAATTTAATAAGACTGCATGGCTAGAAGTTTCATCTAATTAAATATGATATACTGTTTCTATCTCTCTCTCTTTCTCTGATTTCCTATACATCTAAATTAGTTTTGCTTTTGGTTTCAGTGATTGAGAGAAAATAGATTACGTTTTTGTCCATATATAATTTTATATGTAAATAGATAATAATTGGATGACAGTATGTAAAGGACCAAACTGTGAAAAATAACATGATAACAATTTAATAAAAAATATCAACTAAAATTGAATGCTGAATAAATAATTATCATAATTACAGATTGAAATGTTGGGGAAACAACCATCATTCAGGAAAATTTCAAATGTGAAGAAGCATGCAATAAAAAAAGTCACTAATGAAACGCATCTTCCTGTTCCATGAAGTTAGGGAAGCACATATTAACAAATTAGTACATGAGATGAACTTTTTCGTATGAAACCTGAAGAAAATATTTAAACATACATACACATTTCTTAAGACCTTGTGCATAAAATCTTAAGATGTTTACCTAAAGATTGGGATGCTAAAGTTAATGCTACTAGTGAAGCTAGGGATTTAAGTACATATCCAATTGATCAGCTTTTTGAGTCATTAATAGCTCGTGAACATAATATAGTTGCAAGAGAGTTGTGGGATGTCATAAGGAAGAAAGATAAAGGCAAATGAATAGCTTTAGTGTCTACAACAGTTAATGAGACAGGTTCAGGAGTTAGTGAATTATAGACTAGAGAGGAGATTAAGAAACAAATGACTATGCTCTTAAAAAGATTCAAAAATTTGATGAAGAAGAAAAAAGCAAAGTCAAAGCCAACCAAGGTATGTAAATAAAAATTTTAAAGATAAAACTAAATTTTCTAATACAGGTACAAAAGATAAAGAGTGATATGCTATAATGGTAAGATTCCGAGAAACATCAAATGTGATTATCCAAACCTATATGGGAAAAAGAAATAATCAAGGAGAGAGATAGAAAGAAGAACAAAGAAGAAAGTGACAAAGGCTATTTACATGAATTTAGATAGCGGAACAGCTCCATTGAATTCGAGAAGGAAGCAAATTTTTATCTTATATTGGAACATTGAGATAAACACTGTCATTGTCGGTCCCAAGCCAAGATGTGAAAAATGAAGGGCTGCGTTAGGGAGTTAACAACCAACATAAAACTTATCAAAAAAATCATGACAAGAATCATTTCGATCGTTGTGCAAGTGTTAGGGTGTCCCCCAGAAGCGACGCGTTGTATGATTTGAATACAGTGAAAAGTTTGCAAAGCCCGCTATATCAGCGTCTAGGTGTAATGTCAAATAAGCAATGATTCCCACATTACAGAATGATGCGAGTAAAGACGTTAGTCAATAAAACTAATATTAGGATATGATTTTGGAATATACGTACTCTCAATGGTAAATTAATGGAGTTAATTGATATTATGATTTATAGAAAGATTAATATCATATGTATTCAATAAAGGAGTTGGTATTCTGGTACGAGTCACACTAGAAATAGTGTAGGTGTAATTATGGATAAGAATTTGAAAGATAGTGTTTAAAAAATTAATAGAGTTGTAGATAGAATTATAGCCCTTAAGATTGTTACTGATACTATGATTTTTAATATTATAAGTGTGTATGATCCTTAAGTTGGATTAAATAAAGGTTCTAAAGATAATTTTGGATTGACTTAGAAAACTTAATACAAACGATACCACTTGAAGAAAAAATGTTTATTAAAGGATATTTAAATGGACATGTTGGTAGAGTGGTAGAATAATTCAGAAATATTCATGGTGGCTACAGTTTAAAAGTGAATAATAAAGAAGGTATAATCATATTAGATTTTACTTTAACGTATAATTTTGTTATTACTAATACTTTATTCAAGAAAATATATTAGCATTTTATTACTTATAAGATTGGATATAATAAAACACAAATTGATTATTTTCTTATGAGAAAAAGAGATCGTCGAGATTGTAAAAATTGTAAGGTCATTCCAAGTGAGAATTTAAGTACTTAACATCGATTATTAATTCTAGATTTTAAAATGAAGACTTGTAAAATAAATAATACTAGAATTCATCATCATAGAATTAGATGGAGACTCCTAAAATACACAAATAAAATTATTTTTATAAGTAAAATTTAATAATTTAAAATTTGGGATGTTCATGAAGAAGCAAATGATATGTGGAATAAAGTAACAAAAACTATTAAACTAGTGGCAAAAGATGTACTTGGAGAATCAAAAATAAAAATAATTGGTAGTGAAATAATAATGTTTGAGAAAAGAAAAAATATAAGAAGTAATGTTATAAAAATTGGTTTAAATGTAAAAGCTTTGAGAAGTGGGAAAAATACAAAACGACCCATAGGGAGTCTAAATGAACGATATGCGACGTTAAAAATTCTACTTTTATTGATCTTTATAATATATTAGGTATTAAGAATGTTGAACTGTATATGTATAAATTAGCCAAACAAGTGAAAATAAAAGTAAATATTTAACTCAAGTAAAGTGTATTAAAGATGAAAATCAAAAAGTGTTTTTCTTAGAAAAAGATATTCAACATAAGTGGATGAGTTATTTTGATAAAAATTTTAATGATGTTTCTGAAAATACTATTGAACTCAGTGATTTTGATATCGTTAATAAAAATAAAACATTTGATTTTTACCGTCGCATTAGTACAAAGAGAAGTTGAAGAGGCTTTGAAGAAAACCAAGAGTGGAAATTCTGTAGCATTTGATGATATCCCAATTGAAGTGTGGAAATATTTGGGAGATTTGAGAGTTTCTTGACCTACTAAACTCTTTAATATTATTTTAAAAAATAAAAAAAAATGCCTGAGGAGTGGAAGAACAGTATTTTGGTCTTTATTTTTAAGAATAAAAGGGATGCACAAGAGTGTGCAAATTATAAAGGAATTAAGTTGATTTGTCATACTTTAAAATTATGGGAGAGGGTAATTGAACATTGTTTAAGACGTATTACAAATATTTATCATAATCAATTTGGATTTATGTCGGGTTACTCTACTATGAAAGATATACATTTATTGAGAGGTTTGATGGAGAAGTTTAGAGATAATAAGGAGAACCTACATTTGATTTCTATAGATTTAGAAAAGCTTACGATAAGATTCCAAGAGATATCCTTTGGATAGTTCTTGAGAAGAAAGGCGTTGATATGACTTATATTCAAGTCATTAAAGATATGTATACTAGAGCTATTACTTGTGCTCGAACTGATGGAGGATTGACCAAATATTTTCTTATTTTTGTTGGATTATATCAGAGATCGGCTTCAAGGCCATGTCTTTTTGCGTTAGTTATGGATGGTCTTATACATGAGGAGGTACCTTGGTGTATGCTTATTGCTGATGATATCCTTCTCATGGAGAAGATGAGAGAAAAAGCACAGGAAAAACTGGAATTATGGAGGTCTACATTGGAGTCTAAAAGCCTTCGTTTGAGTAGAACTAAAATTGAATACATGGAATATAATTTTAGTAGTAGTAGCTCTAGTGACATAAGTGTAACTTTGGGTGATCAAATTATTAAAAGGTGTAAATGATTTAGTAATCTCGGGTCTATTGTTCAAAGCGATGTTGACATAGCTGAGGATGTTAATAGTAGAATTCAGGTTGGTTGGTTGAAGTGGAGGAATGCTTCAGACCTATCGTGTGATAGAAAAATACCACTTAGACTGACTGAAAGGACAATTTTATAAGATAATGGTCAAACTTGCAATGCTTTATGCCACTAAATGTTGGCTTTTAAAAGAGAAGCATAATACTAAGTTAAGTGTTGTCGGCATTGCAATGATTAGATGGGTGAGTGGCTTTACACTAAGAGACAATGTGAAATGTATATATCCATGATAGGGTTGGTGTAGCTCTAGTGAAAGACAAAGTTAGATAGAGTCGTCTTAGATGGTTTGAACACATTAAACGACGACCATCTTATGAACTGATTAGGAGAGTAGATGTTTTAGATTCAACTTATGTTAAGGCAGAGGTAGACCTAGGAAGACTTAGGCTTATTGTATAACAACTGATTATAATTTTTTAGAATTAAATGGAAATATGACACTAAATAAGAAGCAATGGAGAAAAAAAGATTCATATAGCCGACCCCACTTAGTGAATCATAGAGATAACTTAACATTCATTCAAGAGCATGTAAGGGATAATGGTTTATCTAATGAAAAGTTACATGATGCATTCAATGAGTTGCATTGCAAGTACAAAAAATTAAGAAAGAAACAACTTAAGCTAGAAAAAGATAATCCATTTAGATACTCAATATAATAAATTACAAGTTGAATATGTATCACCCAAGAAAAATAATAATATTTATAAATGTATTTTATGTGATCATTCTACATTGATTTCAAAATTAGAATTTGAAATTAATTTGGACATATATCTTTTGACTCTAATGCAATTCATACAAATCACATTCAAGTTCATATACATGGATGGTTACAGACAATATCGACAGTTCGTCAATGCAAATATAAATTTATATTTGATAAATCATAAAAAAATAATTAAATATAATAAATAGTATTAAGATTATAATTACTCAATTTACTTCAAATAATGCTTGCAGAATTATTTTTCTTGTGCAGAAAATTAAAATCAAATTATTTTGATCAAAATTTCAACCTTAAATTTATCAATTTTATTTAAAAAATAACAAAATGAATAAATAATGAATAAGAGTTTAATTTACCTGATTCATGCCTATTTTGTTTGTCCTCCGGTTCTATTTAACTGACGATCACACTCAAACTATTGTACAATCAAATAAAAAATATTTAACATTTACACTGTCCACTTGAATTCAAGCCTTAGTGACGACGGAGACTTAAATACAAACCACTGAATTCCCCGATGTATATATGCCACCTTACCATTCATGAAAATAAAGTTCATTTGTTTTATATGTAAATAGATAAGAATTGGATGATAGTATGTAAAGGACCAAAATGCAAAAAGTAGATAAATAAAAAAACAGTAAGATAAGAACAGTTTACTTCAGCATGATGATAATTTAATAAAATTTATCAACTAAAATTGAAAATTGAATAAAAAATTATCATAAAACAGACTGCAGATTGAAATGTTGGGGAAAGAACCATCACAAATCAAAATAGATTCAGCCATAAATAACATCATCCATTGTAGCTACTGACCCCCTAAAAGCCAAAAATTTCGAATGTGAAGAAATTTTCATTGTAGTTGCTGCCTCTAAACACCAAAAATCGAAATAATCACAACGGCACAGACACATTCAGACAAATGACAGATTGAAGTGCTGGGGAAATAACTCTCTCAAATTGAATATATTCAATCCATAACATCTTCCATTGTAGTTATTGCCTTTAGAAGTAAATAATTTCATATGTGGAGAAACATGCAATAAAAAAATCACTAATGAAACACATCTTCCTGTTCCATGATGATTCTTACATCAAGCAAATTTGATAAACTTGACTAAAACATCAAAATTTATTAATCCCAGCCAGTGGAAGGGACTGAAACTGGATCCCAGCCAGTGGGAGGGACAGCAGCAACAGGAGGCAAATCATTGTCTTCATTTGGAGCCGCGGCGCCATCCCATTCAGCAGTTGCTACAAAAGTTGAAAATTAAAATCGTAAAACAAGCATTTAGTCATTTGGAAAACATGGAGTGCAGAACATGAATTTAGAAGTTGCACTTTATATCCACAATTCATGAGAAGTCTATAGCCAAAAGGAATACCCAATTTATTTTAAATTTTGTTATCACAGATTAACAGCAAAGCATGTGCAAAAGTAAGCCCCTTCAATTTAGAATGAGGAAGGAAATCAACCGCAAATGGCATTGGTTTTCTAGTTGGCAAATGAGAGGCAGAGAAATGGTGTTTCACAGTAGAAATTTTAGACAATCTAGTAAGAAAGTTGACATTAAAAATTAGGGGCATTTACTTAAATTCCACACAATTCTTATATATGTACATGTTTAACATATAAACTTTAATATTTAAATAAATGCCACTCAAACTTTAAAATTACATAAAAAATACCACTATTATTAACTTTTTAAAAGTAAAATACAGTCTCATGCACGTTTTAACCTTAATTTTTAACACCAAAATGTTAAATATCAAACTTTAGAGGTTAAAATACATAAGAATTGTGTGATATGTATGTAAATTTCCCTACAAATTTGGATGATCCAACATTCAATTGCTCATTATACTAGCTGGTTTGTGAGGATCTGTACCATATTTGCGATAAATCTGATATTCCTGTGGTTTTATTTTCCAAAGTTGCTAATAATATGAAATGAAATATTGCTACAGAATAGGCCATTTACAAGAGTTTTCCTCGAATAACTAGTATGACAATCTAGTTAAGTTGTCGGACCTTTAAAATATAAAAGCTAAAATTGTTGTATTCATCGTTTAATTATTTATTAATGGTTGCTTTGCTTCAGAGCTTATTTGTATGATTTTCAGTCAATACAATTAATTACCTCGAGATGTGTACATAAATATAATGCTATATTTTTTTGAGACGATAATCCAATTCATTTCTATATAGTAAATTTTGGGTATGGAAATTAAGTCCAACAACAAAAGAATAGGTAGACCCGTATTCTTATCGACTAATTCAATAGTTTATCAAGTAATAAAAGCATGTGGCAACGAGGTAGATAAAAGAATCAAGAAAATGTAAATCTCAAATTAAGACTTAAAAGTTCACTCTTTACAACAGTCCCAAGTATTTATTTAGTGGCGTGGGTGGCAAGGAGGGAGGGAGCTTCTTTAATCTTGAATATAATAGTTTCATCACAAGAGGGATACTCCTACTTTAAATTCTCTTTTCATGCTTCTTTTACCTGCATTAACATCTATTAAACTGTGTTAGCTACTTGCTTACATACATACATGCATACAACGACAGGCCTTTGTCCCACTAAGTGGGGTCAGCTAAATGATTCCTTTTTCCATTGTCCGATTGAGTGTCATGTTTTCATTTAATTCTAGCAAATTAAGACCATTTTCATACAAGTCCAAGTCTTTTTAGGTCTACCCTTACCTTTCCTAACATAAGTCAAATTTATAACATCTACTCACATAACAAGGTCATCAGACCATCGATGTTTAACGTGACCAAATCATCTAAGGCGACTCTAATATTATCTGTCACTAGAGCGACTCGAATCCTTTCACGAATATATTCATTTCGTATTTTGCCTCTAAGTGTAAAGCCACTAATCCACCTGAGCACTCTAATCTCAGCAATGCTAAACTTAAAATCCTAGATTTTTGTTTCTATGAAATCCTACTGTGTTGACTTGCTCTCCACCGTCACTCTCTTCCTCATCCTCCTCCATAGGTTGGATAATATCTTCAATTGGGAAAGGGTTTTAAGAAGCAGGCAAACAAATATCTTGCAGATCAATCAAAGATTGAAATCAAACCCAAAAAGCAGCAAAACTAACTATAAAACTCCAAAATTTCTTCTTGAGTTTCCCATACTGCTTTGTGGAGGGAACTACAAAATATCTGCTCTCGCGCTTTCTGTTTTAATGTAAACTTTCAATATTCATACCAAATGAAAGATTACATGAAATGAACACAGTATATATCATACGAGAGCAGAGAATTTACCACAACTGGAATCTACCATATCATATGAAACAAAAAAGGAAATAAGTCTAAACATTAACATCAACAAGCTAGAAAATGAATACACCAAGATATAGCCTAGCTAAACAAAATAATCTCCAAACAAGAAAATCACAAGATGCTCCACAGAATGCATAATATAACATAAAAAATAGAGTTATCAGTCCACATCATCCCTAACAAAACATGCAAATCCACAAGTAAACACAGTAGGATCACAGTCCTGAAACAAAAATTCAAATATCATTAAAATGACACATCCTCTCTACCCGTCGCTCTCTTCATCATCCTCCTCCATAGGATGGACATCGTTAAAAAGCTCGAGTGGTAAAGCGACTGGAAATTGCATGGGATCAAGAACAATATTTCTTTGCTCCCTTTGACAATCCTTGCACTAATGTTCAAAGAATTCTAACCTTTTAGATAGCTACGAAGGAGGATGAGGAAGAAAGTGACGGTAGAGAGGATGTGTTATGATAATGATTTCAAGATTTTTGTTTCTCTAGACTGTGATCCTATTGTGTTGACTTGTGGATTTGCATGTTATGTTTGGGATGATGTGTACTAATAACTCTATTTTTTATGTTATACTATGCACTCTGTGGAGCATCTTGTGATTTGTCGTGTTTTTGGAGATTGTTGTGTTTTCCTAGGCTGCTTAATAGCTGATAAAGATAATACACACCAATGGTATAATATATTAAAAAGACTATGCACTCTGTTGATCAATAGGTGACTATTCTACTGGAATTCCAGATCAGTGTCTCATGCTTCTCAAACTATTTACGAAAGCTAATTAGTCTAAACTTTTCTTTCGGCATGCATATTACGTGAATGGATACACTTTGGGATTTTTTTATAAACCGATACAGATGAATGCAACCACATATAGACTCAATTATTTAAAGCCCGTATTATTGATAAGAAAGACATTTCTGCCACTTTTACCTTAGAAAGTATGGTTGGCACCTTCTCAAATGGCGTTTGACAAAATGTATATTTTGCAAAAATGCCCTTGTATTGTAAGTAGCAAAAGTTTTTAACAAGATTATGCTAATTATTTCAAGGCTCATCCCGAATAAAAGAAACAGTTCTTTTTGCGGAAGTTGGAAAATATCCTTAATAAGGAAAGAGTTTTGAGAAGAAAACAAAGTAAAATCATGCAAATCAATCAAAGATTGAAATCAAATTCAAAAAACAACATAAACGAGCCATAAAACTCCAAAATTCTTTCTTGAGTTTCCTATACTGCTTTGGGGAGGGAATTACAAAATATTTGCACTCACACTTTTTGTTTTAGGGTTAAGTTTCAATATTCATATCAGATAAAGGTTTACAGGAAATGAACAGAGTATATATCATATGAGAGCAGGTAATTTAACACAACTGGAATCCACCATATCACAAGAAACAAAAAAGGTAATAAGTTTAAACATCAAAATCAACAAGCAAGCACATAAATACACAAAAATATAGCCTAGAAAAACACAACAATCTCCATACATAACAAATCACAAGATGCTCCATAGAGTGCATAATATAACATAAGAAATAAAGTTATCAGTCCACATCATCCCAAACATAACATGCAAATCCACAAGTCAACAAAGTAGAATTATAGTCCAGAGGAACAAAAATATAGAAATCATTAACAAAACACATCCTCTCTACCATCACTCTCTTCCTCATCCTCCTCCTTAGGCTGGACAATATCGTAATAAAGCCACTGGAAATTGCACGGGATCAAAACTGATATTTCTTTGCTACCTCTGATGATCTATGCACTAAAAATTTAATATATAATATTTGTGTGCATTATCTTTATCACCTATTACATAGCCTAGCAAAACACAACAATCCCCAAACATGGCCAATCACAAGATGCTCCACAGAGTGTATAATATAACATAAAACATAGAATTATCAATCCACATCATCTCAAACATAACAAGCAAATCCACAAGTCAACACAATAAAATCACAAACCATAAAAGCAAAAATCTAGAAATCATTAACAGAACACATCCTCTCTACCGTCTATCTCTTCCTCATCTTCCTCCATATGCTGGATAATATCGTTATAAAGCTCAAGTGGTAATGCCACTGAAAATTGCATGGGATCAAAACGGAAATTTCTTTGCTCCCTTCAATGATCTTTACACTAATGTTCAAAGATTTCTAACCCTTTAGATAGCTATAAGGAGTGGCATATTGTAATTTTAAAAAATATTTACATAAATAATAGCTTAATCAATATATTATACAAATTTATAAATCAAAATAAAACTTCAATAATTCAGTGAATCTAAATAAAACAAATTGCAACGCAAATTCACTAAATAAAATGTAAGTATTTTCTTTATAATTAATAAATTACTTCAACATAACAAAATTGAAACTTTTAAAAAACAATGTGAAATATATGAAATCAAATAAATTATCCGACATAAAAATCTCAAAAAAGAATATTGAAGATATTATAAGTTAGCCAAAAAGAAATTGATTCAACCAATGAGTGGCAGCCTATAAGGAAAGAATGGGCAGGATCTACAATATCACATGAAACAAACAAGGTAACAAGTCAAAGCATTAACATCAACAAGCTATAGCCTAGCAAAATACTAACAATCTTCAAACATGACAAATCATAAGATGCTCCATAGAGTGCATAATATAACATAAAAAATAGAAATATCAGTCCACATCATCCAAACATAACATGCAAATCCACAAGTCAACACAGTAGGATCACAGTCCAGAGAAACAAAAATCTAAAAATCACTAACATAACACATCCTCTCCATCGTCACTCTTTTTCTCATCCTCCTCCATACGATGGGTAACATTGTTATAAAGCTCAAATGGTAGAGCCACTGAAAATTGCATTGAATCGAGACCGATATTTCTTTGCTCCCTTCAAAGATCTTTGCACTAATTTTCAAAGAGTTCTAACCTTTTAGGTAGCTATAAGGAGTGGCAATATTTTCATTTTGATAAATCTTTTACATAAAACTAAAGCAAAATGCTACTCAAATTCACTAAATATAACGTAAGTATTCTTTTATAATTAATCAATTACTTAATTTAACAAAATTTGAAATTTTTAAATAATAACATGAAATATATGAAATCAAATAAATTGGCCCACATAGAAAACTCACAAAAGTATATTCAAAACATTATAAATTAGCCTGAAGAAGTCGATTAAGCCAAATGAGTCGCAAACTATAAAGAAAATAGGTTGAAATGAAATTCAGTAAAAAATGGAGCAAATGGGCCGTAGAGGAAATTTGCGGATTGACCATATCGAAAGAACATAGTTGTTACATGATGCAAAGTTAGGTATGAACTAACTGTAATTAAACTTATCTCTCATGGCAAATTCAAAGAGATAAGAATAGGTTAATACCTTGTTTTCTTTTAAATGTGCCAAGCAATCAAAGCAAATTTATTCTAAAAAAAAATTAGAGAATAGTTGATAGTAACCTTGAGGAGAAGCCCAATCGGAACCACCAACTGGTGCAACCAAGCCAGGTGTGGCTCCCACATCAGGAGTAACATTTACAAAATCGGTAGGCCATTGTTCAGAAGGTAAAATGCCACCATATTCAGCTATAGCAGCATACTCGGGGGCAACAGGGGCCTCCCCTTCTTCCTGCTGTTCCTTCGCTTCCTCAGGATCTCTGTGAAAGAAGAGATCAACCTACGCACAACATTGATAAAATTTAATTACTAACTAACCTCCACATCATAGAACATGAAGCCAAATATATCAAAGCATACTTGAAAGGCAAGTTATTTACTGATATCATGAAATTTTTTAACAATAACCAATAAATAAACAGCAAAATTCACAACTTGGAATCAATTGCATGATTATTGCTGCATAGACAAGCAATAGAAACACAAAAAAACCAAAAATTAAGTCAAGCTAACATAGATGGTCATTAATGCATAAATAAATATGAAGATTTAAACTTGTCAAAAAAAAAGAAAAAAAAAACATGAGAACTTACCATAACATCCCACTTGTGACCCGGAGCAATGGTATTCCTCATCTGAAGGACCATCCTTGCCAGCAACCAGAAAAGACAGCCTATACTGTGCTTTCCCTTGTTATTAGCAGGAATTCCAATGTCAACAAAGCGCATTGGTGAATCAGTATCACAGAAGGCAATCGTCGGAATGTTCCCAAGAGCGGATTCCTTAATTGGCTGTGCAATATAAACAAACAGAACAACTAAGCTAACATTTTAACAAAGCAACCCTATATAAAAAATAAAGAGAAAACATGCCTGGTGATCAGTTCTTGGATCAGTCAGAATAAGCAGACGGGGCTCACTAAAGGATGTTTGGAGCTGGTTAGTAAAGGTTCCAGGGGTGTGCCTCCCAGCAATAGGGTGAGCACCAGTGTACTGCGCAAACTTCAAGACAGCTCTTTGGCCATAAGGCCTAGCAGATTGAACGATTATGTCCTGGGGGTTCTCAATGGCAACAATTACTCTAGCAGCAAGCTGTATCTTTTCCCAAGTTTTTCCAAGATTAATTATATATATCCCTAAATTTTAAGGTAAAAACGAGATGTCAGAATAATAATGTCAGTATATAAAGTTAAACTCACAAATAATTTAACCATGCAAGTATGATAAATAGAATGAAAATAAATAATGAAAGCCACATGCGCCGATTCATAGATCGATACCCCATACCTTGCAAGTTAAAATCAGTATCCAAAAAAATTATTCAGAACAAAAATGGTACCAAATGGCCAATTGGATCCAAAACACTTTGATTATACTGCCACTAAAACTACTGCCATACAATCAACAAGATGCTCTATAAACAAATCATCAAATTTAAGACTCAACAAATCAATCCGGGGTATCGAAAATTATGCGTGAAGTAAAGAAAAAAATCAATTATATCAAACCACAACATAGATACGGGATCGTTCCAGAATTCAGAGTTCCAACTTCTAATAAATGCCTACCTTTCATAAATGGCGTATGTAAAAACTATGGATACAGGCGTAGAAAAGAGCAGGGATTGCGAGTTTACCGTCACTCCTTCGCTTGTATACGTAGCGCTCCATCTGATAGTCGCAATTTTTGGTTCCGAGGTGCACGTGGGCAGCCAACATCATTTGAATGTCCTGCTCCTTCTGAGAGAGAACCCTCGTCGCCATGTCTGAAGAACTTACAGCTGAAGTTAGGGTTAGGAGAACTGTGAACACCGCGCCTCAGAATGAGCATGACTTTTATATTCGGATTCTAGAGCCCTAATTATAGATGCAATGACGGGTTAGCCGGACTTTCGCAGGTACGTTAAAATGGGAAAAAATTTGAGAAGTACATGGGTGTCTCTATTGTTCATTGTTAGGACATAATGTTGCGTTTGGATTTGTGAGTGTATTCTCCGTATATCTATTATGTAACTTTTTATTTGTACGAGTTACATGCAAGTTATAGAGGAGTTATCTTAAAATGAGTAATTTGCATGCATACCACACAATTTTATATATTTACAT
This sequence comes from Papilionanthe hookeriana x Papilionanthe teres, assembly GCA_022702705.1. Lineage (NCBI taxonomy): Eukaryota > Viridiplantae > Streptophyta > Magnoliopsida > Asparagales > Orchidaceae > Papilionanthe > Papilionanthe hookeriana x Papilionanthe teres. Next base: position 52,476,901 of record CM040421.1, read on the forward strand.
ATCTAACACTCTACTTTTATATTACATTAAAAATATCATTATTGCATGTTTAACTAATGTTCAAAATAGATCCTGATTAGTATTTCCATCGGCGCATTTAAAAATTTGAAGAGCAAGCAAAAAATTTAAACTCAGTAAATAAAAGAATTTCTGTGATTGCTTACAAGCCACTTCGGATTTATTGAGCTTCACAGTTCAGCTAGTCTCCAGAAGTCCGATATGGGACTTAGATAAATATTATGACTATGGTATGGAAAGACTAGTGATATTTACGTATATAGTATCCAATTTTAGAGTTGTTTTTGGGATATTTACGTAGTTACCACCCAAATTTTATGCATTCACATGTCTAACACTTATATATATATATATATTTTATAATTATACCACCCAAATAATTGGAATGGTACGAGAGAGTGAGAGAGTGAGAGAGAGAGAGAGAGAGAGAGAGAGAGAGAGAGAGAGAGAGAGAGAGAGAGAGGGATAGATTGAGAGAGGAAATTATCATAGCCCAGTCGAGAAAGGAAGAAGAAGTCGCAGGACAAAGCAGATGACCACGATGCAATGTCGAGCCGTGCGAAGGAGAAGAGTAAGAAGGAAGTCGTGGCTAATGTGTAGTGTCGAATTTTGCTAATGAGAGGAAGAGAGAATTAGATGAAGAAAATAGGTATGCGCGTCTCTTACCGGTTCGATGACACCCTAGTTAACGAAATCGTTGCAGTGTTGAGTGAGCCGCAAGCGAAGCCTGGAAGAGACGATCTACGGTTTTATCAAAAAGAGAAGGAGAGCGTTGGGTTGAACCGCGACTGAAGAAAGGAGGAGGAGATCGAGTTTGCTTGGTCAAGCAGAGATCGAAGGAGGAAGAAGCCCTTTTTCGTGCTCATGTGTAAAATAAGATGCGACCAAGCTTCACGTCCTTTGTTGTGGTGAGATGAGACCAACGAGGTAAGTGAAGAGAATAGCGTGAGGGAAAAAGGGAAGTGAAGCCTTTCGCGCAATACCGAAACTTATAGATAAGTCATTCAAAATTTGAAGTCTTGGTTATATTGATTAATTTATTGAATATGCTATCATCTTAACAATTAAAATTTATGAATTTAAATAAGGCATCGTAAGTGGATGATTTTAATGTCAAGAAGAAGAGAGTTGGCTCGTGTTTGAAATTGGGTTTAAGTGTGAACGATTAGAACCAAATCTTATGGGTATTTAATGGTTGATGTTATAAATTTGCTTAAACTGAAACTATTATTTTACTTACTAAAAACTAATAACAAGCTTAATTTAACCAGAAATTAAATGTAGATGATTAAAGGTTGAATCAATTCAAGAAGAAGATTTTATAAAAAAATGAGTTGCATTTTTTTTGTCATTCATGCATATTCATGCATACCATATACATCATTATTTTATGCATATTAGATCATAATTACTCACTAAGTTATATTTATGATTGAAATTCATTTTTTTTCGGGAGAACAAGAATTTTAGATTGATATGTCTGGTATAAGAGATTTGATTTACCGGAGGAGAACTGGTACTTATATGTACTAGTATGATATATTAATTTTGTTTGTACTGTTTCTTTTGGATATACATATATAATTGTATTGACTGAGATTTTAATTAATATGAAAGGTTAAAGTAATGATTAAGTCATATATGATTCCTGTTGGATGATTTAAATTTTTTTATTGTACCTGCAAATTATTAGTGACTCTTTATATATACTAGAAGTCTAAAAAAAATGTAAATAATTAGATGTTAATATCATTGACCGCTGTCCCGTCTTAGTTAATTCTAAACATAGGGCCGAGTCGTGATGTTTAAACGTCGTTCACTTGCTTTCTTCTGCATTACTGGCTGTTATTGATCCTGCCTACATTGCGCTCCCTTGAAAAGTTGTACATTGGGTTAGAATGTTGAAAGTACATCTTTGAAAACAAGTTTCATATTGAAAAGATATCTTTGATATGGATCTGCAACATTAACTTAGAGAGGAAGTTTGGTGGTCATGCTAAACATTTAAAAAGAAAATAAATTTTAAATATAAATAAATTAAAAGTGCTAAAAAAAATATTTTCAAAATATAAATATCTCCATTAAATAAAAGTCTTTTCTAATACAATTAAGTACTCTAAAATATTTAAAAATAATAATAAATTTAACCAACCTACTAAAAGATTTTTTATTTTAATTAAACGAGCTCAAAGATTTTAATTTTCAAATGTAGAAAAGCTCAAGAAAATATTATGCTTTATTCCTTTAGAAGAGCGTTTAAAGACAATCCTTTTTAATATTAAGATATGATCTTCTCTTTAATCTTGTGAAGCCTTTTCTAAATCACTTTCAAATTAAAGAATCCTTTCCAAAGTTTAAAGAATTTTTTTTTTTCAAAAAAGTAAAATACATTTCTTAAAGTTTTAATATTTTTTTAAAGTGGTCTTTCTCTTAAATCTTTTAGGATATCTTCTTAATAGATGAGAGGTTAAGATCAATTTGAATTGATCATCATATTGACATGCATGATCTTTATTAGTAACAACAGGCCTCATGCAACTTTCATAATGAGATTCCGAGCCTTACAATAATCTTGGAAGAGAAAATAATAATTTTATGGTTCTCTCATAATCATGCTCAAGTGAAGTTCGGTTAAGCTTAGGTCAAGGAAAAATGATTGATAAAAAATGAGGCCGACAATAGTGAGCAAAAGAAAGTCATTCTCACTCTCAACATAGTTCCACTTGTTGTGGAATTTAGGGCGAACTAAAAATAGGAATCGACACAAAACAAAAGAAAACATAGAGATTTAACGAGGTTCGGCAAAGATGCCTACGTCCTCGGGAGCAGAGCGGTGAACTTCACTATTTCAGAGGAGTTACAATAGTTCGGTTCCAACATACCATCGGATTACAACTTTATTTAGGGAAATAACCCATTGATAAATTACTAAAATGCCCTTGCTCCTCCCAACCTTTTTAATGAAGAGACACACCTCTTCATTTTAAGAAAACTTCAACCATTGATATATGAGCCATACCTAACACCACTATCCGACGATTCTAATCATAGAATATTATCATTAGTAGTGTGAGCCAATCAATGCTTAATTAATCACAATGGAAGTTTACATAAGTAGCACACATTTCTTATATATTTATATACAAATCTAAAATTTCATCTTTACATATATATCGCTCAAATCTTTGATATCAAATAAAAAATATTACTATTGTCATTTTTTAAAAGTGAAAGACATATTTCATGCATAGGTTAAAAAATCAATAATAGTGTTATTTTTTATGTGATATTAAAGATTCGATGATCATGTGTGTAAATATAAAAGTTTAGGTGTGAGATATGTAAATGCATGAAAATTGTGTGCTAAGTATAAAATCAAAAGCTCGGAGAAAAAATATTGATATCACATTAAAATAGACCAACAGTGATGTACAACTAACTTCAAAAATAAGATTATCTTACAGCTGGTTCTATGCTTTATTAAACTAATACAATATCACTCTAATTTTGCAATTAATATAAAATTAACATAAAAACTTAATTATATTAATCTCATATTAAACTTGAAATTAATTAACTAACATCTTCAAAACTTTTATAAGCTTTTAACAACATACCTCTTAATAAAATTGCTCACATCAACTATTCACTTCCTTAAAACCAAATATATCAAAATAAAAATATTTTAAATAAAATTTCTTACATTTAAATTTTAAAATAAAAATAGTAGTTTTTACCATCTTTTCTTGCTACGAAAAGAAGTCAATTGAAGAAAATTAGGTGAGATATATGTAAAAGATCAAAGTTTTTAACTTCTGATGTGATATAAGAAAATTAGTTGGTATAAATGTAAAAGATCAAAGTTTAGTTGACATATATGTAAATACAAAATAATTGGGTGGTATGTATGTAAATACCCCAAAAATTCTAGCCTTTATTTTATTTTTGATTGTATAAATATAATACATTCTCTCTATTGAATTCGTGCAGCAGTTAGTTACTGATTTTTAACTAAGCAAACTGGATGATCAACGCACTGCCTTCATATTCTAGTTGTATTTCTTTCTTTTGTACAATATTATAGATGGAGAAATTATATGTTTTGTTATTGGCTACAATCTAGTCTAAGCTCACATCAGAGTCTAAGGTCACTTTAGAAGTTGGCTTTAGAATTTCATTTTATATTCTAAGTTTTACATTATTTAAAAATATTATAATATTTATTATTAATGGCTTTATTTTTGCCCTTATCATCCATCAATATATGATTAACTAAACTTGATAATAGATGAAACGCTATGGATTATTGGCTTGAGCTATTAAATAAAAAGGTACTTTCAAATCCAATGCACAAGTATCTTTTTACCATAAAAATCAAGTATAAAATTTTTACTATGCCAATTTCCTATTCATAAAGAAGTTAAAATTGATTGTAGGCTAAGAGTAGTAGCACAACAATATATATATATAATGGTGGCTGGCTCCTTTGTGTTTGCTCTGCTAGGGTTCCGACCATGACCCTGTCGGCGGCTGACTTCCTGGGAGCTTCACTGGTGGGAGGTAAGGTGGGATGGTCTCTTCCTTGGCTTTGTACCTGCTTTTGGTGGCCTGCTGTGTTTTCTAGTCTTTCCCGGGCTGCTTCCTTTTTAAATTTTACTGTTCCATTGCCTCCATTGTTCTTTGCCCCTTCTGCTGTTGGTCTTGTTCTGGCTCTCCTGTGCTGGCAGTTCTTCTTTTGTCATTACTTTGGACTGGTTTTTTGAAGTTCTTACTCATCTTTGTTGGTCGGGCTCTGGTGGTTTGTGCCTTGCTGTCTGGCCTTCTGGTTCTGTTCTCCTGCTCAATGGCCTGCCCCATTGATTTGGATACTAATCTCTCTTGGGCTAAAGCCACCTATGCTGGTGTGGTTGGGAATGCCCCTTCTATTTCTGATCCATCAAAGCTCATTTTCCCACAAAAGCTACATGATGCTGCAGCTGGTAAAGTATCCTGCCCCTTCATCAGACCACTTGAAGTCAAGGATGGCTGCCCAGCAGTTATCTTTACTGATAAGGAGTTGGAAGCCCTTGATGAGGAAATCAAACTCACCCTCATTGGAAAATTTGTGTTGGGTCACCCAAAAATGGAGCTAGTAAGGAAATACTTTGAATCCCTCAATTTCAAAGGCAGCTGGAAGATAGGTCTGTTGGATGGAAGACACTTGCTCATCAACTTCTCAAATGAAGAAGACTATGCTTTACTATTTGCAAAACAAGTAGTAGCATTGTTGGGGTTGAAATGAAGATTATCAAGTGGACCCCAAATTTTGATCCAAGTAAAGATCCCCCTATAGTGCCTATTTGGTTCAAACTCCCCAACCTTCCATATAGATACTTTAACCAAACAGCTTTATTTCAAATTGGGAGGTCCCTTGGCACACCTTTAAGATTGGATGCTGAAACTATCAACAAGGCAAAGCCAGAATCAGCTAGAATCCAGGTAGAAAGGGATATTTCCCTACCTGAGATAAAAAGGATTTGGATTGGGTCAGCTAGTGATGGGCACCGGCGGAGATTATCATGCGAGCAAAAGCCTCATTTCGCACCCATTGCAAGATGTTTGGTCACACAAATGAAAGATGTTATAGGCTCCACCCCCTCATAGAAGACCGGTTAATTTGGCCAATAAAACTTCCTCCCCTCCAGCAGGTAATGTTATCATTCATAATGAATCTGTGGCTCCTCTAGCTGGGAATGATAAGGATGTCTCTCAAGTAGTTTCTCCCTACTGTTTGAAGATTGCTGCTCCTGTTGCTGTGGGAGAGATGGCTGATCCTCCTGTTGTCAGCCCACCTCCTCATCCAGTTCACCCAATCCCGTTGGAACGAGTCACCCAGCGAGATCCTTCTCAATGGAGTCCCCAGGCCAAATGGTGAATAGTGTAGAAGAGAAATAGAGGAAATTAGAATTGTAACACCTACTCAATCTACTAACCCCTCAACAGTGGCTCTCCCTCCCAATGTTATTAATGACATGCAGACAATTATTGAGGGTAAATGGGAAACCCAAAACTCAAAGAAGAAAAAGAAATTAAGCACTGAATTGCAGAAATTGGGGACTCCTCTATCTGAGGGGGAATTGGCAGGCTCCATAAAAAGAAGATCTAGATCTAGATCTAGATCTAGATCTCAGTCTTCCCACTCCCACCCCCCAACCCAATGATAAACATGTTATGTTGGAATATTAGGGGCATTGGTAATCCATTGTCCCTGAAAAGAATTTTTTACATTATTAAGAAACATAAGCTATGGTGCTTTGCCATTTTTGAACCTTTGGTGCATAAGCACTCTTGCAAACTCCTCAAGAAATTCCATGGTTTTAACCACTTTAGTAACTGCAGCAATAAGATTTGGGTATTCTGTAGAAAGGAAGTCACTTGGTCTCTCATCCTTGACCATCAACAATTCCTACACTCCTCTTTCCAAATTAATGGTCATCATGGTCTCATCACATTTGTCTATGCAGGCTGCAGCAATTTGGATAGATCTGCTTTGTGGGATCAGCTCATTAACATTGGTTCCAATCTTAATCAACCATGGATTGTGGGGGGGGGGGGGATTTTAATTGCATTGGATCTCCTGGGGAAAAATTTGGAGGTAGGGCCCCAAATCTGACTAAGATGACTAACTTCATTGATAACATCCAAGATGCACATCTGTTTGACATTGGCTATAGTGGTCCAAAGTATACTTGGAGAAGAGGATCTATATGGGAGAGACTAGACAGAATCTTAGTGAACCACCATTGGATATCCACCTGGCTTCTCACCTATGGCTCTCATTTAAGCTTTGCTGCATCTGACCATAGACCTATCTTGATTACCATCACCTCCCCTACCCAGGCCAGATCCCCTCCTCCTTTCATATTTCTGAATGTTTGGTCCTCTCATGCTGATTTCAACTGCATTGTCCAGGAGCATTGGTGCAATATTGTTCATTCTACCCCCCTCATTAAGCTTAGCTATCTTCAGATTAAACTCAGTAAGGCCCTCAGATACTAGAGCTGGAACTCATTTGGTAACATCCACCAGGCTGTTAATACTGCTGAGAATGCCCTCATCCACCTATAAACCCAACTTCAGGCTGGCAATGCTACTGAAAACCAACTGTTTGATGCCCAGGCTACTCTTATGGTTGCCATAGCCAATCAGGAAGCTGTTCTAAAACAAAAAGCTGCTCTAGCCCATTTTGTTGATGCATACAGAAATTCTAAATATTATCATGCACAAATTAATTACAGAAGGAAGTGTAACAATATTCACAGTATCAAATCTGCAGATGGTCGACTGTTATCTAACCTCCCTGACATTGCAGCTGATGCAGTTCATTATTTTAAGCAACTCCTAACCCAACAAGCTGGTCCCAGGGAATCTATTGATAAATCCCTCTTCCAAAATGATATTAAATTCACTTCCAGCCTTGATCTGGCAGATACCCCCTCAGCTAAGGAAATCTGGATTGCTCTTAATTCGGTGGATAGCAACAAGACAACTGGGCTCGATGGCTACACGACTGACTTTTATAAGAAGTCTTGGGATTGGATTCGGAAGGATGTGGTAGCAGCTATACAAAGTTTCTTTATGGGTCATCCCTCCCCAGATCTATTTCGGTGCATCAAATTATGTGTTAGTGCCCAAAACTAATACTACCCAGAACTGGAACCACTATAGGCCTATTTGCCTGACTACAGTAATAAGCAAGACCATTAGTACGATTATTGTGAGCAGGTTACAACCTCATATAGACAGATTAATCAGGCCAAATCAGTCAGCATTTGTCAAGGGGAGATCTATTTGTGACAATGTCCTGTTGGCTCAAGAACTTCTCCTTGATCTTGATAAGAGCCAAAGGGGGGGGGTAATCTCATTTGTAAGCTTGATATCCAAAAGGCTTATGATACCATCAGTTGGGAGTTCATCTTGGAAGTTCTTGCCGCCAGAGGTTTCAAGAGCCATTTCTGCAATCTTATTAGGAGATGGTTGGAAACAAATGAGCATTCAATTTTAATTAATGGCCAAGCTTGGGGGAGATTCAAAGCAACTAGGGGTCTTAAGCAAGGAGATCCATTATCCCCCACTATTTTCATCCTGGCATTAGACTACTTCTCAAGATTGGTGGATAGAGAGCTCCTTCCCCAGAACATTTCCAGGTACCACCATAGATCTAACATTGCAATCTCACATCTAATGTATGCAGATGATATTATGCTTCTATCAACTGCCCACAAAAATGCTGTCAAAAAAATTAAGTGGTGCTTGGAGAGAATCAACATGCTGACTACCATGGCTCTGTGGGTGCCTTCTTGTCGCATGATTATATTTCAGTTTTTGTTTGTTTTGGTGAGTAATAGAGGCTTTGTAATTTTTCTGTTTTCTTATCCCATGGTAGGGGCTGCCACCAAGTTGTTATTTGTATGGAGGCCTTTCTACTTCCTTTTGTAAATCATTTCATACTTAACATGTAGGGGCGTCTTCTGCCCTTTCCTTTAAATATATATATATATATATATATATATATATATATATATAATGTGATATCTTCTTTTTAGAACATGTGTGCAATAAGCATGTTAGGACATGAAAAAAACATGTTTGTATGTGTATATGTATGTGTGTGTGTTATATACATATATACATACATACATACATATTAGTTTTGAATAGTTTTCAAAGAAAAGTTGAGCGATCTTATTTTAATTCCCCCATCTCATAAGAAAAATTGTTGAAAATTTCCAGTTGCAAAAGTTCTGATTCCAGTGTAACTCCTCCAATTAAATATCTGGGAGCTTATCTTACTGTGGGCAGGGCTAAACAAATATAATTTGATGAATGTTTGGGTAAGATTAAATCTCAACTCACTTGCTGGTCCAACTCCTTTCTGTCCAATGGTGGCAGAATCACTCTCCTGAAAAGCATTCTCACCTCGTTTCCATCATACCTGCTTCAACTGACACCAATGAAGAAGAGCACTCTTCTGCAACTGGAAAGAACTTTTAACAGATTCCTTTGGTTAGGTCAGAGGCACCAGCTTCATTGGACAGCTTGGGTTAAAGCCGCTAAACCCCTCCTAGCTGGTGGGCTAGGCTTTAGGGGTCTTCTCCACCTGTAACATATAAACTTCCTAAAGCTGTGGATCCACTTTAGAGCACAGACCTCCTTATGGGCCAAATTTCTGAAAGGCAAGTACTGCAGGCATGTCCACCCCTCCCTTGCTGTTAGAAGATTGGGGGATTCTAAGATTTGGGTCAATTTGCTAAAAGTTAGACAGGAAGCTGAAGATAAATTTATTTGGGATCTGGGTAAGGGGGAGATCAACTTCTGGTTGGACAACTGGTGTCCAAAAGATTGGTTAACCCCTAGACAAGATAATACTGATCTCTCTCAGTCTGTGGCTGAGTTCTGGGATGGTGCTACTTGGTCCATCCCACATCTTAGAGCTATTCTGCTGGACCAGTCAACACAGAAGATTGCTACTATTCCTATACATTGGGGGAAACCTGATAGTATCATCTTGGGGGTCTCCAAACATCAAAGTATTACTAAATACCTATATAGCTCCTCCTTTCAGTGGCTCTATGTAAAGTGGGGGAAGTACGTATGGAGTAAATACCTTTCCCCCTCTATGTCTTTTCTTTGTTGGAGAGCCCTTCACGAGCATTATCCCCACCGATGACATTCTCAAATTAAAAGGCTTGAGAGGTCCTTCCATTTGTGTTCTTTGTCATCAGCAAGAAGAGTGTATCCCCCATCTGTTCTTCCAGTGCAATTTCTCCCAGGATGTTTGGAATGAATTAAACTCCCAGTTAAGACATAATAGCATAAACCTTCATTGGCAGTTATTCCATCATCATTGGTGATATAGGGAAATCCCAAAGTTCAACACTATCCAATTCATTGCCCTCTGGTTTATTTGGATGGCTAGGAATCAGGCCAAATTTGAAGACCTTACTGCTGTTGCTACCTCTGTGGCCAGAAACTGTAAATCTTATATTAGCAAACTCATTGTTCATAAGGGCTTCCCTCAGAATTCTTCGAAGCCTCCCTCATTACCCCCCTGGTCTCCTTCCAGGCCAAAACTGTTAGCTGGCAGGCTCTCCTTTGTAACTACATCAAGATAAATACTGATGGTAGTTTTTCTATTGATGGTGCTGGTGTAGGGGGCATTTTCAGGAATCATCTGGGAAATTGTCTCCTATATTTCCTTGCCCCAGTTTCTGCCCAAGATGCTTTTGAATCGGAACTTATTGCTTGTTCTTTGGGCACTTCAGCTTGCCTAGATTGCTGGTTGGCAAAATATATGGATTGAGGTGGACTCTCAAGATCTGATTAATAGCATTGACCATATTCATCATCTACAGTGGCACCACAAATACTGGATGCAGCACATTCTTGCCTTCAGAACCCCTCATACTAAATTTTTTTCTAACTACAGGGAGGGTGACAAACCTGCCCATTGGCTTGCCCGGGAGGGTGTTCTCTCCCCAAAAGCTGAGGTTTCCAATCTGCCACCCAATGAGCTTAAGTTCTTAATTGCTGGAGACAAGCTGAGCTCCCCCCATCTCAGAATTGAATATAAATCTCCATTCTAAGTCTATTTTGTTCCCTGGGGTTCTGATTTGGAATGCCCTGGTGGTTTTGCTGCTACCTCTATGGTTCACCTGCTGGACATCTGCAGGGTCTCCTCCCTTGACAAGATTCAGCTATTACTGTCCTGGGAGAGAATCAACATGCTGACTACCATGGCTCTGTGGGTGCCTTCTTGCTGCATGATTATATTTCAGTTTTTGTTTGTTTTGGTGAGTAATAGAGGCTTTGTAATTTTTCTGTTTTCTTATCCCATGGTAGGGGCTGCCACCAAGTTGTTGTTTGTATGGAGGCCTTTCTACTTCCTTTTGTAAATCATTTCATACTTAACATGTAGGGGCTTCTTCTGCCCTTTCCTTTAAATATATATATATATATATATATATATATATATATATATATATATATATATATATATATATATATATATATATATATATATATATATATAATGTGATATCTTCTTTTTAGAACATGTGTGCAATAAGCATGTTAGGACATGAAAAAAACATGTTTGTATGTGTATATGTATGTGTGTGTGTTATATACATATATACATACATACATACATATTAGTTTTGAATAGTTTTCAAAGAAAACTTGAGCGATCTTATTTTAATTCCCCCATCTCATAAGAAAAATTGTTGAAAATTTATCATTCAGAATTATTTTTTAATAAACTTGAACAAACGAAATTTTACCTAGCACAACTATTAAAATCACACAAATCATTTAAGAGGATCTTCACTTTTTTTCCTTTCTCTGTCTACTTTTTCGATAAATTTGTACTCAATTTGTAAATATTAGAGGGAGATTGTACTAAAAAAAGCTAAAATACTAACAATAAATGAAGATGAAAACCACGTATCTAGGTAAAATTCATTTCCTATTAAAAAATATAATGTAAAAAAAATGATTTATAGTAAAAAATTATAAGATAAATGCCTATAAAAGAGTTTTTTTTTCTCCCTCTACATGATGATTGCTAATAGTTCAATAATAGAAATTTAATTCTTTTAATCAGAGTGCTTCTTAAGTTCTAATAGCCCAAGTGGATAAGTTACGTTAGTCAAGTTCTTATTGAGCTAGTTTCAATAAAGTAAATATAAAGTAGCTAGAGCTTGATTTGATTGAAGAATTTTTTTTATAACTATTAATCATAATAGCAAGTGTGATAGCAATGGTATATTTTGTATGCTGATAAGAGAAGAGATGTTGAACAACATTCTTCATACTAAATTTAGCCTCTGATGGTTGATTATAAGTAATTGTAGTTGTCTCCTAGCTTTATTGGATAAATGTGAAAAACCTTTATGACTTAGGTTCTCACCTAAAAAAGAATCATTAATAATATCTTATAATTTAAGGCCAATAATCATTAATTACAATAGGATTAAGTTAAATTGGCGTCAATCAAATCCCACATTGTTGACTTTAGTTTCACAATAGTTTGACGTAAAATAGTTTTAGCAGTAGAAGCCATATGGTCCACAAAAAGATTTTTGGGAGGGGCGGGGTGCGCAGAAATGTGATTAGCATCAAAAGTGCTTGACGCAGACAGCTTGTGTGACCCTAGGATTAGGCCATGTTAACTTTAGCCAACTTTGTGTGACCCATGGCAATACAAATGTTAACTATAACAAACTTGCATCATTATTTGTGTCCACCATTTTTGTCGGATAGGGCTTGATTAGCATCAGAATGTACGTATTGAAGAGCGTCACAATTTATCGAAGAAATTAGCATCGGTATTGTCCGACTCAAATCTGTATCAAACCTAATATATATAATATAAAAGAAACGGTTAGATTTTTACAACTTGCACCCAATCAATATCATAAAAATTTACTCGAAGACATCACAACATAGAATCTATTACACAGACAAGTATCAACAATGAAACAAATATAATTAAAAAAAAATTACTCGAAATCTATAAAAGTTCATATTAAACACATAATGTTGTTGACCTCACTTTTAGTGAGGTCTACTTTTCTCCTGGAGTTTAGGATATTGCCAAAAGACTTTCTTTCCTATTGACTGTCTTAGAAGCCTAGTGATGGGAACCACCCCTTTTAGAACTTCAAACCACTTTCTAGCTCTTTTTGAAGTCTCATATGGGTGGTCATAAACCTTCAGCACTTGGGTGGATTAATACAGTTGTGACACACACTGTCGATGGATCATGAAGCTTGATATATTATCTTTCTGAGAGTGTGCGGCTCAAAATAATAATAATAATAATAATAATAATAATAATAAAACAAAAAAGTTCTACTGACAATCAAAGCATGCATAGCTATATTGCTATAAGGAACAATAGTGTTAGTGAAGTTGCCAGTGCTATAAAAAGTACAACAAGAGCCTTAGTAGATAGAATAATGTTCATCGAGTTAACGGTAGACTTGTCTAATATTCCAGGATTTTTAGAGGAAGAAACTGACATTCCTTTTGATAAATTATCGAAGAACACAACAATGATTCATGCAATTCTCTAGAAGTCAATGGAGTTTAAGTTTAGGTGGATGCAGAGCGAGGTAAACAAGCGACTTAGCTCTGTGGGGATGAATTAAGGCTTAATTTCATTAGATTGATATTACTTAGATTTTTATCTTGAACGTTTGAATATGTAGTGAATTCAAATTTATATTTTGGTTTATTTTTGGAATTTTTAGCAGTCAACATACTTTATTAATATATGAATTTTTTTTCAGTATTTTGAATGTATCTCAATTTGGATTGTTTGTTGATTTTTGGGTATTATTGCTTCACATGCTAATTTAATCAAATCTCCACTAACCTTGAAGTTTCCTCTGTCTATCTTTCTATCTATAATGGTCGATGAAGATGAATTACATTTCATAATCTGATCTTTCTCTGTTTTCGGAATGCTTAAGATAGTGCTTCTTTGCTCATAATGTTGCTTTCATTTTTTTTATTTTTTATTTTATTTTTTGAAATGATATTTTTTGAAATGATATTTTTTGCAGGAGTTTACATTGGTTTTTAAAATTCAAAGTTTGGTAAACCATTGGACAAAATATTTAGTGACCATCTGAGGAGATATTATTATTATTTTTGTTTAGCTTACAAACACTTTATTTTTATTCTAAGGTGCTTGACCGACTTTACAAGAAAGTGATTTAAAATTGCAGCGACTATCCTAATAGGGACTTAAGGATTCATTTATGGAAGATTTACATACATACCCTTTCCAAGGTTGGTTTCATGATTTCTGCATTGCTCTTATGCATTATTGTATGTTCTTCATGCTTTGAAATTTGATAGTATTGTTTTTTATTCATCCTTTTTGGTTCTCATTAACAATCTTCCTTTGGTTCTTTATTTGCATGCATGGTTGATAGTATTGTTTTTTATGCATGAAAATGTTCCTTTTATGTTTCTATAACCATTAATTCATACGAAATATAGCTCTTTAGAATGCCCTGTTGTTTCATTAATTGCACAGTAAGTCTCTCATTTAATTATTGGAATATTTGCATACACAGTACTTCGTTACTATGTATTAACATATATAACACCTGACCACTTCAATTTTTAGGTGATATTAATGCAAAAAGTAGATTTTAGGTGTTAGATACATAAAAACATAGCAATTGGGTGGGATGTATTAAAATAACCTTTCTCTTTTAATAAAATAATAGAATTTTATTCTATCATTCATATCTTTTTCAAATATCATATCCAACAACAAAGCTTAAATAATATCAAATTCTTGATATAAAAATGGAAGCGAATTGAAAGATTATTTGGAAAAAAATATGTCAAAGTTTGCATTGGTTGCTAAAAACTAATTCATAACACGTCAACATGATAATTCACATGCATTTAATAACAGTTTTTTAAATATATATAGCAAGTATGATATCTATATTTACTTTACGGAGAATCAAACTCAAGTATTTTGAATATACTGTTTTTTATTCTACTTTATATGTATATAACCAAATAGAAAAAATAATTTTTCTATATCTACTTTACAGACAACCAACAACCTACAAAGCCATAATAAACTGTAATTATAATACATTAAAAATCTAACAACGATTAAAAAGCCACTACAAAACCACTGCCCATACCTAGAGCCACAAAATCTAACGGTAAACAGTTGTCGTAGCTCCATGATAAGGCAGCGGTTTTAACCGCCACATTATTGTATTGATTGTGGTGGTTAAAACCGCAGCCGTAACCTTTTTTTTTAAATATATATAATTTTACTTCATCAATTATTGAGCACGTTGACAATCAAAATGATGCTCACATACATTTAACATACCAATAGATAATCTCCCACATGATTCCATCAATATAATCACAATATTAGATACATTTATAATTAAATCTCTTCTCCAAATCCCCAAGCTCTCCCATGATTCATATGCTTTTATATCACAACCCAAAGATAATTTGATAAAGGGACATTTACATGCACACTATCTAATTTCCATATATTTACATATCTAACAACTAAATTTTATTTTTTACATTTATATCCTCCAAATGTTCCATACACAAAAAATAGCACCATTTTAACTTTTAAAAAGCAAAGTAAACCTTTCGTAACTAAGTGGTGTGTATGTAAAAATGAAAGTTTAGGTGTTAGATATGTAAATACATATGAATTGAGGGTATGTATGTAAATGCCCCTTTGACAAAATAAGAACTCACAAGCAAGATACTTGGAGAAATCATGCTATTCCTTTTCCCACTACAATGCCATAGCTTCATTCATGACTTCCACTTGAGAAAAAATTTGTTCTATTTTTATTTTTGCTGGAAGGATGAGTGGAGACGTAATCCCTGAGAGTAGAATAACCAAAAATCTGCAAATAGGCATGACTAACAAGAAAAGATTTAAATTAAAAGTGATTCCAAATGACTCCTTAACTATTGATAAACAATAGAAGAAATGAGTTTCATTTACTTATAGGAGTTCTTCAAACTCATCCTCAAGAGTGATGATACCGATAATCTCTCCATCTTCAATATCCTCTGATGTACAACCCGTTGTATCAATTGATAAATTATTATATAGCATGAAAGTGGGGTTGTTACCATTAGCATGTTTTTCTCGACTCTTATATATGTCCACCACAAAACTGTTATCCTCTTTTGATAGTAAAGGAGATGTCAAGTTAGATTCGACAGAAGCTCTTTATTTTCTTCAGACTTGTTCCCTTCAGTGGGAGGAAGACTCCTTGTTTTTGCTTTAATCTTGACAACAGTAGCCATATGATTGCTTTCCTTCTGAAATTTATTCAGTATATCATATAGAGGCATGTCTACTGGGACCTTGATAGAAATTTAGACATAAGAAAACTTATAATAATTATCATAAAAATGAAAAAAAGTAACTTGAGAAACCTTGGAATTCTTCTTATGGAAACAACACTAAACGGTGTATCTCTCTCAGCATGAACTGTCAGAAGACTTTTCACCTGAAGAAGGAACTTAACAAGATAAAGAAGCCCAAAATATATACTACATGCATGTTTTCTACTGAACAAAACAAGATAAAGAAGTATAGCGCAATAGACAATTTGCACTAACCAGTAGAAAACCAATAATATTCCTTGGGTTTCTTGAATAATCAGGGACTCTGCTGTGGCCCCGAGCTCGGATTTTGCAAATGGCTTCCCTGTAAAAGAACAACGAAATATTTCTTAGGGTCTAGGATTTGTTAATGCAAATCTACAATGAAGAAAAATAATACTCACATTTAAATTCATAAATAACAAACTTTTAATTTAGAGAATCTCATAACTTGAATGAAAACTAAAAAGACTGAACAAGTAGTCATAAGAGATATGAAATGCAAAAGCTTGACCATCATAGCGTAGGACTCCAACCTCAAATTATTCCTACAAATCACTAAACAAGTATAGATATTGCCCAAGATTCGACACCCTCGACACTTTGTGCATTAGAGTAGAGATCTTCAAGGAAGTTATTCATAAGAGAGGATATAAAATAACAAAAAAGGGTGTATGGATTGAAGCACTAATAAATGAGTACAGATGTGAGACAAATTTTATGTTACAAAAAAATCTCATGTAGAATTTACACTCTGGGAATCCGATTATGAACTGTTAAAAGTGAATGTTCAAAGAGTGTAAAAATGTACAAACTAATTAGTACCAACAATACAATTCATCTATTAGGATATCAAATAATTCAAAATTTTTAGAACTAATTCACAGATGAGATTTAAAAAAAAAAAAAATCCAAAAATTCATTAACCACTACTTCGGATATGGAAAAAGGGATTCATAATTTATTTTATTAGTTTTCGTTTTATCATTGTAATATAAACTAGAAGAGGGAGCTGGATTAAGAGAACATTGGAAAGGAAATAACATAAATACTATTGCCCCTAGCATTTCAGAAACATGATCGCCAACAGCACAAGCTCCAATAATACACTATAGAACAAATAAGCCCTAAAAAGAATATTAAACTTCTGCAATATTGGATGGACAACCCAAACTTTATCTGATAGCATCACCCCTCAACATTAAGGCTCTGTCTGGATTGAAGGAATTAAAATGAGGGAATTTTAGGAAGTGAATTGAATTTAATTTTGACTCACTTGTTTTGTCTGAGTCATAATAATGACATAAGAAAATGGCTAAAGAGAGGGACATGACTTCAAATTAGTTACCATTAGCAACACAACAGAACATAATATCAGCGTCACAAATGTTGATAATATTAGTAATTATAACAAATAAGCTTTTTAAGGGAACAATAATCCTAAATAAAGTCTTAAAAGTTATTAGGTGCGCCTATATACCAATCTTAAATATAAGATTTGAGATAAAGCACAATAAGTGATTATTATGAGATTGCTAAAATAAATTATGGATTTAAAATGATTTGACATTAGTGAACATAAAATGAGGATTTTGTCCAGTCAAATTCACCATCCATCATTCTGAATGCGTAACAATTAGCACATCAAGAAACAAACCGTTAAACATAGCTATCGGGGAAAGCCTGCTAGATTAACATAACTTTGTGAACGCAACTGACTGCCGCTTCTCAATTGTTGTTCCGCTGCGTTGCAGGATCTCCAGCTGGACAAGGCCCAGCGACAGAGGGTAAGCCCCGAGAAAATGCACCATTCCTGCTTTCGCTAATATTCTTTATATGCTTTTATATCACAATTGAAAGATAATTTGATAAAGGGACATTTGGATACACACCACCTACTTCCTAGATATTTACATATCTACCAACTAAATTTTATTTTTTACATTTATACCACCCAATGTTTCATACAGATAAAAAATACCACCATTTTAACTTTTAAAATGCAAAGTAAAACTTTAATACTCAAGTAAACTGGTATGTATTTAAAAATTAAATTGTAGGTGTTAGATCCATAAATACATATGAATTGAGGGGCATGTATGTAAATGCTCCTTTGATAAAATAAGAAATCACAAGCATGATAGTCGGAGAAATCCTGCTATTCCGTTTCCCAGTACAATGCCATAGCTTCTTTCATGACTTCCACTTGAGAAAAAATTTGTTCTATTTTTATTTTTGCTGGAAGAATGAGTGGAGATGTAACCCCTGAGAGCCGAATCACCAATAATCTGCAGATAGAGATGACCTGCAAGATGACAACATTTTTAGTACCTAGTCCTTCAAGGGTTTTACTGCTAAGTTTATTAAATGCATGCACTTGTCAAGACACATTAGATGTACCAATAAATTGATCACACTTTAAGTGAATTAAAAGAAAAATTAATTCAATAAAGCATCCCTCTATAATAGAAGCAAAACATGTTTCTATTATTTCAATTCTCATTGCAAAGTTAGAGTAGCATTTAAAAATTTGTAACTAGTACCTATTCATTAGCAGAATCCCTCCCATTAAAAGTAAAATATGAGATATTACTTACTGTTGATTTTTAATTAGTTATATAATTGATGGGCTCGTGCAAATGAAGATGTGGCAGCAACCACAACCATACATATCCTGCAAATAAAAACATTAATCTTACAACACCTTTCTGATTCACATTATTTACCATTTGTGATGAGTGGAGCTTCAGACAACAGAAAAAAAAATTGCAATCACCTTTTGTGAACATCAACATATTCATCAGTTTCATCCACAATCTCATCCTACACAACAAATACATCCATGATCAGCATAGTAACAATAAATAACTCTCATTAAATATAGATTCGTCTCCAAGGATACCATGCCAAACACAAGCAAGATTGCAACAAAACCCAGAATATTATGAGTATTGACAATCCAAATATTGTTGAACAAATTGCAACACTCATCTATGCAAGGCAAAACCGCAATAAAAATCGAACAAGTGCTAACAAACAAGCAAGAATCACTTAAGACAATTTGAATGATCATGATTTAATAAAGGCAATTGCTAGACTCAATAAAAAAAAATGGATGAAAATGCATCTGCACTACCATAAAAGATAAAATCTGAATCACTTTAGTTTTTGTTTCAATTTTTTATTTTCTTTTTATTTTAAACATGTTTGTTTAGTGTATTTTCTTCTTGTTTTTACTTTTTTTTTTTTTTTTTGAAAATAAGTTAGATTGTTTTTAATAACACTAAAAAAAATATTTTTAGTTTTTTTAAAAATAACTAATCATTTTATAACATATCAAATAATTTTTATTTCAAGTAAAGTTAAAAATAAAATAAAATAAAATAAAAATTAAAATTAAAAGTGATTTCAAACTTCTCCTTAACTATTAATAATTAGTAGAAGAAATGAGTTTCATGTACTTGTAGGAGTTCTTCAAACATATCCTCAAGAGTGATGATACTGATAATCTCTTCATCTTCGATACCCTCTAATGTAACCCGCTGTATCAAATGATAGATTATTGTATAGCACGGAAGTGTGGTTGTTACCATTAGCATGTTTCTCTCGACCATTATCTATATCCACCACAAAACTATTGTCCTCTTTTGATAGTAAAGAAGTTGTTAAATTGGATTCAACAGAAGATCCGTTATTTTCTTCAGACTTGTTCTCATTAGTGGGAGGAAGACTCTTTGTTTCACTTTAGTCTTGACAATAACAGTCATTCGGTTGCTTCCCTTCTGACACTCATTCAATATATCATATAGAGACTTATCTACTGGGACTCTGATAAAATTTTAGACATAAGAAAATTTATGATAGTTATCATACAAATGAAAAAAAGTAACTTGAGAAACCTAGGAATTCCTCTTATGGAAACATCGCTAACTAGTGTCTCTGTCTCAGCATGAACTATGAGAAGACATTTCACCTCAAGAAGGAACTTAAAAAGGCAAAGAAGCCCAAAAAAATTACTAAATGCATGTTTTCTGCTGAATAAAACAAAATAGAGAAGAATAGCGCAACAGACAATTGGTACCAACCAGTAGAAAATAAATAATATTTCTTAGGTTTCTTGAATAAAAAGGGAGTGATGTGGCCCCAGCCTAGGATTTTGCAAATGGCTTCCCTGTAAAGGAACAACCAAAGATGTGTTAGGGCTAGGATTTGTTAATGCAAATTTACAAAGAAGAAAAATCATAACCACATTTAAATTCATAAATAACAAACTTTTAATTTAGTGAATCTCATAACTTGATGAGAACTTTAAAAACTGAACAAATATTCATAAGAGATACAAGATGCAAAAGCTTGATCATCATAGCATAGGACTTCAACATCAAATTATTCTTACAAATCACTGAACAAGTATAGATATTGCCAAGATTTGTCACTCACCAGTCCAAGTACGAATTGACATCTAATGAGAATGTTGATTCAATCGGTGAAATTGCTTCTTCAGCAGTGTATGCATTAGAGCAGAAATCTTTAAGGCAGTTATTCATAAGAGAGTAAAAAAGAACAAAAATGGGTCCATGGACAGAAGCACTAATAAATGAGTATAGATGTGAGACAAATTTTATGCTACAAAGAAATCTCATGTAGAATTGATACTCTGACAATCTTTTTTTTATCTGTTAAAAGTGAATGTTTAAAGAGTGTAAAAATGTACAAATTAATTAGTATCCACAATACAATTCATCTATTAGGATATCACATAACTCAAAATCATTAGAACTAATTTATAGATGAGATTTCAAAAAAATAAGTCAAAAAATTCATTAACCACTACTTCAGATATGGAAAAAGGGATTCTTACTTTATTTTATTAGTTTTCATTTTATCATCTTAATATATATTAGAAGAGGGAGCTAGATTAAGAGTGTGTTTGGGACAACTTATGCTTATCCAGATAAACCGCTTATCTGGAAAAGCGGACAGCCGGGTTCGACCCGTGTTCCGCATTTAGTGTAAAAAATTGACTACTTTTTAGGATAAGCTGCTCAAATGAAGTTTCGAAATGGTGAGGCAACATTTTCAAAACTCCGTCGCAGCGGATAAGCAGCCCCAAACACGGCATAAGAGAATGTTGGAATGAAATAACCTAAAAACTATTGCCCCTAGCATTTCAGAAACTTGATAGCCAACAACACAAGCTCCAATAATGCACTATAGAACAAATAAGCCCTAAAAAGAATATTAAACTTCTGCAAGATCAGATGGACAACCGAAACTTTATCTGATAGCATCACCCCTCAACATTACGGCTCTGTTTGGATTTAAGGATCTAAAATGAGGAGATTTTAGGAAGTGAATTGAATTTAATTTTGACTCACTTGTTTGTCTAAGTCATAACAATGACATAAGAAAATGGCTAAAGAGAGGGATATGACTTAATATTAGTTACCATTACTGGCTATGAAAAAAATATATTTTTTTGTCATCACGTACCTTCTCTGTGAGATCAAGAGCACCACTTATTATTGCTGTTCAATGTGGGTAAGGTCCACGCCTTTTGCCAGCCTAAAATGTTAGCACTACGAGAGAACACAATATCAATTATCACATATGTTGATAAAATTTAAAATTATAACAAAAAAAGGGTTTTAAGGGAACAATAATCCTAAATAAAGTCTTAGTTATTAGGTGTGCCTATATATCCATTTTAAATCTAAGATTTGAGATAAAGTGCAACAAGTGATTAATATGAGATTGCTAAAATAAATTATGAATTTAAAATGATTTGACATTAGTGAACTTAAAATGAGGATTTTGTCCATTAAAAAAAAAAAATCAGATGGTGAAACCATCCATCCTTTTGAATGTGTAACAATTAGCTCATCAAGAAACAAACCATTAAACATAGCTATTGGGGAAAGCCTGCTAGATTAACATAACTTTCTGAACGCACCTGACTGCCGCTTCTCGATTGCTGTGTCGCCGTGCTGGAGTATCTCTAGATGGACAAGGCCTAGCGACCGAGGGTAAGAATCTAGAAAAAGCACCAGAATACTGAGATTCCTGCGTTCGCAAATATTCTTTGTTCATCCGACCAGCCTCTACTTTTAATAATTAAATTTAGCATTTTTTAATAAATTATATAAAAAGAATATAAATAAATATTATTATTTAATTATTTCTAGTCAAAACGACCCGAATAAACAGCCACTTGTTTCTATTAAACCTATGCATGAACATGTGTAATTTCTTACAAAAAATGACAATATTGTCATTTTTTTATGTGATACTAAAAAAGAGTGATATTTGTGTAAATATGAAAGTTTAAGCGTGACATATGTAAAAACATAATAGTTTTGCTCTATGTATGTAAATACCCCTAAATAAACATAACAGAATGCATCTAAATCCATCTTCATCTCAATATTGAAAAAAACAATCACAAAGAATAACTCAAAAAAGAAAAAAAATCAAACACAAATCTAAAATTTCATAGAGACATTTAAATATCTCAAATCTAAAATTTCATCCTTAGATATATACCTCTCAAATCCTTGATATCTAATAAAAAATAACAGAATTATTACTTTTTAAACCTATGCGTGAATATGTTGTGCATTTTACTTTTAAAAAGTGATAATAGTACTATTTTTTATGTGATATTAAGGATTTGATTGTCATATGTGTAAATATGAAATTCTAGGTGGGAAATATGTAAATGCATGAAAATTGTGTGCAAGTATACTATCAATGGAAAAAAAAAAAAAAGATTGATATCACATTAAATTAGGCCAACAATAATCGCAACTAACTTCAAAAATAAGATTATCTTACAACTTGAAATAATTTTTCTTACTTTTAAATTTTAAAATGATAATATTACTTTTGTTACCATCATTTCTTGCTGCGTAAAGAACTCAATTTTTATTGCACTTTCTCATGCCATTGAAATATTGAGGATTAGTTGAACCTAAATAAATTGGAAGATTTACTTGCATGCCACTCAATTCTTTTGTATTTACATATCGATCCCCTAAACTTCAAATTTTACAGATAAATGCCACCTTACTCATGCATGAAAATGTTTATTTCATTTTTTAAAAGTTAAATATTGGTATTTATGATGTGATGTAAAAAAATTAGGTGGTACAAAGTTCTGGTGATATATAAGTAAATCAACACACAACCTTCATATTCTAGTTGTATTTCTCTTTTGTACAACGTTATAGATGGAGTAATTATATGTTTTGTTTTTGGCTACTATCTAACCCAAGCTCACATCAGAGTTTAAGTTCACTTTAGAAGTTGGCTTTAGAATTTCATTTTATATTTTAAGTTTTTGCATTGTTTAAAAATATTATAATATTTGTTATTAATGGCTTTATTTTTGCCCTTGTCATCCTTCAACATATGACTAAGTAATCGTGATAATAAATAAAATGCAATGAGTTATTGGCTTGGGTTATTGAACAGAAAAGTACTTTCAAATCAAATGCACTAATATCTTTTTAACATAAAAATCATGTATAACTTTTTTAATATGGCAACACTATGTAAAATATAACCTTTGAAAATAAAAATTAAAAAG